>JBAGKO010000005.1:11943127-11954484 GCA_037177275.1 Acacia concinna | reverse complement strand
TAACTCACTATGACCTTTCAAAGAAGTGAGTTGTAAAGCAGTGCCTAGCGTTCACCTTATCTGTCGCTTTATAGGTCACTAGTTCAGCACAAAATACAATATCTCCTGTTTAATCTCTCTTGTTTCGAGAGGTAAATTTAGTTCTGTCTTACCACAAGAGGCAATGCATAATTCCAGCTTCCGGATGCTGTATCATTCTCAAATAAACATCTTCCCCCAACAAAGCATTTCCTCATTAATCATTGTTCATATGAATCCAGACATATGCTTTAACTAACTCATACATTAAATTCCAGCAAAACGAGTCAGCAATTATTGTATTATCTTTCTTATGGAATTGCCTGCAACAATGGTGAGTTCAAGAAAAGATTAGTCAGCGTTGATCAACTGAACTCTCAAAGCCATTGTAGTCATAGCACTTTCTTGGATATTAAGGCACAAAGTACAAGGCAAAAACACCAAATCAATTTAAATACCTAATAGGTATTATTTGAAAAGTCAGCAGAAATGATATCCTAGAAGACGCAAGAGATAACCAACAGAAACATCAAATAATCTATATCGGAAGCTACTACTTTATATACTCCAATCAAGCAACCCTCCATTGTGCTTATCCTACTCCCCGCCTCCACCCTTTTGCAGTATTTATTTCCCGCGTTCTTTTTCTATCCTTAAAGCCAAAACATGATCCAGAGTACAGATTCAAAAACAAACTTGTATCAGAATTACAAGAAGGCAAGAAGAGCTGAATATAAAAAATACTCCGCATTCCAGTGGTTCAATGGAAGCACTCAAAAGTAGCAAAAACGAACGAAATGAAAAGGTAGCTTGATATTTAGAGGAAAAGAGGAAGGCGACTATAAAGAACAAAAGAAGCCCCTAGCAACCGAAACCAAAATAAATATCTAGTAGGATAGTTAAGCTTAAGCCAAAATTTCCGTATAACCAAATGAGCCAACAGCAGAAAGTTGACGAGAATGCAATAATTCGCAGATCAAAACGAAGTAAATTACAGAAAGAATGGAGAAAAACTAACCTGAATGGAAGACGCGAATCAAGGGGAAAGAGAGGAATGTGAGAAGAAGCAGTGAATCAGAGACGCAAATCAGAAGCAGGGCGAGAAGGCGGTCGAAGTGATAGCGAAGAAAAGGAGGAAGAAAGGAGTGCGATAATGGATCTCTGCGAGGCCCTAACGAGGGATTGAAGACTTGCTCCCTATTCGAGTCCAAACAAGACAATGGAATATCCCCGTGAGGATTTATAAGGATTTTAATGCAGCGAACCCCGACAAGATGAAAAATCGTTTCCAATGAAAGGAGCCAACCGCGAAAAGGGAAAACTCACCCCTGGGAAACCAATTTCCTTTGAAAAAACAAAAATAAAATGAAATGAAAATTGGTCACCCCACGGATTAATAATGCACAAGAACATTTTCTTTCGTGAAGTCTGTTGTTTCTTACAATTTTGTTGTAAGAATGTATCCCACTTTTTATCTGTGCAAGGAGTAAGCATTAGTACTTAAAGAGGGAAAAAAAAAAGGAAAATTCAGGGAAGGAGGATGATCTTCTTGGAAAGAGACAAAAAAGAATATATACATTTTTGGGTCCCACTTATCATATGACATCTGCATTTTTTGCCTTATCATTTGTAGCCATATGTGATGTTAGATTATCAGTTTCCAACCCAATAATTTACTGGCATGAAAGCTATTTTATAACTTAAAAAAAAAAAGAGAGTTCAATCTCACTTGTAACTTAAATTATTAATATCCATTGTCTTTTTAATTTTTTTTAAAAGAATTATCCGTTTAAATTACTTTTTTGTTTAAGATTATCAAACTTGTTTAAGTAAATTTATATTTAATGAGTAATATGCAATATAAGATTTTAAGATAAATACCTCATGAATTTCTAAAGGGTTAAAGTGAAAATTTGTCTTAAAACTTTTTGTTAAAGAGTAATTTTGCCTTAAGTTTTGTTTTAAGATTAATTTCATTATGAAAGTCTTAACAATGTTATATATTAAAAAGGTAGCATTGACATAAAACATTGACAGCAAACTTTTAACAGAAAATAATAATATTGCTAAGTTTTGAAACTTTTGGGATGAAACTGAAGCTGAAAAACCTTTCAGAGTAACATTAATCTTTGACAAAAACTTTCAGGCCAAACTTACACTTTAACCAATTTAACCAAAATTATTAAAATATATAGTTATCTACATTCTTTCCATAATTTTTTCTAACCTCACTTCCACTTTGAAGTTCAGTCAATTAAAAGTAAAACTATGAAAAGATAAAATCTGTAATATAAATATAGAAATTCACGAATGTAAATTAAGACTTTGTGATTTATATTTAAATAATCATTTAAAACAATTCCATATTAATGTTCGAATTTATTTTTTATCATATATACTCAGCACTCAGCCGAGCAAATACATCAGTTTTTGCCAGCGACAAGACATGAGCACATCAAGATAGATTTTTGTTTTTGCGACCTGATAGCACATGAAGATAGATGGAATAGAAGCAAACAAATCACGATTTAGTTTAGTTTTTTTTTTAAAAAAAAAAAGCGAGCAAATGACCAAAAGGAAAAAACAATGATGTGTAGTTCGACACTTAGATTGTGCTTGGATGTGTTAGCTTCATGAGGCGTTCAAGATTTGGGCGAGTTTATATGAGACGAAGCTTTTCCAAAGTCCCAAAAATTTTATTTCTAAATCCTTTTTTAAACTTGTAGAGTCCTTTGATTTTATCCCCAAGTTTACTCTTTGGACTTAGTTTGAAAGCTGGTCACAATTTTATAAAATGTTGTACGCGAGTCAACTTGTAAATTTAATAACATTATCAATTAAACTCATGTGTTATTAATAGATTATGTGAGTTCATAGCAAAATATATCTAATAAAAAAAACAGTCGATCGAGTTGGTAACAGTATAAAACGCGTTAAGTGTGTGTGTAAAACAATGCAAACAATTAATAATCAATAATTCATAAGACAAATAAATAATTCTTATTTTGTGCCTCGCACTACAAAATCAGCTAAAAAGAACCATTGAAAAACCAGTCAAAACGCTTTTTTCTTTCTAAGGGGAAAAAACCCATAATACAAAACTACGTAATTTTGTATTTTTTTCCGTCCCTTGTCTGGTTTTTATTTAATGTTCTATATATTTGATAATTTTTGTTCTTGTTCTGGTTAATCACGGAAGCCGAAGCTAATTTGTTTGGACAATTAATTTGGCGTAGTGGATAACAAAACATAAGGCAAAGCCAAATGCGTGATTGGCAAATATGAAACAGTAACTATAGATTAAAGGCAGCTCACAGAAATCACTATATATAAATATATATAAATAAACAAAATGCACTACATACACATTAGCCGTTGCTTAACTCAGAATTCCGCAGCGACCTGGATTGTTGATTAAAAATTGCCCCACACACACACACACACCCCTTTGTCTTCTTGTAAGCATTGAATTAGGTAAAACAAACTTCCAAGAAGGACCAAAACATCCCTATTGAAATTCCACTTATCTCTGATAAGTAGTCCATTAGGATATTGAGTATGTGGCATGAGTGAGGCTAGAAGATGAAGAAACATCGGGGCATGACTTCCAGGTTTCACACCTTGACATACTTATCAACGTAGCCCTGTCAGAATAAGTAGACAAAGGAACGTCACTACATGTAAAAATGCCAACAACTTGACATGGAACCAAGCGTAGATAAACTTCCACAACAACGATAATAAGCCTAATCCTACTAGGTCGTCCTTTAACTTTCCAAGTATAACAAAAAACGGCAATGTGAAAATTTCTCAGGGATGAGAGAATTACCATCACAAGTTTAGTCAACTTTCGCTGTGAGGAGTCTATGTATTGATTTATCTTTTCTTGAGACTTGGGTACACGGTGACCCTTCATGGCCCCTGACACCTTATCTACGGTCTTTTTTACAATGGTTTTAAAAGCCACCTTACTCATGTTACCCTGCCTCCATGAAGGCTTCAAAACCTCTTTCACAAAGTTCGCAATGGAAACTTTAAATAGTTTCATCGATCTGGAATCCTTGCTCTTCTTTCTTTTACCTGGAGATTTAACTTGATCGATCTCAATATCATCTGTGGCCATATTTGCACCATCCGCAGGATTACTTAGGCTCTCATTCTCCACAGCACCTACTTCTACATCTGCTGTCTCACCATATTCATCATTATTCTGAGACGAGGTAGAGGCAGTAGCATCTATTTCCCATTGCTTGTTCTCTTCCACGTCCAAAGACTTCAGAAAACTTTTGGGTCTTAGACTTATGTTAGATTCGCCAGTAACTTCCTGCTTTTGATCAAGATGAGATTTCTTGAGAGACGTGGAAGGTGGTTCTATGCTATCAAAAAGTGGATCATACTGGTCACTGCCTGACCTTGGTAATGTCTGTCTATTAACTCTAGCAGATTCAGGAGAAGTTGTTTGTCTTGATCCAACACCAAAGACACCTTGCTCATTTACTGGAGTCTGGTGCAAACTGGAAGAAGAGCCATAATTATTAACATGGATCACATCATTTTCCTGTCTAAAGATATTTGAACTGATTTTGGAACTCAGTGGCTGTTCAAAGGTGGATGCATAGGGATTATAGTGAGCAGAAATTCTTGATCCCCCAAAGTCTGGAAGGGAAGCTGAATGGTTACCATCCAACACATCTGGCAGATATCTAGATGCGATTACAGTCTCCCCATGCACACCAAAATTACCATCAGATGCAGAATAATGTGAACCGTAAACTGTTTGTTGCTTCTGTGACACTGGATGAATAAAGCTAGCTGCCTTAAAATGCTCTTCTGGAGGCAACTTTTTACTTGAACCATGCATTCTGTTGACACCTGACTCCCATGTAAAGGGTTTAGGTTGAGATTGCAGGCTAGCAAAAGATGGGGAGCTCAAACTTTTAGAATCATGCATTGGAAGTTGCTTATAGTGGTCTTCTTTACCAACATTAAGGTCCAAGTGTGATTGACTGATTAACTTTCCCTGAGACAGAGGCTTTGAAGAGAACGTTTCCACATGAGTGAGGGGTCTAGAATTCTCCAGCATTCCAGGGTAAGCTTGATCCTGACACTCAGCACTCTGAATGTGAGAAGGCTGCCCAGTCTTCAGATGCAATTTATTTTCATTCAACTCAGATGAAACGTAAGAGGCTGGAGCTCCAGAATTTAAACTGGAAGGATATGCAAATTGTGGTGGCAGAGGTGGCGGTGCTAAGGACGTCCATGAGTTATTAGGTTGTGCACAATAGTGAGGATTTGGAGCATGCAGAATTCCTGGGTAAGGCTCTCTTCTGGTGGATTGATAAGGAAAATGTGTATTTTGCTGCATTGACACATAATCTTGGGACATTTGTGGTTGGACAGAATTTCCACCATAAGAATGTGGAAGAGCCAGTGGTTGAGGCAATTGGTAAGGATGAAGTGGAAAACCAATAGAACTATGTGCAGGTAACTCCTTAGAAGCTTGAGAGCTCAGTGGAGACTGCTCAGATGAAAAATGTTTACTGGTCGAACTTGAAGTAGACTGGAGCTGAGTTGATGGTAACATACATGGTATAAGCTTACTATTAGATATCTCACTGGAAAAGGCTGTCAATCTGTTACCATCAGACAATAAATTAGGCACAATGGAACTATTTATAATCTGTGATGGGTGATCAGTATGTTCCAGCATTCCAACAGGAACATTAGATTGCAGTAGCCGAATAGATAAACCGTGTTCTGAGGGAAAAACATCCTGAGATGTACCATCAGATAGTTTCAGGGCATCACCACTACTTATAGAGTTAGAAGGAAAACCACCAGTGAAGACTTGCTGGCTTGAAGAGAGCTCATTATCATGGATGATAGTTCTCAGCTCCTCTGCAGCTGCTAAGGTTTCTCTCACTTCAGGAACAACTTTCCTAGAACTTGCGCATATAGTTGGAGCAGCATTAAAGGGTTGACTATCACGATTTGATACAGTTGACACAATAGCATTCTTAACATAATCTTCCTCTTTCCTCTGTTCTACTTCCTGGCCAGTAGAAGAGCCACCGAATTTCTGACAAAGTAGCACATCCTGACTTCTCACTCTTTCACACTCATCACCTGAAACTTTCGCAGAGATGTTTTTCTTGGATTCATGAACCCTAGAACTTTTTGAAGAGACTTCTACATCACGTTTATTCCTATGGCTTCTTGAACTAGCATTCTTGTCAGGTTCATGATGTAAATAACGACAAGATGCTCCACGGTAGCATTTTCCTCGAAGAAAATCAAAACATTTTCCCTTATCCCTTTTCTTATTCTCAGTATTGAACTCACCTGACCGTCTCAAGATTGGAGACCTGGACCTGCTCCTGCTCCTTCTGTTCCGAGGGGACCAGCTAAAAACAAGAAAATTGAAAAATAAAAAAACGTTACACCAATGCGAACAAGTATTTAAAGCATTAAAGATATCAAGATCCAAGGGACAAACAGTTAACCCAAAACAAGAGGGAGATTTTAAGTAAAATTCGTGAAATGAAACAAAAAGAACCAGGGAAAGAAGAATTGTGCATCTACTACTAACTCTTCGATTAAGGACAAGTATTAAACAAACAGACAGTGGTCAAGGCATCATAAAATTAGAGACAGCAGCACACACCTGCGAGATCGGCTTCTCCTATCTTTTCTTCTCCAAGGACTCCTCTTTCTCCTCCTACTGCTCCTTTCTATAGGAGAAAGGCTGCGACTCCAACTTCTATCTCTTTTATTCCTCCTCCTAGTACGATGATTCCGAGAATCATCAGAGTCACTATCTGTAGGATCTTCCCTGGCAACTCTTCCAAATTTATCCACTTTTGAAGGATTCAATTCAAACTTAGATGTTTTTTTATTACCTTGCTCAGCATCACCACTCTTACTACCACTGTCAATGCCGGCACTACTCAAGACATCTTTCCCCTTGGAAGGTTCAATAGAAGCAGCAAAATTTACAGAAGCCTGATTTTCAATGTTATGTCCAACACCTACATCATTAGTCCCTGCTGCAATGATTGTATGGGTAACATCACCCTCTTGCACAATATGTAAAGCCATTTTTGATTCGTTCAGAGATGTATTGGAAAGCAGCTCACGCCCCTTTTGAGTGGCAGAGGAAATTTTGGATCCAATATTTGTCTCTAAAAAACTCCCCAGGTCTTTATGGGCAACAGAAGCACTGTTGGCTGGTGCAGTTGAGACTGCCAAAGTGCTAGCATCTGCAAAGCATGTTTCATGTTCATTATCTGAAGAGTCATCTGAAGCATAATCTTGAAGAAGTCTCATTGGGCTACCACTCCTTTGTTGTCCAGAATCTCTATCAGGAATAGCTACAGAATCAGAAGCACCATAGTCAGAGAGATCAAGTGCTTGAGGAGCCACAGCTTTGCTGCCTTCAGGAAATTTAAGAACTTCTACAGAATCATCCGTTGTGCTAAGAACCTTAGTGACTGTTTTGGAAGCATTCCTCTTCTCTGATTCAAATAAATGCTCTGGCGCTGTATTTTATGAAAAGCCTTATCAACACAATATGGAAAAAGGCGTTGAATAAGACATAATAAAAATATAACACTATGATTGTTCTGACATCAAATAAAATCTTAATATATATAGTGCTTTTAAATTTTAGTTGGGCTAGAAAGACAAGGAAACTAAGCATTTAAAAGACATGGAACTCTAATGACTGAAAATATATTTCATTATAAAAAAGATTCCATTTCCTAAAAAAACCAAATTGGAAAGCCTCTAAGCAAAATATATTTGTAGCGTTACTTCCATATTATACAGACACAACTGTTGGTGTCAATTTTCAAGCACAAGGTCCCAAATTTCCATGAATATCAATGACTAGCAAGAATAGTTAGCATTTTATTGCTGCAACCAAGTAAAGATAATAATATAATAATATTTCCCAAAGTTATTTATGCAATTAATGGGGCTTTCTGCGATAAAACCTTCACATGCGTAGCCACCTTCTACAGGTCTAGAGCAGGTGATGCCACTGGCCAAGATGTCATTGGGAGGGGTGGTTTCCATGGAATTCAGCAGCTGATGTGTCTGGTTCTTACTGCCAATTTCAATAACTTCATGCTGCTGGTTTAAAACTTCAGTTGTGTTGTTCAGGCCCTGGTCCTTGTCAGAAAGAGTGATATCATCTGGACCAACCCAAGGCGATATTACAAAGAAAGAAAATTTGATCCAAAACTTAGATATAGATCAGATAGTAAAGTAATTGAAATAGGAAAGCAACTCATGCTGTACGAGAACCAAAGATTCCATAATTGAATACCATAAACAATCCAATATCAATGACTATAGTCCAATGGTGGAAGAATCAAATATTTGTATTGATAAGTTTGAGAATCAGGGGGCATAAGCAAGAAAACTAACCTTCCATCTCCATGTCAGAGTCTGCAGCTGAATTACATTCAGTTACAACATTCAGATGATCACGGTGGCTTGAAGAGTCTGCTGATTCACTTTTCTTGGCATGCCATCTATATTCCACAACAAGCTTCCTCTTCATCCATAGAAAATACTCATGGGAAATAGCTGCTTCAGTTCCTGGATCACCTCCAAAAAGAAATGCATATTCAGGATTCTCACGTTCATCATGGCGAGCCTTATCTTCAATATCAGAACCATTCACAATAATAAGCCAACATAAAGCTTCAATCTTTTTAACAATTTTATCTTCTGTTGGACGGCGAGGAGGTGGATGAAGATCTGAAATTGCACTTGTAGTTGATGACAGCCCATCTCTATCGGCCATAGTTGGCACTTTACTAATTCTGCTCTCCTTAGGAAAAGGTGCAATTCTGAAAAAATCAGAAGCTACTACCTCATCAACAGAATCTACAGCCTTCAATTCAGAAGTATGGAGCTTACTAGACTTAGGATCAGAATGCAGGTGATATGGCAAGTTAAAGACAGCCAGGTTAGATGCAGAAGTCATCGGAGAGTTGGAAGGTGGTGGGGATGGCAGAATAGGGGGTGGAGAAGATGGCAGTGGTGGGCGGCTACAGGGAAGTACTTGGCCATTCCCAACAGAGGAATGAAGATAAACTTCATCTGGAGTAGAAGCATGAAAACCAGAAGTAGAAGGTGCTGGTGGGGGTGGAGGGATATGCTGAAGGCTCTGTACATCACCTGGTGGTGGGAGGCGTGGTGGAACAGGAATTCGATACATAGGCTGTCCTTGTGATTGAGATGAGGGAGGCAGAGGGGGTGGGGGCAAACCTCTAGGTGATGGCCCAGAGGTCCAAGATGTTTCATGGCGAGGGTTGGAAAGAGGAGGAACTGAAGAGGGAATATGATGAGCGTGGACCCCCAAATTTGAGGAATGCTGTGAATTCTGGCCAAAACTAGAGAATGTTTGAGGCATCAAGCTGTTCCCATGCAACAAAGGGCGAGGAACGACATAAGATTGACCAGTATTTTGTACCAAACCAGATGAACCTTGCACAGAAGAATTAAGAACTGTGGACGATGACGCTGGAGGTCCATGCATATAGATATGAGGAGCAGAAGCCCCAATGTGAGGTGGGACGGAAGTAGGTACATGTTGACCTGTGGGTGCCGGAGAACCTTGCTGGAAGTGAAATGGGGGAGGTGGAGCTTGGTGGCGTTGTTGATAAGTTGGCTGCATGGGAGTGTGAGGACCGTGATTCACTTGGTTATACATCTCACTTGCAAAGGCTCAGTTAACTCGCAATGCAAAAACTTCGTTCTTAAAACCCAAACTTCACTGGTTTGATACTCAATTCAAGACTCCAAAGGATCCCCTGAAGAAAAACAGATAATTTTAAGAACATCGTAAAGCAGCAAAATGTTGAGGGAAAATCGCCCAATTAAAAATTATGCACCCTTGTGACAAGTTCGTTCAGTCATCAAGATGAGAATATTCCAGATATTCATGAAGAACATATGACTCTGGGATAACCAAAACAAAAAAACAAAAAATCACACGTGACTGACTGTAGAAACAACTTCAAGATACTGTTTTTGTGTTCGCTGAGATTTTTTTTTTCACTTTCATTTCTTTATACTGGGTCTACAAGAAATTCGCTCCATCTTATAACTAGCACATTGCTCATGCAAGTCAGCAAATGCTCAATACCGCATTCTTTCTGTCACTTCTCTCTTCATACAAGTCAAACGATTATTCATATTTCACCTAACATGTTGAAATGAATTTCTTGGATCAATTTCCCAATACTTTCTACCGCACAGCCCAGAATTGAACCAAGTGAAATGCTTAGACCGACAAAGAATAAAATTTTGCAATCTTGGCTAACTCCTTTTGGCGCCAATTAATCTTCCGGTAAAGAGTAATGACCAAATATCTTGAGCCCGGAATTTTGAAAGTTTTATCAACAATTCAATGTTTTGCTTCTTCTTTCTTAAATGAATAGAACCCAATAACCCATCATCAACACTTAACGCCAAAGAAACAAAACTTTCCAAGAAGTTTCCAAAGAAGTCGCAAGATAGCAAACTTTCCAAAGAAGCAAAACTAAGCAGAAACAACCTTAAACGCCGCGGGCAATCACAAACTTCCACGACTTACCGTATGAGAGTAGGAGAAAATTAGAGCTCGGAGGGGCTAAAGAATCACTGATTGTCCTTTGGGACTCTAGCGTTTTCTTATCAGAGTGAGAGTGGTGGCCAAAAAAAAATAAAACTCCCCGCAGTTGAAACCCTAAGTAAGAACCTCCTTTCAGTTCAAGCACATTGGAATTCCGAAACCCAAAGTTCCTATCAGCGTGAGAGCATAAAAGTTTCTGGGAACAGATTCATCTAAGAAGGGAAGACAAAAAGACCTTGAATCGGAATCGTTGCTGGGATAATCTGGATCCTGGTTTAAAATTTGCTTTCCTCTGTTTATATTGCCATTTTTTGGACAGTAAGAATTATATTCCATTGTAAATGTATATTCGCAAATTTTATTCGTTCTGTTTTTTTTTTAAAAAATATATTTAATTTGTTTTCTAGGAACACCTGTCCTCAGAGATAATTTTTTCGACAGGCAGTAATAATTTCTATTTAATTTAATTGCAATAAGAATTAGAAAAAATGTCAATTAAATGCCATGTGAAATTGCAAAACTCAAAAAATTTTGTTAACATTTTAAAAAGACATTAAGGTACCATGAACTAAATTAGATTTTTTAAATTTGCTGATGTGAACAGTGATCAGCACAAACTAACGAATCCTTTAACATTCAAAATTTTTGTAGGCCGAAAAGGGGGTATTTTAGCCAAAATAGTTTTTTGGGCTAGACCAAGGGTCGTACCCTG
>JBAGKO010000005.1:11932101-11943027 GCA_037177275.1 Acacia concinna | reverse complement strand
AAGCTCCTCCTTCACCAGAAAGATCGTCTAAATATATGTCTCTTGTTGGGTTATTGTTAAAAACGGGACATAATTTTCTTACCACCAGACTCTCAGAATCCTTAGCCTCTTGCATACCACAACCAGTTCCATATATCGGGAAGATCACAAATCCTTATGCTAGTAAATTTTTGCCCCTTGAAAGATGTACAAATGAGACTACTAAAGTTTTTGCTCTGCCTTATGTGGCCCCTAGCACTGTAAATTCTCAAGGGCATCTTCAATTGGCATCTGCATCGAATGAAGTACTAAATTGACACACTCAAAATACTGTCTGTCAAAATGCCACATTAACCAGGATCGACTCAAAGCTTAATTTTTAGCAATCAAAACTGATGGACGACTTTTCAACTCAGCCATATTTCTAAAAAGGTCCAAGAGATTTATGCCTATCAAACAAGGCATGCTCAAAATCTGGATGCAAAATTAAAAATATTTATGGCTATGGGATATTCTGGACCATAATTTTGACAAAAGGAGCTTCAATTATCACTACTACAAGTAGATTTGTAGAGAATAGAACTTGATGCATCTAAAAAGCAGTCTCATCTATGAGTCTTATCCCTCATATCCCACCCTTCCTCATTTTCCCTATCCTTCTCCACCCATTGTTTACCCTAACACAATTGATTATAGCCGAGTTTTTCAAATGAACTATCCTTTGTTTAGACAGTTAAGGCAGCTTCAATAGTCCTCTTCCTTTCAAAATGCCCCACAAGCCTTTACCCCTACACCAGCAAGACCTCGGCCTCCTTGTCCTCCATATTCTACACATGAAAAGGGGGACTCATCAGGCATTAAAATGCCTTCCTCCAAAGGCATAATCTTCAAAAGAACCTGTTCTCCCTCAAATTGGTCTTCAACAGCCATTTTTCCTAGAAAAATTTAAACAGGTTTAGACCCCACCATCATCAGAAACCCTTTCTTATAACTCCACCATGGCAATCCTTTACAATCCTTTTGATGATCAAAACTCTCTAGTTCTCAATCAGAGGATTCCTCATCTTTCACCACTAAAAGTGATTATGAAGAATGCTTTGCTGACATTTCTTAGATTGCAATGATCAACTTTAATCCAATGAAGGATGGTATTGAAGAACCTATAGTTTGTTTGACCCTCCTCAGCATGATTTCAATTACAAACCAAGCTCTGGTCCTTGGTTCACTTTTGATGATACTCCTCATATCAATAGAGGAACAAACTTCATGAGTACGGAGCCTGGATTGATCTGTAGCTCACCCAACCTCAGGTGACTCTCCAGCAAATCTTTCATGAATTTGTTTCTACTTTTACAAGGACACTCAGAGATTGGTTCCAACATCTCAGTGATTATCAAAAATTACAAGCAACTCAAGTCCTTGATGCTTTAATTCTCCTAGGCATGATTCATCAAGAGTTCATCGGTGATTTCAACATTATTGAAAAACAGGAAAAGTAAGAATTCTTTGAAATGAAATGTTATTCTCTTGACAAAAGAGATCTGCAAACCCACTATAAAAAAAATGCTTTCCAAATACCATATGTTGAATGGGGTCAATGATGTCAATCTTCAACATACATTTATCTCATCCCTTCCTGATGAAATCCAACCAAAATTACACAGAAGCCCCAATGCCACCAAAAAATATCTTTCCCAAATTACTATTGGAGAAATCTACTAGTTAGCCCTTGCCGTAGTAGACAAGCTTTGTGAGCAGCATAGATACTTCAAAGATATGCTTAAAGGCATGTCTAAATTGAAACACGCTTGCAAAAAACTCATTTAAAGATCAAGTGCAAGGATCAGAATGATTGTTTTTGTCCTACTAAAAAGAAATCTCATTATCGTCATTACAACAAATTTCCAAAAAAAAAAAAGATTTCCCTCCAAGAGAAAGTCAAGAAGAAAAACTAGGGTTTTTAAACCTAGGAAAAATTCTCTTTTAAACGTTTCTCTTCCAAAGACTCTCGATGTTTTATTTGCAAGAAGAATAGATATTTTGCAAAAAATTGTCCTAATAAAATAAAAAGGACATCAAGATGACTCAGTAATTCCATAATATCTTGATGACCACATATAAGGAAGTAGATATTGAAAACTTCCTTGAAGAATAACCCTTCCAAGACAAGGACTCCCAGCATGTTATTCCTCTTTCTGGGGATGAAAAAGAAGAACACTCTGACTTCTCTGAATCTGAATATGAAGTTCAATATGAAGAAGAGTCTAACCCATATAACGCCATCAATCTCCTTAGCTCAATATCTTCACCATGTCAACTTCCTCTCCATAATCCCCCACAACCTTTCATTGACTCTCTTGGCTCTCTCAAATCTCACCCTAATCATAACCTTAGCATTCCCTTTCCAAACATCAAAGTCCAGGTATTAGCTGAAAAATATTCCAAGCATGTGTCCGCCATAATTTTCTTTGATACAGGATCTTATAAGACTGTGAAGAAACCTCATATTCTTCCCCTTGAAGAATGGATATCTCATTACCAATATTTTCTAATTGCTAGTGCAAAATATTTCAAGGTTGATCTTATTTCAAAAAGGAAGATTGGAATCAAATTCTTCCCAGGATGCACACTGAAGATTAAAGAGTTAGGAAGTGATCTTCCAAGCAAAGATATCTTATTGGGATTTGATGCTTTTTATCATACTCAACATCTTAGCATACTTCCTAAAGGCACAAGATGAAAAGGAAATTTCAATCCTTATATTGAAATACCTAGTCTTTTTGAACTCCAACAAGCTCCTTCTCAGTACTCATTTGTTAAAGATCAATTACTCCATTACTATGCAGATAGTCATGATCAATCAAACACCCTTTTCCACTATGGAAAAATCATGAATTTTTCATCCGACTTCCTTTCAAAAAGAATGAAGACATCAATATAACTAAAGCCTCGCACCCTGGCATGAATCCCGATAATTTTAAACTTGCCTTAGAAGAATGTGCTACCCTTCTCAAACAAGGCCTCATTCCACAAAATCTGATTGGGCCTGCCAAGCCTTTTTTGTGGAAAATAGGGAAGAACTGAAAAGGGGAAAAAAGAGACTTGTCATTTATTACAAACCTCTAAATCACTTCCTCCAAAATGGTAAGTTTCCCTTGCTAAAGCCCATTGTCTTAATTGTTTATCTTAAAGAAGCCCAAATCTTTTCTAAATTTGACCTCAAAGCAGGCTTCTGGCAATTAGGTATCCACCCAAAAGATTGGCTAAAAACTACTTTCTGTATACCAAATGCCTAATGCTAAAGGACTATTGTGCCCTTTGGCCTCAAAGTTGCCCTATCACTATTGCAAAAAGCTAAGAGAAAGATTTTTGAACCTATTCTCCATACTGCCCTCATTTATATTGATGACATCCTTCTTTTTTATGATACAAAGGCAACCCATAAGGCCCTCTTGGCATAATTCCCTGCACTTGTAAACCAATATAGAATTATGCTCTCTTCCAAGAAAAGTGAGATTGGAGTATAGAAATTGAATTTTTGGGAATGCATTTCAAAGATGGCCAATACAACCCAGGGCCCCACATTGCACATGAATTATTAAATTTTCCTGATGATAATCTCTCCTCCAAACAGGTTCAACAATTTTTTGGGATATCTTCGGGATTTTATCCCTCATGTGTCCCATCACACGAACCACCTGTCCAAAATGCTTAAGAAGACTCCTCCTTTATGGGGATCGCCACAAACAAATACTGTTTAGTTTCTCAAAAGAATCATATAAAACCCTCTACCTTTGAAGATTCTAAATAAGGGTGAACAAATTCTCCATACTGATGCTAGTGATGACTTTTAGGGAGCTATTTTATTAAAAGACATAAATGGACAAAGATTTTACTGTGGATAGTTCAGAGAACCAGAAAAGCATTATCTGCAACCTACAAAGAGATCCTTGCTGTGAAACATGAAATTGAAAAATTCAGCTTTCACATGAGCCCTACCACTTTACTGTTGAAATGGATAACATATCCTTCCCAAAAATGCTTGACCCAAATAAAAAGATCTCGCCAGATACTCAATTATTGCGGTGGAAAGACTAGTTCTCTCGCTATAAATTCATAGTACGCCATCTGAAGGGTCATCACAATACCATTACAGACTTTTTATCTCGACCTCAGAAAAATCTTTCTCCACCCAAAATCCTCTCTTCAATGCCTCTGTACATTTTTACCATCACCATGCCTTACACCAAAAAAGCTGTCATTTTCCCTCAAGACACTTCACCCTTGAGTTCTTACGAAGAATTCATAGCCTACGCTAAAGAATATGTTTTCTATTGGCTCCACTCCCTGTTTTCTAAGACCTCTTTGATCCCAAAACCCCAGCATTTAAGCTTAGAAGCACCTTATGCCACTCTCTCGTTCATCCAAGGATCCATCCTTGAAGAATTACTATGGTATGTTTGGCCATTGACCATTCTTCATACTAGTGCCATCGCTATTGGCCCTCTGCCTATATACCATTACCTCTGCGATAAGAAGAATGTCGATTCCTCCTTTCATCACCTTCTCTGACTCTTTGCTCCTTTACTCTATTGGAGAGGCACCCTATCTAAAGTACTGGATGAAAATGGTCTTTGGAACACTAGGAAGTGTCAATAAAAAAGATTTTCTGTTATTTTCTTTCTTAATAGGTCTTATTTCCTTAGCCATGATAAAGTTGCTTACTTCAAAAGTCAGGCAGAATCTTATTCTCTATCCATCATATTGTACCTAAGCCCACGAAGCCCATCCAATGAAGCCCCCAGACTCTTTTCCCGAAACTTACCATCAAAACTCCCTCCAATATGTTCACAACCTACTTTATGATATAGACTATACCAACCTGTCCTCAAATGATGACCATGAGCCCATTGTGAAAGACTGACTTCTAGACTTAAAAAAAAAGAGGTGACAAGCATGTGTTTGCAACCACGACCAACTCACAAGCCACAATGTCGACATAAGAAGACAAAACTGTTGGCAATCAATTGTCGGCACAATAAGACAAAAATGTCGGCAATCAACCGTCGACACAAGAAGACAAGACTGTCGGCAAGGCTAAAAGACAAGGTACAGTATCGTCAGACCGTATCCTTTATTTTTTTAATTGTCAGTCGTTTAGTTTTTACTTTTATGAACATATGTATTAATGTATTTGTCCAATTGTCTGTCTAGTTGTCTTATTAGCTTTTACTTGCGTTTGTATTTTCCTATCTCGGTTGTTTATAAATGTGATGCCTCTCTTCAGTTTAAGGCATCGAAGCTTGTAATAAACTCTGTGAATATAAACTTGTTTTCTCTTATGTCTCTCTTCTAAGTTCTCTTTATTCTTCTGAGAGCCCCATCTCTTAACATATTCTCTCCATCTCAATAAAGATTCCAGTATGCTCTGCACTTGCCTCCTCCGGAGGAACCTGTGCATCAAAACGAATCTAATCATGATCCTATAAGAGTTCTGAGAAACAAAGAACTGATCACGTTCAAACCCATGGTTTAAACTGATGGGATCCTGAGTCCTAACACATCCTTGATTTGAGAAGAGAAAAAACTCAAATTACTAGGACTAGAATCTCATTGCAGATTGATCATATCTTTAGGCTAGTTTAGTTATTTATTTATCAGATTGTTTGATTTTAGATGGGATAGATATTGGTCCCAATGGCTTTGTTGGTGTCTAAACGAATTTGAATTTGGATTTGGATTAAAATCTAGATCGACTTTAGGCACCACATATTCATCGGGACCCAAATATATCCACACTCTTACTATGGTATCGGACTTAGTGAGGAAGGATGATTATGCATTAACTATAAAAAGTACAAGGAAAAAACCACAACAAAATACATACATACCTGAAAAGGTAAGTCTCTAGTGAACGGTCCTAGAATTATTAAGAAGAGTAATATGGGATTGTTTAAGTAATTTACACTGAAGAGGATAATAACGAGGGTGACTAACTACATCCTACTTGATAATAAAAATCATGGCTTACTCATTGAACATGCATATGGCGTTGTGCTCTATATAGTGTTTGAAGTTTGTAGATAACTTTCCACCGAGCTTGATTCGTGGACAAAGTATGACTCCATTGTACGGCACACGAACTTTGAGTGTGCTGTAAAGTTGAGGATGTAAATTGGTGTTTATATTTGCCGTCAATATCACTGTTTTTGTCTATGTTGACTTAATTACTTGTTGTGGCAAGATTTGATTCCCTACATGGTAAATACAATTTAGAGCAAACCACAAAGATTTTAATAATTGAAAAGGCAAGAAAGACAAAAAATTACCAACATCTTTGTAGTTAGACAACTAAGAGGCTATCCACTAATTTAAGGAGCGATTAGGAAATGTATCTATAAGTAAACCAGCACATAAGCCAAAAACCAATATACTCGTGAAAAAGGACAATGCCGAAAAAGATGGTCAAGAATGGTTCATTTGCAAATTGACAATGTAGCTTGTTCATACCAAAAATTGTTTGCTTTTTTTTGGGCAGATCTAGCTTTTTTTTTCTTTTTAGAAAATAATACAAAATATAAAAAAGTATCATTTATCCATTACCAACAAATGAAGCAATTACTATAAAATTAATATAAATTTTTTTTTTTTTTATAATGGGTTAAGGTCTATATCCACCACCTGAATATTTTCCTAACAACCTATGTTGGCAAAAAGATAAAAACTTCATGCATCTTGGGATGCTCAATTATCCTAAAGTTTTTTCCCTTTTTTTTTACGTCGTCCAACATGTTAAAATGTTTTTGTACACTAAGGCAAAGAGTTTTTTTCAAGTGTGTTTATTGCCTTAAAACATTTTTAGTGCACAAAAAATAATTTAGGGTGTTAGACGTACTCAAATAAATTATTTAAGATTGGATACACCACAAATTATTTTAGTGTTAAATACACTTGTGAAAATATTTAGCCCGACCCTTTTATTAATTAACTGAATATAAAAAAAAAACAGAAAGAGTGTCGTTTGAGTTCAAAAAAAGTCTCTATATATATATATAAGAAGAGATGTCTCTTCAATTTAAAGCAAAGATAGAGGTTAATGTATTTTACTGAAAAAATAAAGGGGCTGAACATATAATCTAAAAAGAAATTGAAGAATCTGACCGTCAACTCCCTAACAGCTAAAGGAGAATCTACCAAATAAGAGGAATATTTCTTTGAAAAAATCCCATATATTCAAGATGATTTTTACATGTATTGAGCCTCGTGACTCCATCCTTGGGTACTCTATCGCCACGTTCCACCAGTTAGCAGGTTATCACAAGTTAAATGCATCTATGATCACCTTGAGACAAGGAATGTACAGACAGCAAGCATGCTAAGTCTAAGTAATTATCATCAGCAATTATCACCCAGCTCCTGATTTCAAATGGATTTGGGCAGTTCACTGCGTTGTTCTTCCAATGGAGCTGAACTCGAGTTATCTGTCATTTCACCAATCAATTGACCAGAATGAAATTCTTACATTACCAAGACTCCAATTTGTATCACAGCAGATTATAAACTCCAAACTCAGAAAACTGGTTTACCTGAAGTGTTTCATGCAATTAAAAAGGGATAAAACAACTGTTCAGAATCGAATCATTGTCCACTAAAGGGTAAAATATATATTATATATAACTGAAATCATAATCAATATCTTCTATTCTTACAATTAACTTGTAAAATTGAAAAAGATTTAGGTCTTGATCACCTGATTCCAAATGCAAAATCTTATCTTTTTTTGGGAGGGGGACCATAGCAGATCCAGTCAGACTTTTTTTGGATGGATTTATTGTTTTTAAGATAAAAATAATGGTTATTATCCACTGGGATTGTTTCACTTTCACCCTTTTCACCCATCTAACAATCTCCCATAGCAAGATTATCACAAGTGAAACAAAAAAATGCCAGTTTCCGTGAGAATTCCCAAGCAAGCCAAAGGATATTTGCCAACTATTTTGTTTTTTTGTTTTTATTCCATACCTTGATTTGAATGAGACACAGCACCCTCAGCCACAGCTGGCCTACGAACTTCTGCATTAAAGCTTGTTACGTCAGTTGTTTGATCATGTCTTGGAACTTCATGATTCAAACTTTGCAAGCGATTCGTTTGATCACCAGTTGGAAAGCCAGTTCTGGAAGAGGGTGCATCATTCAATTTTCCATCCATTGAATTTTGTGTCTCAATTTTTTTAGTATCGTCCTGATTCAAAGAAACAGCTCCTGTTTCTGGGTTAGAAGAAAGTACCTGAAGTACAGTGAAAGATATAAAGAGAAACCCTCAGGAAAGATCAGACCAATATTGCTGGGGACACACACACACGCCGCACTAGGCCATTTCAGGACATTAGAAACCCACTAGGACTCACTAGATCATACTTGTGCATCACATTCTGAGATCAGATTCATGATATTTATAACTAGAACGAGGCAAACAACCTTCTATTTGGCAACCCCAACAATGTCAACTTACTGAAACCACAAACAAGACATTTGACATAATTTAATTATGGCCAGACAGAGAGAACTTCTACAATGGTAAACACATCTCATAAGCATTGAATGAACTAGAAGATGATCAACCACATTGCATGGGAGGAACACACTTCAGCAAGTTCAACAAAATAGATTTCTGCTACAAGTTAATAGTTAGTAGAAACAAGAACACGTTTCACAAGAAGCATATATACAATACCATTACCATCTAAAAACGCGAAGTGAAGACAGTGATAGCGATTCTTTCAAAAGTCCAACAATATGTGTGCATATAAAAGCCCAACCAAAACCTTAGGTGATCACTTTTTATATTGGTCGATCTCTGCCAGTGTACATGTATAATATTAGGACACACCATGAATTGAAAGAGGGGCGGTGGGGGAAGAAAAGGAAAGAAGACTTAACCTTATGCGGCTCAGAAGAATCAGCAGTTGTAAGGAAGCTTGATACGAGAGGAGCAACAGCTTCTGTGTGGTTTCCATGACCAACATCTGTCATTTCATTCGGCTTGAGCACTTTAGAAACCTTCAATTTGTTGGGGCGTGTACTACTTGTGACAGCACTACCACTTTCATAAGGCATCCTTTTCCTGTTTTAAAAATTAAACAAAAATTAAAATATTTCTTTTATACAGAAAAGCATAAACTAATAACAAATTGTCCATTGGGGGGGGAAGCTTACCTACTGCTGGAAGCATGAATAGATGACTGCAAAGAATGTGGTTTGTTTAAAAACAGAAATCCACGAAGAGGCCTTCCATCAATAACAGTTTCGATAGTATATCCATCTGCAATGCTATCAGTAAGCCTGGCTTGAAACGCTTTCTTTCCAAGAGGCAAGGGTTGATTTGCTTGGATATTTTGTCTGCCTGAAAATATTATACTAAATTTTCAGCTGTCAACTGGAGGTACTTTGAATATGAATAAAATACTTTAAACATCACTTTCCAATAGAAATACAGGAACGTAAATGATCCATTTTCATCAATTACATTGCATATATTAGTTGGAATCACCGAAATGCATACTAACACTAACTTGATTAGATGAATACTATGACAGGTTTGAACAAGTGTGATGATTTAGTGCCATCAATTTTAATAGTCAAATCACCCAAATATATATACGAACAACTTAGCAATGGGAAGAAATGTACGCATAAGCTCCAAATATACTATGAAGAACTTCTTGAACCTGTTCTCCAATTGCGTTATATGAAAGTGTAGTCCATTAGGAAAGTTTTTAGATTATATCACATCTCCTATTCAGAATTTCCATAAATGACAAATTCTTACTTGGCTGATTAAAATTCAACACTGCAAGGGGCTTGTTAACCTCAGCAGCTCCGTATCTAACAACACCTTGGTTTGGAACAGTATTGAGGTTCTGCTCTTGGCATTTCAACTTCAATTGCTTCCTCAGAGATAACTTCTCTGGTCTCTGTTCAATCTCCCTAGCAAGCCCTAAAATTCAGATCAAATAGGATTATTGTAAGCAACAATTTGTCACGTACTTGATGCAAAGCTATATAAATGGTATGAGGAGGAATCACAAAGACAATACATGGACCAGAGTGATATGAGCCAATATGGCAAAATTACCTTATATGTACCTAGCAAGATGAAAAACCTACCCCAAAAGCTGGCAACTAAAGTGGGAGAATCACCTTATCTTAGTACCTCACAGAATAACTCATACTACTCAATGCAGACAGGGCTTATGTACCACGTTATACCTTGGTCCCCACAATTATTCATCCTTAAAATGTCAACATCCTAGCAGTTATATTTTATGACACTTCACTTGACTTATTGCCAATCAAGACCCTTCGAAAGTAGTCCTTTCTAGAGCCGCCAACCACCAGCTCCAATAACAATTGATATCAGTTAGGCAACATTGCTAAGTAGGTAACCTCCCTTAACTAGCTATTAAGATACAAAAAATACATCGCTGTGTTTCCTGTAACTCCTCCAATGAAGCTAGACAAGAATATTAATTGCCATCATTTAAGGAAACGATTGCTCATGAATTTATGACCAATAAAATTAGCAAAACTTATGGCAAAGCACTTTTATGAATTTTTGGGTCAAATTATTATCTTGAGTACTTTAAGCACATAATAATTTACATATTTCATATTATATATTTGAAGCTATGTTGCACTAGATTTCACAATTTGATATTATTTACAAATTCACAATTCAAAAATAGGCTTCACAATTAATTATGTCATGATCAAACAATAAAAACCTGATAAGCCAATCCAAATATCACTTGTTCTTGAAGTCAAAATGATAGCATTAATCTCACAATTTGATATGATTTACAAATTCACAATTCAAATACAAGCTTTACAATTTACGAAGACATATTTTGACAACTAAATCCTGATAATATAATTCCAAATATCACT
>JBAGKO010000005.1:11898229-11911333 GCA_037177275.1 Acacia concinna | reverse complement strand
TCAAGTATGATTGAAGCTAGTTTTCTTCTACATAGAATGTGACAGGTATTACTACTTAGGCAGGGAAGCCCGCCCTGGCCAGCCCATTATTGCCCAGCCTAAAATTGTTAGGGCTTCTATTGGGCAGGGCTGGGCATCGGGCTGCATTTTGTAGCCCAGTGATTCTTTGGGCAAGACAGTGGGCATGGAGCATGCCCTGCCCAGCCCTGCCCATGAACACCCGTAAAATGAAAAAAGTAAAAGAAAGGGTCAGGTGAATACATTTTGCTTTTAAAGGGAAAAAAACACAAAATTACGGATTTCAAGATGATACGATGGGAAGAGAGGTGAAGAAAGAAGAAACCGTTTTTCCCAAACGTTATTACCAAGAACGATTTGAATTATAGTATTTTAGTAAATACTTTTCAGCCTATAGTATTTTGGCATTTTCTTTTACTATTTGTAGTATCTAAAAAAAATTGTCACATATAATTTGTTTTTTCTTTGTTAGTATAATTTTTAGTCCCTCAAATTTATCTTAATTTTTGTCTTAGTCTTTTAAGTTTAAAACTAAAGGTTTTTGTCTCTCAAATTTGATTTCATTTAAAATTTTGATCCTTCAAGTCTCATTTGTTAAGATATTGGTCCTTGTCATAGAATAAAAATTTCGATCATTTTACTCTTGAGGGACCAAAACCTCTTGTTTACAACTCTATGGACCAAAATCAAAATAAGAACAAACTTAAATGACCAAATATTATATTAACCATTTCTTTCTTTTACTCTCACCTTATTTATTATTCCCTCCAGTCATCTTTATAAATAACTTTCATCTTCATTGTATAAAACGAACTAATGGTTAAGATTAATTTAAAATAATGACTGTGTCAAAAATGTCATGTGTTTTCTAAATATGTCCATATTAATTAAAAAGAGTAAGAGAGAGAGTAAATATAATATATATATATATATATATATATAAGAGAAAATGAGTGGAAAATATAATAGAAAATATGTGATAAATGAAAGAGAGAGAGAGAGAGTAAATATTACGTGTTTTCTAAATATGTCCATATTAATGAAAAAGGGCAAGAAAGAGAGTAAATATAAAACAAATAAGAGATAATGAGTGGAAAATATAATAGAGAATGTGTGATAAATGAATGTATGAAAGAAAATTAGTAGTAAGTAGGGGATAATTATTATGAATGTGTCTATTTAATAGAGGTAAAAAGAAAAAGGTGGTTTAAATTTTGAGACAAGAAGAGAAAGTTGCTTGTATTAAGGATCAGATATAAGAGAAAGAAATTTACTTATAAAAAGAATAAGAGAAGTATTATGTTTAGGGAAAATCCCAAAAACATGCTAAGGAAGTATAAAAAAGATAAATCAGTGTGTTCAAAATCAAGAAATCCTATATCAAATTTAAGAAGTTGAAATTTTATAAATCTCCTCAAAAGAATAAGATGCTCTTTGTTCCCCTGTCTCCTTTTCTAGGTCTTTTGATTTCTTTCATTTTCTTCCTCCATCTCGCCCTCACTCTTTCACATGCCTTCTTTTCATCTTCGTCCTCTTCAATCTCACGACGATGACAATAATGATATTGCAAATCTGGGACTTGCATAGAACTTAGAAAATTGCTTCATTCACTCCTTCACTTCTTACCATGAATTGCCCCAACAAAATACACATTCTCCACCATATTCTCTAGCTAAAGATGTTTGTTGCTAGAAATCCTCTACACGTCTCTATTCAAGTCATGCACGAAACACAAAGTGTTTATCTTTCCATCGCTTGCTTTCTTGCTTCGACAAGCACAACCACCGTGAAAATCGCTGACATCCTCCTTAACATTATCGACAAGTACCTGCCTGGGTCGTTGTTAATTCTTGAAAATTGATAATGTTCCAGCATATTTTTTCCTATTTTGAACCATGTTTCTTGAATTTAGAGTGTGCATTTGAAGGATTTATAGAAAAAAATGTGCTAATACAAATTATTGATGGTTTTGTATTAAATCTCACTATTCACACCACATTAAAAGAAATGAAGAATTTATAAGCTCTCTCTCTTTCATGTATGAAGATGTGGAGATAACATTTGAGCTGGAAAAATCCCAACGAAGGACATAAACAACTAACTAAAGTCTAAAGAGGTCGGCTGCATCACATGCCTCAGCATTTTGTTTTGAACGTTGAAGCAATTGAGGAAGTACAGCCACTGTGTAATATGCCTCAACACATTATTTTGATCACTGAAGCAACTCAGAAAGCATAGCTTCTGTGTAATGTGCCTCGGCACCTGATTTGGTTTATGAGGCAAATGTGCAAAAGTACAATCACGTATTTCACTTGCTTGACTTGGTCTGAGGCAAATGTGCAAAAGTACAATCAAGTGTTTTACTTGCTAAAGTTGATTTTTTTAGGGTTTAAATGGATTGAATGCGTTTAGTATTTTTAGTTTTTAGTACAATCACGTGTCTCACGATGAGCTTGACTTGACTTGGTCTGTGTTTAGTATTTTTAGTTTTTTAAAAAATTATTGTAACTATGTGAAAAGAATGATATCATTCTAAATATTACATAACTGTCAAATTTAAAATATATGACAATTTTTTTAAAAAAACAAAAAACTCTATAAAAAAATATGATAAGTTATTTTTAATCTTACTATCTAAACAGACCTCCATTAGAAAAAAAAAATTAATTATGTTATTTTCTATTCAAACACAAGTCAACTTTTAAAAAGTAACTAACTTTTTTTCTAAAGTCACTTTTTATAAGTTATTTACCATCAAAACTTATCTCTACCTGCTCTTAGTTTATAAGGGTATTTAATATCAAAAAAGTCCCTAGTAACAACTGAGTAGTTACCATTAACAATTTGAGGAGTGACATTAACAATTTATGAAACTTTTTAAATAATTAATTCTCTTGCTTAAGACCTAAATGTCATTTTCTTTAGGAAAAAAGATAAACAAAAAAATGACTAAAATTAAACAGATAATGATAGAGAATGATTAAAACTCAATAGAAAATTATTAAAATACCAATTTTTTGCCCCTCAATTGTCATTTATGGAATTTGAGTCATTTTTCAATGTTTTTAATATTTTTGAGGTTTTATTTAGGGAAAATGACACCTAAATACCATTTGAAATTGCAAAACCCAAATTGGTCTGTTAAGATTTCAAAAAGACATTAAGGTACCATGGCTTAAATTGGATTTTTCAAATTTTCTGATGTAAACAGTAACAGGATTTCACAAGATGAGTAATGGATTTTGCTAGTTTTTTCTGGTCTATGTTTTTCTCTCTCTCCTTCTGACAGCATTGTTCATCTAACACTGACACTAACTGACATATAGTGATAGAGGAGAGAGAAATTTGCCTATGACAGGGGAGAGAGGGGATTTTCGCAAGTTGAGTAATGTGATTTAAAATAATAGTAATGGAATTCGCTAGTTTGTAGATAACTTTTCATATCAACAAATTTCAAAAATAGAGGAGAGAAGTGATTTTTTGCAAGTTGATTAATGCGTTTTGCAAGAATAGTAATGAAATTTGCTAGTTTATTGATCAATTTTCACATTACCAAATTTAAAAAACTCAATTTGGTTATAGTACCTTAGTGTCTTTTTGAAATATTAACAGACCTTTTTAAATTTTAAAAATTCAAATGGTATTTAATTGTTATTTTCCCTTTTATTTATCTTTTTCCCATTTCTTTAATATTTACTTGTTAGTTAAGAGAGATGATTACAGTGTACTAGCCTAGTAGGTGCTTAAACCCATAACCAAAACCTCTGTCCAAACCTCTGTCATCGGGTATATAGGACATTTCTTTCGCCTTTTATATCCTCCTCAACCCTCATCGTGCCTCGTGCAGAGATATCTATGAACCCAGAAATGGAGTCTCCATGGTTATCACTCTCTGGATCCGTTGCATCACGCACTGGCTGGGCAACGTTGCTCGTTTTGATCCTCATTTGTTCCACATTTACTTCTACTGGTAACCCCTTTCTCTCTTTCTTGCCCATGCATGCCATCATCTTCTTTTCCTTCTTTGTTGTTTGCGGGTTTCGCTTCCCCAAGCTCACATTTTTCCATTTTTCTCAAAATCTGGGGTGGAAGTTTCATGATCAGAGGAGTTGAGAAGAAACTTTCTTTCTGCTTCTTGCATTCAAGTCCTGAATCTTCTGTAATTTGATATTCTCACTACCTGGTGTCAGCTCAGAATTTCTCTGCTGGCCTTTCAAGTTTCCTGCTACTTTTGAGTTGAAATTTGCATTTAATTGCTTATCTTGGCTCGTATTGGTGTCTGCCTTTGTTAAAAAGTGAACAAGAAGATGACTGATTAACTTGAAGTGTAAAAGTGTTTGCATGAAGATTCCTTAGAATTTGGAGTCTTCTAACTTTTCCCGTCTGTTCATGCAGAAGCCTACGATTCACTTGATCCAACTGGAAATATAACAATCAAATGGGATGTCATTAGCTGGACTCCAGATGGCTATGTTGTAAGTTACTAGAATAAAACTTTCTAAATACGATAAAGTGCATGAAAGCCATTATGTGCCTATTGTGATCCGCTTGATGCATCTTCAGCAATTCTACGACATGTGGAAGAACATTTAGCAAGGAGTCAGTAATATGATGCTAATTGCGCACGTGTTATATTTTCATTAGAGAACCTAAAACATATAAAGAATTAATATCAACGTAAAATATAAAAGGGTCCACTGGTTTAGGTTATGTTACTTGCTATCACCTCCCACATTTTTCTGCTTTCTTAGCATCTTGAATCCTTCTTGATTGGTTGTGCAGGCCGTTGTTTCAATGTACAACTTTCAACAGTACCGTCATATTCAAGCTCCGGGATGGATATTAGGGTGGAAGTGGGCGAAAAAGGAAGTTATTTGGGACATGAAGGGAGCCCAAACCACAGAGCAAGGAGACTGCTCAAGGTTCAAAGGGAACATCCCACATTGCTGTAAGAAGGATCTTACAGTGGTGGACTTATTGCCAGGAACTCCTTACAATCAACAGATTGCAAATTGTTGCAGAGGAGGGGTACTAAATTCATGGGCTCAGGACCCAACTACTTCAGTGAGTTCATTTCAGCTAAGTGTAGGTTCTGCAGGAACATCTAACCGAACCGTTAAATTGCCCAAAAATTTCACCCTCGAAGCACCAGGTCCAGGATATACTTGTGGTCCTGCAAAGAAAGTGAAACCAACCAAGTTTATTACCAATGACAAGAGAAGAACCACTCAAGCATTGAGTAAGTAACTTTCCAAAGAGATTTATCTTGGAAATTCACATATACTTGTGTCCTAAACTTTGCTGACGAAAATCAAACATGAATAAGCACATATAAGCACTTGGATGCTGCATTTCGAATTTTTACCAATGGCAGCATTCTCTTTTCTGATAAAATGGAATTAAAATTTCAGTAAACAAATAAGTAGATGTTATGGAAATAGCTTGAAAGATTGTTTGTGTTTTGACATTGATCCAGCAAATTGTTCATTCTAACGTAGCTTGCATCTCTTGTGGCAGTGACCTGGAATATTACCTGCACATACTCTCAGTTCCTGGCTCAAAAGACACCAACTTGTTGCGTGTCCCTCTCATCTTTCTATAATGAGACAATAGTAAACTGCCCTACTTGCACCTGTGGCTGCCGAAACAGAACAGAACCTGGTAGCTGTGTGGAGTAAGTAATTGGTTTAATCTTTTACTGAAACTTGATAGCTCCTTTTCATGTTCCATGCTGCATTTTCTAAGTTAACTTTGTCACCCCTTCCTTTGTCTGATTTCATCTTGCAGTCCAGATCATCCATTATTAGCTTCAGTCGTATCACTTCCAGGAAAAGCCATCAATGCACCTCCTCTCGTCCAGTGTACCAGCCATATGTGTCCAATTCGAGTGCACTGGCATGTGAAGGTCAACTATAAAGAGTACTGGAGAGTGAAAGTGACAATAAAAAATTTCAATTACAGGATGAACTATACACAATGGAACCTTGTGGTGCAGCATCCAAATTTTGATAACTTAACCCAAATTTTCAGCTTTAATTACAAGCCATTAACACCTTATGAGGGATTAAGTAGGTGGCATCTTTTATAATTACAATCATATGAAATCTTGTTGAGAAAGCAATCCACTGCTTTGTAACTGTTTTGGTATCTAATTTTGCAGATGATACAGGCTTGATGTGGGGAGTTAAATTCTACAACGATTTGCTCACTTCAGCTGGACCGCTTGGGAATGTGCAAAGTGAGCTCTTGTTTCGAAAAGACAAGTCAAGTTTCACGTTCGATAAGGGATGGGCTTTCCCACGAAGGATTTATTTCAATGGAGATAATTGTGTCATGCCACCTCCAGATTCCTACCCATGGTTGCCAAATGCAAGTTCAAAACTTGTTTCATCTCTGCTTTCTCCAATCTTAGCCTTCATAACTTCTTGGGTGATCTTATTGACTTTTCCTTAGAGAATCATGTCTATGGATAGGTAAAGTTTCGATCATTCTGGAATATTTCTAGGATTCTCGGGTGCTCTAGGCTATTAGAATTAAAGGTTAATATATCGCCCAGAAAAAGTGCATTGCAGCTGCAACTGAAACAGTAGAAAGTGACGTGGGATAGTTCTGTGACTTCCACGTTCATATTCATAGCTGTTCCACTGTATAATTGGCAAGCTTATAAGCCCGAATAATTAGTATTAGTATTAGTATCAATGTAGATTGTTAGCATTATAATGTAAATTCAAGTAGAACTTGTACTGAATTTATTTATGATTGGGTCAATCAGTTCCGTATATGCATTATCCGGTCCCCAAAATTCTCTAGTCTTGCATGTGAAGAAAAATTATATTATGTAAAGATACATACTTTATCGTGTGTGACTCAAAATCATGGGAGATTTTAGCTTATATCCGAAACAAACTCGTTTGACCAAAACCATGCATCTTATCTATTTTCCAGCTAAATTGTCCCACTCTACTGTGTCACTGGACTATTGTCATCACCATATGAAAAAATATGCTTAAAACAACATAGATTGCCATGAATGGAACACTTGTTGGTAGTTTATTTGCAGAATTTGGCAAGGTAGGGTATGAGTCAGGAGGCGGTAGCATGCACTCGTCACCATTGAAGTAGACCTTCCTGGGAAACGCCCATCCCTGCTTCAACGTGAAGGTGTTCTTGTCCTTCTTCATAAGCACCTCTGACTGAACATTCCCAAGAGGCCCAGCTTGCATCAACATGTCGTTGTAGTATTTCAAGCCGTAGAACATGCCTGTGTCATCTGCATAATTACAAAGTCGACACGAACTTAGTTATAGAAACCTCTTCAAATGCCTTCAACACAGAAAAGGACACTTTTTTGAAAGAAGTTTACTTATGGATTCATAAGGAAGAACTGGCTTGTATTCAAAGCTAAAGACTTGGGTGACATTGTTGAGGTTGGGATGCTGTGCAACAAGAGTCCACTGAGTATAGTTATTCCGGTAGTCGAAGTTGATGATCGCGATCTTGGCTCTCCAATAATCATGATAGTTGAACTTCACATGCCAGTGCACCCTCACACGGCACATGTGGTGCGTGCATTGTAACAATGGTGGGTTATCGACCTTCTTGGCCGCGTCCTTTTCATCTTCTTCTGGTAATTTCGAGCCGCTCCTGTATATCCACATGAAAAACAAACAAGGATAAAAATTACTTTCAGTATAATCTTATAATCTTCTGTTCAAGATTCATTGATTGCAAAGACTAGATGAAGTTTTAAGGTGACTTACGCGACGCAGGTATTGTTATTCTGACAACCACAAGCACAAGCTGGACAAGAAGTGATTTTATCACTGTAGAAAGATGAGAAAGAAACACAGCAACTTGGGTTCTTGGAGGCAAGAAACTGGGAATAAGTGCATGTGACATTCCAGGACACTACAATGAAACCATGAATAAGAAACATCAATGACAAGTAAAGAAAAGAAAAATACTTCTACGGTTCTTAATATAAAGCTTACTTCATGCAAAAATATATATATATATATATATATATATAAAGCATACTTCCTCCTATCTTAATTATAAAACTTAGTTGATTTTTTTAAAGAAATTTAAGAAAACTAATTACATAACTTTAAAGTATTAAAATTTATCATTTTTCTTTAAACAATTTTTTTTAATTATTAACTACTATATATAATAAAACACAATATATGATATAATTAAGTAATTTATTTTACTTTCTTAACTTCTCCAAAAAAAGTCAATTGGGTATTATAATTAACACAGAAAGTAGTAATTGACTTTATTTTTTAGAGACTGAAGAAGATAGATAAGTTACATAATCATCACAAATGTCACGTATCATTTAATTATATATCAATTTATAAGTCAAACAAATTAATTTTATATAAAATAAATAAATATTAATACTTTAAAATAATTTATTTAATTTCTTCAATTTCTTTAAAAAAAGTCAACTATGTTTTATCTTAGTGTTAACGTCCGGAGGAGTGACCTTTTGATTTTAAAATTTCACAAAAACGTGGAACCGAAGCCTTACTCAGGGCTTGAGTCTTGCGCCTTTGATCATCTGAGAGGATGACAGAGGATGGAACAAGCTTGGCAGGGCCACATGAGTAACCTGGTCCTGGTCCTAGGAACTTGAAGTTCTTGGGGAGTTTGACAGTCTTGTTGGAAGTGCCTGATTGGCCGACAGCAATCTGAAATGCTGAGAAAGCGGCCTTAGGTTCTTGTCCCCAAGATGTTAGGACACCCCCCTTGCAGCAATTTTGATACTGCATATTGAAAGGAGCTCCTGGAAGCAAATCCACCACCTGAGGATTCCTCTTGCAGCTATGTGGAATTTTTAACTTGGACTTAGAACAGTCTCCTTGTTCTGTAGCCTGTGCTCCCACCACTGTCCATATTACCTCTTTTTTCGCCCATGTCCAACCTAGTGTCCACCCTGGGTTCACGATATTTCGATATAATTGGAAGTTGAATATCGTCACTGTAGCCTGACAAATATTCAATCAAACATTTATCAGTCCAGAATAACCAGAAATCTTATTCTGTTCTTTCTGAAATTCAATGTACCGTACAAAGTTTCAAATCTGTGTTGTGTGTTCCTCATATGCTATTAGGATTTTCGTACTACGAAACATGAATCTAGTACACAGCACCAAAATGAACAGCAAGGTGCACTCAAACATTGTGTTTGTGTTCAGGCGAGAATTTGGAAGATTTGTGCTTCATTATCTAATTCAAATCAGAATGATCATAAATGAAACTTACCAAATATCCATCTGAAGTCCAGGACATGATGTCCCATCTTATTGTCACGTTCCCGGATGGATCCAAAGGATCATATGCCACTGCAAACACAACAAGAACAACAACAAATCAGGATGAATCCAGGAACAGTCGACATATTCTTAGCACAAGGCAGATTCATTTGTTACCTGCCGGTGAGAATAGAATGAAACACAGAGCAATTAAGGCTACAAGCTTCAGGTCCTTAATTTTATTAAATTCCATGGCTTCAAGTTCAGAAAAGAACAAATTCTGATGTGGGAGGCCATGTACTGCATGTGTGTGTTTAAAACAAGAGGATAAGGTGTGATGAAGTAGTAGTTGTAAGGTCCTTGTGATATCATATTCATTTGAAGCATTCTGTCTCTATCTCTCGTATTATTTTTCATCTTCTATTAAATCGTCAGTTTTAACTCTCCTTCAGTATCAATTTGTTCCAACGAAGCTTCATGGCTATGGAGGATATGGAGAAGCTGGTGGGGTATTTTCGGTGATCAGTTTGATTACAAAAGCTCAAGCATTTGTCATTGGAAAGGTGATGGAGCTAGCTCAGATGTGCCTCGGACACATCAGGGAAGACAAGCTCTCGGTTTCTCTTGTTTCTTTGTTCTGACAGGGGACAACGATTTTATGATTCATGAATCATGAACATGCATATGTACTATTAATATTAATATCTTCGTACTGAATTAGTAGTCCTAGTTAAAAAGAATATCAACATCATTATGTGATTTGTGGTGATTTACAGAGGAAACAGTTAAATCATTTCTTGTCAGTACGTCAGCTAGATTAAGATACGGTAATCCTATTAATGAATCTGCCTGGGGACAATCAGATCTAAAGTAACTGTCTTGAGGTTGATTGAACCCAAAGAATTTAAAAAGGTAATTATGTTAACTTTCGAAATATTATTAATATTTTTTTGACATACTCTTCATTTTTCATAAGCAACAACAAATATACTCCCTTTTTAGTTTTTACAGAGTATATATTATTTTCAAGAATATAATTATCTGTATTCTCTGACTAATAATTTTAAATTTTGGTGTCTAATTTATAGTGTAGTGTCTAATTTTAGAAGCATTTTTTTTCACAGATATAAGTCGCCAACAGCCTCATTAATTTCTTTTTTCTTTTTTCACTTTATCCTTATTATTAATTGAGTTGCAAAATTTGAAAAATTAAATCACATTATTTAAAGCAAGGTAAAGTTAAAAAAATTGTATCAATTTAGAGCAAATTTAATAATTTAAGTGTCATTCTTAGATATATACAAGACTTAGTTAAAATTAGCCTATATAATAAGGACCATAGGGAGGTTTTTTTTTTAAGAAAACCACTGGGAGGTCCAAAGAATTGATCTAATTTCCATAAATTTCATAGACAAGTACACAGTATTGTTTTTTATACCGAAAGCTGACATTATATAATGTTCAGTTGTTGTAAGACTTTTTAATGATTATATTATTTTATGAGTGACTCTTAGTGATTTTCTCTATATTATTTAAAATGTCATTAAAAATTGGAAAATTAATTAGGTAACTCGGTTTTAGTTTTCCTTTTTATATTGAACCAAAAAAAAAATCGTTGCCCAGTTAATGAATTTGCCCTCTCCAGACTGCAAGTATTGCCTTACGAGGTTTGATTGAAATTGAATCAAAAATGAATGTTGGCCCAACCAAAAATGAATGAATGGGAAGAGAGAAACTTTTTTGTTAGAAGGATCTGGTTGAAAAAGAAGTGTGTCATTAATAAAGGCCCAGCAACTTAATTGAAGGTATAAATGCCAACATTTAAGTGTTTGACTCAGCGATCCCATTAACTTGAAATTCAACAGAGATGCATGCATGGGCTTAGACAGGAATTGGGAGGGAATCCATTATTATTCAGTGTTTCACCCCATTATTTACAAATATTTCCCATTCTTGTGCATAGTAGAGCTGCATGCATGGGCTTAGACGGGAAACAGAAAAGAGTAGTTTTTTTTTTTTAAATAGTGAAAGGGAAATAACTCTCAAATGCTAAGTATTTGAGCTATTTATAGTAACTACATTCTCATAATCCTTTGAAGCCAAATGACGTAGTCGCATTAGTAGTTCTATCAACATAAGCAAGTCTACAGCCATCTCCAATGCCACCTTTCTTTTTGACACTCCAACAACTCCACATTCCAATCTCTCTGCATCATTGCTTCAATCTTTATTAGAATCCTGAAATTTGGATGAAATGGGAAGATTAGATGTTGGAGAAGGTAAACTAATTCACTACAATCACATTCAACAGCAAGATCTTTAAGTCCTTGGTCAGTAGCTAATTTCGGACCCCACAATACACCCCAAGCTTTAACCGCAACGACAGAGCCTAGACCAACTCTATACATAAAACACATCAAGACTCTACCCATATCATTTCACAAAACGTCACTACAAGTACACACTCTAGAATCACGTCTTGAACTATCTACATTAATCTTCACAAAAGCTGGCATTGGAGGTCTCCACTTATCCCTATGCATGATGAAGCCCGTTAAGGATATAAGGTTCAATTTTCGCCAAGATAAACAAACCTTAGTTCGAGCTAATAATTCACCTATTGGCCATGAGCGACGATTAAATAGCCTATCATTATCCGCCAACCAAATATGCCTACATAATACAGTAAGCCATACTTTGAATTCAAAACCCAAAACCAAAAAATGTTAGTTAAGACATCATACCACGCATTCATTTCTATCTACTATCCTAAAAAAGAAGTCATGCTTCTCTCTCGAAACTTGCATTCTCCAAAAGCCCTTATCAAAGTACAATCACTACTACAAAAATCGCATTTTAGACCTGGTGAAAATGGCTTTTTAGACCTATTCAAATTGAGGTATTGATACAACCGGTTTAAAAAGTTTGTGACTTTTAAGATTGGTTGACTTTTAAAAAGTAATTTTTAGACTGGTCGCTCCATAACACGTCTAAACAATCTAACGTTTTAGACCTACTTTAGTTTATCAGGTTTAAAATGTATGATATTTTAGACTGGTTATTTAGACACCACGTCTAAACATTCTTTTTTAAGCCATCATATTTACCACATCAAGTTCAACAATGTCTACTATTTAGACCTTATACTTCTTACAACCGGTCTAAATTGTTCTGTTTTTTTTTAAATATGTGGCATATTTTTTCCTCTATTCCATCATCCAAGCCAACACCTAAAATGACTCAAAAGTCACGAGTTTAAAAGAATACAATTCAATCCACAATGTTTCAACAATTTAGTGAGTTATAAATTGAATTCTAACAATTTAAAAAGCACCAAAAATAAAATAGTATTCTAATAATCTTCTAAATCAAGTGGTGACAAATTTAATCAAACAACTATTCATCATTCCAAGGTTTTATGAAGTATATGATTTAAGATGAGTCAGAATACATATAAAATGAAAATGAAATTATACCATGATGTTTCTTAATAACTACACTAGACCTAAACTCAATATTGCTGTAGAAGCTCATAAACGAATTCAGCACAATGTTTGCGGATAAAGTCAATATCTTCTTCAGGAAATAGATCAACAAGCTTAAACATCTGTACATGAATGTGACAAAAATCATTAACACGCAAACTTAAAAACAATACAAAATTTTCAAAATACACATTTACCTCTTTAGTAAATTCAGTCACGTCTAACGTGATAATATTATATATGTTTCTTAGCACATAAAGGCCACATAAGTTGGACTCCAGTGGCTGCCTATAGGTCTACAAGAGAACATGGCATTATATTTATGTGTATAAAGCATTACT
>JBAGKO010000005.1:11877074-11890092 GCA_037177275.1 Acacia concinna | reverse complement strand
GCATACCAAATTACACAAAATCATTCCCCTTAAAAACTGATTAGGTGCTTATTTGAAATAATTTATTTGAGGGTAATAATATCTTATTTATTAAGCATGAAATAAGTATGTGAGAGGGGTCTTTCTCATTCTTTATACAGAAAATTTTATTTAATCAAAATAAATCAAAACAATCAATGTGTGTCTTCTACGCCTGCAAATCAACGTTATATCTTTAACGTAACAAATCACATTTTCTCATTTAGTACATTCATGTGTCACACCCCCCCACCCCCGTCACATTTATCATCCAAACTCACTGAACATTCCCTAAATTACTGAATCACCCCACACAAGAATATGATCGCCAGGCACCGTTACAGGAATATATATATATTGTGGAAAGCGTCACACTCGTAACTTAACTGATTAAGAATCCCGTTTAGTTTTTTTTCTCCTTTTTTACACCACCTTTATTGTGACCTGAGACATTTTAACGTGTGATGGCGTGAATGAAATGAGGTTGATAACCTTTTAGTTTGACGATGGCACCATACTACTTCTAATCCCAAATGGAATATTTACACTACAAATTAAATTCTACATCTAGGATTCGAGAATATTTTTTTGGAAAGTTCTAATATTTATAACATATTTATTATTAATTCAATTAATTTTAAGGGTTAATATAATTTTTGTCCCTTAAATATGTCCTCATTTTAATTTTAGCTTTTTTTTATTTTTAAACTATTAATTTTGATCCTTCAAATTTTCCTATATCTTAATAAAAATTTAAATAATTTATCCCACTAAAACTAATAGTTTAAAATTTAGAGATTAAAATTAAAATGAAGGTAAATTTAAGGGAGATATTAATCCTAATTTTAATTACAAGAAAGGGAAAAAAGCCATTACTGGTTTTTTTTTTAAAAAAAAAAGTGGAGGAGGATAATTCCGAGATCATGCTGTACAAGTCTGTCCGGCACGTGCCACGCGCTAACCCCTTGTTTTCAAATACAAAAACCCCTCGATGACCTCTTCTTAGTCCTCACCCCAAAGCTCCCCGACCTCCAATTCTTTCTCTCTTCTCTGATTCTGCCGTCTCCGATCTCACTCCCTCTCACACCATCATGTCCGGAGCGGCAGTCAATCCCACTCCTCTTCTCAAAGATGAGCTCGATATCGTCATCCCGACGATCAGAAACCTCGACTTCTTGGAGATGTGGAGGCCCTTCTTTCAGCCTTATCACCTCATAATTGTGCAAGATGGCGATCCTTCTAAGACCATTAAGGTCCCCGAAGGTTTCGACTATGAACTCTACAACCGCAACGATATCAATCGGATCTTGGGTCCTAAGGCCTCTTGCATCTCCTTCAAGGACTCTGCTTGTCGCTGCTTTGGTTACATGGTGTCTAAGAAGAAGTACATCTACACCATTGACGACGATTGCTTTGTAAGTCAATCCTTTTCCTTCTTGCTAGTATTACGATTAGCTTCACTCCTTTTCTTCTGCGGACTGCGAGTCGTTCGGAAATGGGTTATCAGTTTTTGTATAGCTAGATTTTCGTTTTCTTTGCTTCTCATTCCAATAGCTGTTTGTTTTCTTTGCTAAGAGAGAAAACTCGTGCTTGCCACATGTACTTGATCTACATAGTTAGGCAGACCTTCAAAATTCGAAGCACTCATTCGGTTTTCTTAACCTTCGATATGTTCTTTCCTCGGGTCACCATAGATCTTAGTGTCTTTACTGAAATTCTCAGATCTATATCTTACATCTTTTTTTTTCCCCGTCAATGCGTTGGCGCTTTTCAATCAGACCCATCCAGTTCTCTCGTCTGTATATAACTTGTTCGGAGCCATGATCCCTCAAGATCTGATAGCACATACCACATGTTATGTTCTGATAATTGTAATTATTTGATTTGTTATTCAAGACATCAAGAAAGAGAGGTAGATCTGATACATATTGCAACAATTTTCAGGTTGCTAAAGATCCATCGGGGAAGGACATTAATGCCCTTGAGCAGCATATCAAGAACCTTCTGTCTCCATCAACCCCGTTTTTCTTCAATACTCTCTATGATCCATACAGAGAGGGTGCAGATTTCGTCCGTGGCTATCCATTTAGCTTACGTGAAGGTGTTCCAACAGCTGCTTCTCATGGTCTCTGGCTCAACATTCCTGACTATGATGCCCCAACTCAGCTGGTAAAACCATTGGAAAGAAACACTAGGTATGGTACCCTTTTTAGCACACAATGATTCATTAGTTTTGCTTGCTTTTGTTATAATTTTTTCTGAAGCAATTTATGCTCATCATTTATTTTGCTTTCTTCTAGGTATGTAGATGCCGTTATGACCATTCCAAAGGGCACCCTGTTTCCCATGTGTGGAATGAACTTGGCTTTCAACCGTGAATTGATTGGCCCTGCTATGTACTTCGGACTCATGGGCGATGGTCAACCCATTGGACGCTACGACGACATGTGGGCTGGCTGGTGCACCAAGGTATTCCATTTGAAGTGTTCAACTTGAGCTTCTAGTCTTTCAGCTTACACGGCACATTTCTTAATGAATTTAATTATTCGAAGCTTTGAGCTCACCATACTATAATGATAATGAAGGTCATATGCGATCATCTGGGATTGGGCGTGAAGACAGGTTTGCCCTACATCTATCACAGCAAAGCTAGCAACCCTTTCGTGAACCTGAAGAAGGAGTACAAAGGAATTTACTGGCAGGAAGAGTTGATTCCATTTTTTCAGTCTGTTTCTCTTCCAAAGGAATGCACTTCCGTTCAGAAGTGCTACGTCGAACTCGCTAAGCAAGTGAAGGCTAAACTCGGAAAGGTTGATGAGTACTTCGTCAAGCTTGCAGATGCCATGGAGACGTGGATCGAAGCTTGGGACGAGCTGAACGGAACCGGTGCAAAATCTGATGCACTGCCCAATGGTCCGGCGAAGTAAATTATTGGAAACCTTGGTAGTTTGGTTTCAGAGTTGTCCTTTTTGTCCGAGGCTCTAGGATAAATTATTGGACATTGCAGAGGCTGAGGCTATGCTAGTTATTTTACCATGTCCGTAGAACAATAAAATTTTAAGCGCACTATAATTGTCATTCTTTTTTGTTCTCAATAGGCTGGGATGTGTAACTTATTTATTTCATTGACCATGTTATTCATTTAACGTTATATTGAGATATTATTGCTTTTGGAATATCATATGGGGATTGAGTTTGCTATGATTGTGCTGTGTCATCTGTGTTCTCCATCTCCCTCCATTTAGCCATCCCTTTTGTCTTGGTTATTCTCTTACACTTCGTTAAAGCCTTCCTTTTGAATTTTAAATTCTGACGGCGAAATTTGTTTTGGGGCCATCAAAAGGCTGAACTACTAAACTCGATGATGTATAGATTTTTTTTTTTTTGCCACCGATTCATAAGATTTGTTGGATGTTGGATAGTTAGCTCACTATGAAAATGAAGTGTATTGTGGGGCTTGGTAAACGTCTTTTTAAAAAGACCAACGGTCAAATGGTTGTCAAGGCCAGGGAAGAAAAATGTTGGGTCAGTGGTTGGGGTTAGGTTTAGGAATTAGGGGGGAGAGTTTTTTGCCCAAGGTTTAGGAGGGAAAGTTAATCGCTCATAGTACCCACAAAAAAAAAAAAAAAGTTAATTGCTCACAGCCTGACAAAATATGGTTCAAATTTCCTATGTGCTGCCTTATCGAGTACCCAACAATGTCTTGACTAGTATTACCTCCGATAAAAAGATATTTATGCCTAATACCTATGTTGAAATGACTTATTGTGGGTAAAAATAATCATGACAGTTCCATTATTAAAAATAGTGAAAATAATATTAAAGAACCATCAATAGAAATTTTGATTTGGTTAAAGCATCATAGAAAAGCCAACAACAAAAAAAAATTTACCGTAATCATTTTCCCCCGAAAGCAACTAAAATTTTCTACTTTCCTGATTTTATTGTCGGCGAAGTTACAAATGGAGGTTCGCGGTGGGCACATGACAGATCAACCAAACTATGCTCTGATAGATAGCAGACATTAGAATGAGAACAAATAAGACGACCCACCACAAGGGCATGTTTTGGAAAAAGTAGTACCTTCTGTCTCATTTTGGTTTGGCATATGATTGATATTTATGCGATGCATGGTATTATTATACTACTAGAAATGGGTCCATTTTCAATTTTGGGTAATGACTAGTCTTATTAAGGAAGACGAAGGGCATATCACATGTAGAATGGGGAATCAAAAGGAGACGTGTGTGTGTGTCATTGAATTTAAACGCCAAGTTAGATGATGGAAAACAAAGCACGACACTTGTTTTTTCAGGTTTATTAGCCATTGTCATGTATTTTTGGTCCTTTATCACCAAACATTGCTAGGGATATATAGGAGGTTTGACACAGAAATATGAATCCAGATATGGATTGGTGTTAGGCATGGCGGACAGTGGAGTCGTAGCGCAGAGGCAGTGGCGACTCTTCTTGGAGACAAACAGACAAATTCAACATCAAGTATTAGGTTAAAATAAGGCAACGCCAATATCAAAGTTACCTCTTTGCATGACTGTGTCCTAATCCTAGTTTTTTTATTGGTCATTGTGACGGGTGGATCAAGGACATCGAACAAGTTGCAGATGTAAGAACAAGAAACATAGTTTACTCATATATAGATTAGTCTGTGTCTGAAACATGACTATTGTAGAAACGCCAAATGGAAGAGTTTCTGTCTCGTTAACGAAGTTGATGTTTTCGTTCTTTCTAGGCTATTTTCAAAGCTACCTTGTGCCTTCCACCACCGACGAATGGTGCCATATTTTACGATGATAAATGTAAACATCTTTACCGACAGGTACCATGTGCTAAACGCAAAAAGGTCTTCAATCAAATATAGTTTGTTAAAGAGTCCTGGAGCTAGAAAATATCTTCCTGTGAATACCACATTTACAGCTTGAAACTTTTGTCTTAATCCTTTGACGTGCCATCATGATAGTTTATGATTAGAAAAGGTCAACAACATAGTCAGCACCTGAGTCTTTCAAGAAATCAAATCAGTTAAACATTTGGCTCTAAATGAAGCAAGTTGCATCTGTTGAGATTGAGGGACCATTGTGTCCCACTGTCAGAAAGAACCATTTGTTACTGATAAGAACTAGATTAGTTGGTAAGTTCATGATAATAACTTTGAAATATGTGTCAGATCAAGCAAGCCAATCCAACCTAAGATTCCACCTTAAGGTTGTCCTTTCCTGTGGATCCGATGCTTCCAGTTGCACTAAGATCATTACATTGGGTGTCTTCCACACTGTTTTGTTTCCTGGATCAATAAACACTGAAGCCTGTCATTTACTAAGAAATTTGAAAAGAAAATAACTTTCTTCCATTGATTTGTCATTTTATTATACCTCTAACACAGAACAAACATGACTTTAAAGCTAGAACATTATGTGTTTTTGTCAAGTGATCTACCTCAAAAAATTGTGGTAAAAGGGGAATCTGATTCACATGAATTACGATGTAGAATCACTAACCTCTTCCAGAGTAGAATCATTTCCTCTTTTCGCCTGCGACAAGGATTGCCTCTGATGCTCAACTCGCTGAAGCTGTGATGAAAGTTGAAGCAGGTCAATGGTTGGGACATCTTCACAGGAAAGACCATCTTTAATGTTCACAAAACCCGGTCCTTGGAACATCCCATCTGCCATTTCAAAATGGAGAATATTACTATTGTCCGATATCAGTACGGGACTAAGATGGCTTCCATCAGTAGCAGCAGGATTCATATTGGATCGAAACCTATCTGAAACTCCTGCGCTTGTAGAAGCCTGGGAGCTCATTCCTATGATCTTGTCGGTGAGCTGACTCTGGCTGTAATTACTATGGCTACCGCTTGGAATGACCAAGGGGCGAGCCATGGGGATTCCTGATGAGTGGCTTGAAGAGTTCTTGGATTGAGATGACATAAGAGAGAGAGAGAGCACAGCCAGAGTCTGAAACTCCCGCGATAGTCCCTGAATCGTCGATGTAGTATCAAAAACATTGAAGTCCTCACTTCTTAAGGAAGTGTCCTGGAACAAAGATTGTGGCCCAGAATTTGAACCCATGGCAGTAGGAGGTGGATACTGACTGTTGTTCTCACAGAAGATACTTCCAGTACTGGACGTGGCGCCATTTTCATGAAGAAAAGGAAATTGTCTTCCGGTATATGGAGGCAATAGAGGTCTTGACTGAGGGTGTCCATTTGTGATAGGAACAGCAGGAAGATGCCTAAAACCAGTCCCATCTTCGTTCTTTATTGGCCTCCACCAGTCATTTTTTCCATATTTATCCGAGCGCAAAGTCCCAACCGGAAGTATCTCTTGGCAGATAAAGGATGCAGTTGTTAGCATGGTGCCCTGGAATCTGCTACCTGCAAAGCAAAACCACATTATCTTCATTAAATTTCAGAGCACACAACTCAGCTAATATTGCATACTTCTATTAGGTACGGGTTTGTAACAGCTAATTTATGCATTCTTAAACTTTCAAGGTTGAGCTACTATCAATTAACCATAGCTAATCAGAGTGTTTAATTATTAAACTACACTTTTTTAGTAATCAGGAGTGTGATGCTTGGATCATAAGAAGATAACTTAATTCCTCTGAGGAAAATGGCATTCAACTTAAAATATCCTCCAGGGGATGGATTAAGTCATTGTTCTGGTAGAATAAGTAAATTTTTGGTTCACATCCATCACATGAACAAAGAATCCAGATTATATAAGTAAGATTTCAAATTTATCTGCTGACACCAACAATGGACCAAAAATAGCATCCCAAGAATTACTTCTGGGGACTATGTGTGAATATATTGATGAAAAAAAAACACTGAAACAATAGGGACAAACAACAGGAGCAGACGTATCAAAGAAGGGTAACCATCAGATTAATCAGCATATCCTTAGATTTACCACCAAGGGAAAGGAAATAGAACGTAATTTTAAAAAACTGCATCATTTATTATACACAGAATATAATTAGAAAGTGCGATGAAGTAATATAAGAAGTGAGAATTTAAGGAAGAACAAGCATGAAGGGATGGCTTTAAGGGCAAAAAGGAAGAGCACAAAACATATAATTATTACCACTGTATGAATTAAGCAATCTTCCAGTCTTTCCAGAGTGAATACCAACTTGTGGCTTTCGTCGGCGCTCGTTATGACCTGCAAGTCGTTTGCGACAGCTACGCTTACCATCATCAAATTCAGCCAGCAAGTGAAACCTAAAATAACCAAACATTATAACACCTCTGGTATAAATCATTACAACATAGTATCTTTTTACAAGCCTATTCATCATTCATCTTGTAATATATGAAGTGGTACAGCCGACAGGATTAAAAAACAACAAAGTTGCTAAACCTAATCATAAGACATAGTTTCGTCCGATTGATGAAAAGCAGTACACCCCCCAACAATGATTAGGCCTGGCTTCTTCGTGTAACAAGCGGGGCAGCCCTTTTTTTTTTTTCATTAGGAACAAAAGAATTTGGCATACACCCACCAATTTCCGAATACCGAAAATACCAAGTACATGTGAAAAAACAGTAAGGAAGAGGATTTGAACAAGAAAAATGGGGAGACAGAACCAAAAACAAGAGAAAACAAAGCATTCAATAAAATATATTATTGAGAAGCTCAAATCAAAAGTTGAAAGGTCGAAAAATTGACCAACCTACTACATTGTTGACAAAATCTCTGTTCGATGCCGTTGACTATAACTTTGGCGGTCTTGGAGTGAACCTCACAAACTTTGTGCCTCTTGTGGTAGTCTTTAGAGCCGCTCAGATCTTTATTACATCCATAAACTTGACAGTACGCTGTTTGTGAATGAACCCCCGAACCCCGTACTCTCTTGGTCGGAGCCGATGATTCAGAAGAAGACAAAATAGGGGTTCCTTTGGAGAATGCTGAATCCATGGCTTCTCTGGGATCGCCAAATCGTCCCAGCTTCAAATCAATGAACGAATCTCGACCGTTAGATTCAACCACAGAGTTAGAAAGCTTGGAATTGGAATCTTCAACTCCAGAAATCGCAACTGGGGCAGAAACCATAAAAGGACCACCTTCGAGCTTTCTGTTGGACTCGCTGCTAATTGGATCATCGGACAATGGTTTTCCCAACATTTCTGGGAAACCCATTTCATCAAAACCTTGATTTCCTACGTTTGGTTGACCTGAGGACAACAAGTCGCCGGAAATACCAGATGGGCTTTTCAACTCCCATCCCAAGATGGAACCTTTACTTCTGGAAACTGTATTAGGAGGTGAGAGTGTATCGTTAGACACAAACCCTTTCTCTTCAGAATCATAACTCCAAGACTCCATTTCATGAACAAGAAATATGCCACTTGCGTAGCCAAAATTCAGCTCGAACTTGGATTTACTTAGCTCCAAACAATACTTAAGGAGTCATGAACTCTAAACCAGACATGAACATAGAAAAGCAGACAAATTAGACACCCTGAAGCCAGGACTTTTAGGAGTTATTAGATTTCTGAGGTATAAGATAGATTGAATAAAGATAACCCAGTAGAAAGAACTCAAAGCCAAGGTAACCAAAGAAACAGCTTAGAAGCTACCCAAGAAAGGAAAAAAGAGAGAAAGGTCAGGAGACTGAGAAGTCAGAATCCCACGTGATATGTGAAAGGAGAAGCAGTTAAGAAACGGGTTTATTTGCTCAATGTAAGGAAGACAGTGTCAGCTTAAGCTGGTGACTGAATAGAGAGGAGGTGAAAAAAAAAACACAATTCAGACCGTGAATGAGAAAGAGAGTGAGGAAAAGGAAGAGGAGTGGATGGCTAAAGCAAGAATGAGAAGTAACAGAAGTGTACTTGTATTGCGAAATGGGGAGGAGGCAGGAGCGGGATTAAGCTGAAATGGGTTTCAGAGCATTCCCCAAACTCCCCATGGAAATGGAAGAGCTCGCGGTTTCTATTTTTAGGGAGAGACAGCGAACGAGCTATTTTTTTTTAACTGCCTTTTCGCTTTGTTTTGACGATGAGTATTTAATTAACGGAAAATTACATTAAGTACCCAAATAAGAGGATGCATATTAAAAAGGTTATAAGATAAGAAAATATTACTGTCAATCTCGTAAGATAAAAAATTTATTACTATCAAATCTCCATTAACAACTCCATAATTGTTAATGGCGTCCCTGGAATTGTTATTAACAATTCTAGGGACGCCATTAACAACTCTGAGCCTAAATATTAATTAATTTTTATTTCAGGATCTCTTTAATGTATATTTATTTATTCGTGATGTTAGTATAATTTTCCCTTTAATTAATTAGAAATCCAATCCCACGGCAGCAAAACTTAAGTGAAAAAAAAAACCTTTCTTTTTGGGGAAAACATCCATTTAGAAAAAAAATTAAAAATTATCTCTATATGTAGCCTTTTTTTTTTAACTTGAAATGTATGAATATTTTTTTATTTTCTTATCATTGAAAAATTGCTTTAGGAACTGAAGTACAGTCTCTATAGATGGAAAAGGGAATTTTGTTGTTGGTAAGAGATGAATGTTTTAAAATGGATTCCATGTGTGCATACATGGAGTATGTTTACTTTTCATTGTCCTTCTTGAATATATATTAAATCTTTATTTTGATTTTTAAATGTAAAATGTTTGTTTGATAAAAAAAAAAGAAAAAATGTCCTTAAAATACTGTTTAAATTACTAAAACCTTAAAATATCTATTAAATTAACAAAACACCAAATAGGTGATTTGGTAGGAATTTATATTTTTAAAATTTGGGTGTTGCAATTTATGTATAGCAATTAACAATTTGTATACATACAATGCCAAAATGAAAAGTTAAAGTTGTCAATATATATACTTTAATTATTAATTCTTATACTTGCGTTATTAACACCCAAATTCCAAACCCTATATTTCTACTGGATCAACTTTTTGTCATTAAGCTGATTAAATAAACATATTAGAGTTCTTCTAAATTGTAATTCAAATGGTATTTTTATATATATATATTTTAAAAAAATAATAGTTGATGCTCACTCTACTATTTATTATAAAGCACCAACTATCAATTCTTATAAATAAATAAAATTAGTTAAAAGTATTTAAATTATAATAAAATTCAAGTGATTTTTAATATTACCTTTACTAATTACATTAAACTCAAATATTATATTAATTATTATTTTCTCTTACTACCCTTATTAAATATAGGCAGAAATAAAAAACTAAATTTAATGTACCTTAAAAACTTATAAACGTATTATGAAAATAGTTAAATACAATAATCAGTTAGTGTTTTATAATAAAAATAAGAAGGAGTATTAAAACTTAAAAGTCTTCTTTAAAAAAGAAAAATGAGGTTTTATGCTATTATCAAGTCTTATCACGTTTTGATATATATATATATATATATAAATAAAGTCATATCACAAGCAAGTTGGCCAAAAAAAAAAGTCATCTCACGCAAGCTCTTTTTTATGTCCAAGGTTATTTAAGTGTACTTTTATAATAGTTAATTCACCTTAGTTGGTCCCCCTAAGTTTTAAAGAGAAGGGTAAGGAATATTCTTGTGGAAAACATGGAAAACAAGATAGAGAGAGAAAATAACCGGGGAAAAAGACAGAGAAAAGGGTAATTGAGTTTCTTACTCTTTATCTCTTTTTTTATAAATAATTTTCTTCTTAATGGTAGAAAATGGACCAGTGGTTAATGTTAAAATAATAAATATATTAAAAATATTATATATATTTTTAAATATACCGCTATTTATAAAAAATAGTAAGAGAGAAAGAGGAAATAAATAAAAATATACAAAAGATATACTAAGTATGAAAGAGCATGTGTAATAAAAAAATTTAATGCAATATAATTAGTAATTGATGAAACGTAATTAATATCAAGGTATTCATTTAATAGGGGTAGAAAAAGAAAAATGTAATTTATATTTTTAGACAAGAAAAGAAAATTAAATTAAGCTTAAAATATAAAAAATTGCATATAAAAAAACAGAAGAGGGAGTAGTTTCTTAGTTCTTAAGTGCTTCCAAGATATTTTTATTTTCTAACCTGAAAAAAAATATATAAAGAAAGACGCAAGTGGCTAGGCATGATCAACATTTACCTGACTAAAAATTGTTTACATAGAAAAGTTATAATTAACTAAGAAAAAGGACTGAAAATATCTTTAACAAAAATAAATAATATAAATACTCAAATTGGTAATATCTACGTTAAACATTTAGAGAAATTTTTAGGTAAACTCAGTTTGCCAGTCATAATTAAATATTTTAAAATCTTTTTGATTTTTTTTTCTTTTCAATGTTGAAACCTCCCTAATATATTAAATATGTCAAATCAAATTAAAAAAAAATCCTGAAGAGTTTAATTATGAATGGTTAGACGATATGACGAACTGAATTCACTTAAATTTTTTTTTTAGTATCGACAACTCAATATATATTAAAAAAAACAACTTAACACAGCTATTTATCTTTTATACTCCCTGATTAACCGTATTTTCACTTTATACTTTCTCTCTTTCTCCCTGATTATAACTCAACCACGCGGATAAGAAGGAGGAAGTATAAAGTGTAGGTGAGGTGTAAGGAATATATCCATGCACCGTCAAACCGTATGCTGGGATTTCACAGACAGGCCCCCCTACAGAGCAAGCTCCGAGCCGACACTCATTTTGGTGACACGTGGTAGCGTTTGCATTAATGTCATGTGCGCGTAAACGCACGCTCCTGGGATAGAGAGTGATGTAGCGACAATCGAGATATCAATACGGGCAAATGGGGCATGGCCCGCAGCCCGCTTTGGGGGCAATCTCATTTAATCGTAATTGAAAAGGGAGATGAACACTCTCCTTTCGCGTGGCTTCCCTTATGAGAAATCGACAAAAAAATCCCATATTAAATATACAGATTAACACGTCATCCATACAAATCCCACATTTTGAGAGTCTCACATTTTTCCTTATAAAATTTATCAAAATTATTTACTTCTTATCTTCTGATGTCCTGTTTTCTGCGATATGTCAACATATAAGGTATAAAACTATCCCCCTATTTTTTATTATCATATATAAGACATAAAGTAGAGTTGTATGAATATTTTTTAAAAAAATGGCTTAGAGATTCTCACAAGCACTGTTAAACCAATTAGGAGTCTCTATTTTTTCATGCAAGTGAAGCAATGGTGATCAACATGGAAAACAAATAATCACGTGTTGTTAATATGAGACATATTTTAAAGTTAATTTTGGTCATAAATATTAGATATATATTTTTATATTTGTTAGTATCTTTTTAATTTATTTTATTAATGTTCCCTAAATAATAATTAAGTAAGAGAATGAATAGAGAAATGAAGGAAGATGATTAAGGTATTTAACTAACTTTCATAATGTACAAACTAGGTGAATATGGGGTTGGGTTTCTCTTATTATCCCATTTCTTATTATCCTCTCATCATCTTATATCCACCATTAAATTACAAAAATAAGTGGTTCAGATTCAATCTTTATAAAATTATTACTATAAATATGTATAAATAAGTTTAAACTCTTAAAATCCAATCTATACAATTCATAATTGTAATATACCAAAAAAAATTATAAATTTCAATTTATAAAATATTATAATAATAATTTTATAAAACATTAAATCTAAACCATCCATTTCATCATCCAAAGGTGAAGATGAGATTATGAGAAGATAATGAGAAAGAAGATAGTGAGAGTATCATCTTCTGTGAGTATATCTTATATTAAGATCCAAGGAATATTTATTAGGAACCATATAATTTTTAACAATGTATTTGAGCCATCTACATCAACAACATTCTCATAATCCTTTAAAGCCAAACGGCGAATTCTTACTGGCAATTCCATCAACACAAGCAAGTCCACAACCATCTCCCATGCCTCCTTCGCAAGAGCATCTGCTACTATATTCACCTCTCTTCTACATTGTAACAGCTCCACATTC
>JBAGKO010000005.1:11858320-11871093 GCA_037177275.1 Acacia concinna | reverse complement strand
ATTATTATAAGACACTAACTAATAATTATTCTTAGTGGCTGTTTGGATGGCAGCTTTAAGTGGCTTTTTGAGTTTTGCTTTTTTAAGTGAAGCCACTTTTGCAATTTGGGGTGTTTGGATGTTACAAGTAATTTGAAGCTAACGCCACTAAAAGCAGCTTCAAAGTATGAAGCCAACAATTGTAGCTTTTGTGGCTTTTCTATGAGGGGAGAGAGAGAAGAGAAAAAAATTGATATTTGGTTGAATTTTCTACAGAGTCGGTATATCGACTGTCTTAGAAAATTTCAAACTGACTATCATTAGTCTTCAAATAATTTATGAATACTCCTCAATTTTTATTATATATTATTTCTATCTTTATCCTTGGTTGGGCCACAAATTACGACCATACCATTATTTTTCTGAAATTCAGATTTTTTGATAGAATTTTCACCCAACTTTAAAAATTCATATCTAATTGTACAAATATCCAATTGAGGTAATTTCAAATATGTTTCATAAAAAAAAAGTTACTTACGCCAAGTCACATCCAAACACAACAACTTTTGATAAGCTATTTATTTTTCTAAAGCTACTTATCATAAGCCCATAAAAAATAAACCACTTAAATTAAGTAACATCCAAACGGGCCCTAATTACCATGGGTGATAATCGAGGGTGACATAAGGTGGGCCACAGGGGAGGCTTTCAATTTCGTGAATGAAAACGTGGTCCCACACCCTGTGAATGTCATCTCTCATCTCTGGCCCACAGGTTTCTACGTACGTACCCCCATTATATTAGTCTTTACAACTTCATCATCTTCTCGCTTCTAGTCAAATCTTCATCTCGATCGTTCTTCAGAAACGAACCACAAAACCCACCTCCTTTAACGTTCCAGCTAATGATGAAGGAATAAACGTTGCAGGAAATTATTTAGAACAAACATGTCAGAGGAAAAAGGTACAAGATATGCTCTAAGCTATATATATGAATATTATAGAGAGGAAGATATATATATAGGGGAGGATCCACCCAGGTCCCAGAAGAGCCACAATAAATACTGCTTCACCTATCTTCTCTTCTAATGTTTTCTCCCATAAATAAATAAATGGATTATAAAATACAGCAGTTTTCCCAATTGGTTTCCCAACTAATTAAGCATTAATGTTTAGTAGGGAGAACTCATCATAAAAATACCTTTTAATGATAAGTAACTTTAAAAAAAAGTTACTAATCAAAAGTTATTTATATTTAGATTGTAGGTAGAAAAAGTAATTTATTTAGAAATAAAAGAATTAACTTATGTTTGGATTAGGGTAAAAAAAATAATTCATTAAGAATAGGAGAAATTACTTTTTTAATAAGTCATCAAAAGTAACAGAAATAAATTACTTTTTCTAACAAGTTACTGATATAAGTTGTAAGTGGCAAACAAAAAATTTTCTATAATTTAACATTTGACCAAAAGTAACGTAAAGTTACTTTTCTTACCGGTCTGGCCGGGTTGCACTGGTTGATGTATATGGAATTGGAAGCAGCTAATTAAAATGAACTCAGAAGTCGACACGTAGCCCTTCACTCTGACTCAACTCTTCCTTTCAGATGCCTTCAATTCGTACAAAAATAGACACATCACTTAGCCCCCTCAGTCTTTCTTTCTCAAATTAACTGTTTTAACCGTTGGTTTTCCTTTTCTCCTGTTCCCTTAACTGCAACACACACAAACACCTCTCTTCTTCATCATTCATTTCATTTCTAAACTCTCATAAATGAACTTACTCGAATTCTACTTAAGTTGTTCGTGAGAAGGAAAACTCAAGTTTAGCAATAAGATCTATTAATTTAATCACTATGAACCGCCAAAGAGTGCGATATAATAATTCCATTTTCAAGTTGAAAATAAGATATTTATTCACTTCAGGCGTAAAGGCCAGGTGTGCTCCATTACAAGACATGCTTATTGTATATATGCAACGAGGCATGAACTAAACATCTGTATGCGACGATAACTCTAATCAGTGTCAGTTCCTGCTAAATTTGGTTTCATTCTTGGACTGTGTCCAAATTAAACCATTTTTTCCTCAAGCAACCTCACTGCAGGATGTGTACTCTTTTATGCTAAAATATAGGAATCAAAATAGATTCCATGGCAAAGATAGCAATATAGCTAGCCTTGTGTGTGTGTGTGTGTAGATGGAGCAATCATCAGGAGATCTCCAGTTCAAATCAAACTAAGAACTCAAGTCAACTTATTAGTCCTTCTGATGAATTTAACTTTCCATTTATATCTCCCAAGCATTTCAGCAATCCGGTTATATATATATATATATATAAGCAGGCTAGCTACTAGCTAGCTTAAATCATTTTGATGAGATTATATAAGGAATTATCCCCTGTAAGTAGTTACTTAAACATATTTATTTGTGAGCGTAAAGTATTGATATGAAGCCATTAATTAACCTGAAAAAGCAAGGCCAGCTAAATGCATTTCTTCAATTTGACGTTGGACAATATATAACCACGTACATGTAATTAAACAAGTTTAGAGGACATATTTGGTACGGTTCATTAGTTTAATAAATAGATATTAAGATAAAAAACACAGGCAACTAAGAGAGATGATTGTGAGAAATCAGAAATGTAAAATGCAGAAAGTACAAACCCAATTTATTACAACATTTATTTTTTGAAAATGGGAACAAACATGTACATATTTGTGACATTGCGTGGCTCAGAGATGAAAACCGAAGTCTAAAACTCTAAACCAATAAGGAGGAACCTTTTTCAGGGGTTTCCACTTTTATTTGTTATTCCCCACTATTGTTTTTAACCCTTTTGGTAGCCTAGATACTGAGACCATTTAAGAAAGTATTCTCATCTCTTAACCAATACTGGAAAGAGAGAAGAAAGCTTTCATTTTTAAAAGAGAGAGAAAGAAAGAAAGAAGAAAAAAAAGGAAAGAAGATGGGAAGAGGCAGAGTTGAGCTCAAGAGAATAGAGAACAAAATCAATAGGCAAGTTACATTTGCCAAGAGAAGAAATGGACTGCTCAAGAAAGCTTATGAGCTCTCTGTTCTCTGCGATGCTGAGGTTGCCCTCATCATCTTCTCCAATCGTGGCAAGCTCTATGAGTTCAGCAGCAGCTCCAGGTATGTACATTATATATAGACATTTCTGTCTCATTTATCTGTGTTTCGTCATTGTATCTGTCTATGAAAACAATAAGCATTTTCTGTTTTGGGTTATTTTTCTGCGGTATGTGGTTATTACCTGGCCTCTTTAGTTATGTGCAAGATCTATGCTTTGTTTTCCTGATGAACCTATATAGGTTCCGATATATTCATATTTCTTAAGAGAAACAAAGAAAAACACAAAAGGTATCTCTTATACTTCCTTTTCATTTCCCAAAATTGTTTCAACTTTCAAGTGTGAACTGCAGCGAAGGTTTCACTCTTCTGATTGTTTTCGTTTTCCAGAATAATAAACTGATGAAAAGTGGTATTTCTTCATGTATTATTTGTTTTTCCAGAACAATATAAGCTGAAAAAGGTGGTGTAATTGATTTCCACCTCTTCATGCCAAGATCTGAAACATTTTTCACTCTCTCTCACCTAAATATCAGAAACAAGAATCACCAAGTAAGGGAAAAATTTGTTTTTACATGTCAACCAAAGTTCCTTTTGAAGCACATATAGCTGGGCTGTTTCTAGACGGTGGTTATACAGATAGCTAGGGCAAATCCTTAACAATAAATTAAAGAACCGTGTGAACTGAAAAGTTATTTTCTTTTCGTTCTGTTCCTTTCAAATTAAAGGGCTCTAATTTTTTTGGATCGTCCATAAAAAGCAGCTCTGGATTAGCTAGATTCCAGTAATTTCTTGCGAGGGTTTGTCATTAAGAAGATATCTGTAGGTGGGTATATTCTTCTACCCAAGAGATAGTAGCAGGAGCTAACCCTAATAACCATCGGAGCAGACATTAGGTGTCACTGTTATGATTTGGTGGCAGAGATGGGATGTTTGATGTGTAAACCTGCACTGTACATCACTGCAATTTAAGACTTTAATTGAGAGATAGAGAGAGAAAAGAAATGCCGGTGACTTCAAAAGCTGCAAATGGACTTATAAATCCTTAAAAACCGTTGTGGAATGACTGGTTTGGGTTAGCTGTAGAGAAGACAAACTGATGATAAGATTAGTCTTTGGTAATCCGAGTACTAATTTTTCTCACTGCACTTGTGTGTAATGACTAATGAGAAGAAACCTTTTATTCTTATCTTGTTTCACATGGAAAGTACAATTTTCAGAACATCTTTATTTGATGCTGGTCAGGTTAGGAAGTGTTGGCTTTGGGGTTTATAATTTATTCATCATTTTGATTGTTGAACTTGGATATGCCTTTTATTTTTGTGACTTTTGTCGGTTGTTACATAAAAAGGACTCCTTGTGAATGCCAATGTCAGTATTTCCATGCTGCTAGATGCTTCACTGATTTTACTGGTACATACGTACCCTAGAATTTTGATTAACAAGGGATTTATAGGGACACTATTGACTGTACTCTTAATTAGAGTATGCTAGATGGTGCCGGAGCAACTTTCAGCCCCTTATGATTTCATTGATTTGTATACAATAAGCTAATTTGATAATTTCTCATGTTATTACTCTTACTAACTGATTCTGCAAGCACTATGTATTAGGAAATTTCATGTCAGATGATCCCCAGCTTCTTGTTGGGATTTTTGCAGTAGGAAATAATAACAATCATAGTTAATTTTTTTTTTTTTAAATCTCCTGTAAGTAATTGCTCCGTACTATAAAATCTAGTGCTTATTTATCTTTTGTAATTAATATTTTTAAAACAAAAAAGAGCTAAAAGTTGTCCTTGGGAGATAGAAGATCCTATTATATTTCTATTACATATGCTTGTTGCCCTATATGTGTCAGCATGATGAAAACAGTGGAGAAGTACCAGAAGTACAGTTATGGTGCACTGGAATCCGGCCAGCCAATCAGTGACACCCGGGTATTCCAATATTCTATGACTCAATCTACAACTCTAGCTCATATACTAGGTTTTAGAGCTTTGTCTATTTGATGATACACTGGAACTTTCTCATTTATCAATAAAATATTTTTAATATTAACAGTTATCATCTTAAAAATAAGTCCCATAACTGATAGTTTCATCTAGCGAGCTTTTAATTATATAGTCAATTCTCGTGATTAATTTCCTATTTTGAGAAAACAACACATCCATTCAAATAAACATTACCAACCCTAGATAACTATAAGTGTGTATGCTTATAGTTGACTCTTTATACATAGAATCAGTCTATATATATATATATAGTTACACAACAACATAGCTCATCACTGGCGACAGATTCTAAAATATAATACGATTGTCTTTTATGCAAGAGTTTTTAAGTTAAACAACGACGTTAATTTAATGGAAAAGAATCTGAGATATCAAACGTGTCATGTAGCAGAGTAGCTATCAGGAATACTTGAGACTTAAAGCAAGGGTCGAAGTCCTGCAACGTTCACAGAGGTAACCCCCAAAAAAAAAAAACACACAACAAATATATATATACATATGTAATGTTGAATTCACAATGTGTCAACGTTTAAGTAGCTTTAAATTTATGTCACCTGTATATATATATATATATATATATAGGAACCTTCTTGGGGAAGATCTTGCCCAAATGAATACAAAGGAGCTGGAGCAGCTTGAGAATCAAGTTGAGGCATCACTGACGAATATCAGGTCCACAAAGGTGTGTGCGCGCGCGCGCAAGCGCATTGAACACGGTTTTTATTTCAATTATATATCTCTGCGTGTGTTTTAAATAATTTATTCCTCTTTTTATAGAGCTGACGAGCTCTCAAGGCACTAATGTCAAAATGATTCGTCTTCTACATTCAGAATATGAATTTTTTTTTTTTTGCCAACCAGAATATGAATCTTATAACCAAGCTTTTGGTAGTTTTGTGCAAGAATGTATTCTATCTGGTCCTTAACATAGGATCTAGTAGGTAGTTGAATATCTTTGTTAAAAAAAAGCCTCATATTAAGGAAAGGACATAGGACTTTAATTTGGTGACATGTTAAAACATAAAAGTGAGACCGTGATTTCTTTCTCCGCCATATTTACTACAGTATTTAATTATGCGATCACGCGCGCGCGCACAAAACCTTTATGCCAATTTGAAGTAGCTTTCCTGGAATAGAATTGAAACTGCAATCTCACCTTGTTTATTTGACTCCAATTAATTCAATCACACGCATCACGACTTTGCTGAAGCGGTTGAATTTGTTTTCTATTTGTGTTTCCGAATGCTTCCAAGGTGTCCTCATTCTTTGTTTATTTATTTATTTTAATATTATAATTTAACTTGTGTGTGTGTGTGTGTGTTCTTTACTTGTTTCTCAGACTCAGTATATGCTCGACCAGCTTGCTGATCTTCAGAACCGGGTATATACATACATATGTGACCCTTTAATTTCTACAAAATTTTACTTGCATTCATACCCAGATTATAGCAATAATGAAAATCAAAATGACATCATCGTCCTTGGATTATACCAATTGACTAAATTAAATGCATGTATATGCAGGAGAAAGTGCTGGAGGAAACTAATAGAGCTTTGAGGAGTAAGGTATATATAAACATAAATTCCCAGAAAAGACCGCAACATTTCCATTTGATTCAAAAACTGAAATTAGCAATATCACTATAATGAGATAACGAAAACTGTGCATAGACAAACACACACACACACACCTTGCTTTGAAGTTTGAACAGTTTTGGCATAAAAATGTGAAATGGTTGAAACATGGAAACATATACAGTTAGAAGAAAGAAGCAACTCGCAAGTTCCTTTAAGAATGGGTTGGGAAGGTGGAGGAGGGTCCGAGGCGATCCATTTCACTCGATTTTCTGCTCAATCTGAAGCATTTTTCCAGCCTCTGGGAGTCAATCCCAATTTGCAAATCGGGTATGTAAATGCGTGCGTGCGTGTATGTGTGCTCTCTCTGGTGATATTAGTATTTCATGGTCTTTGCTTCTGAGATTTACATGTTGATAATACTAAGAATATATATATGCATAATGAATGCGTACGTGTTTTGTGGAATGAAAGCAGATATAATGAGATGGGAGGGGAGAATGCAAATGTTGGAGGAGAAGCCTTGAACGTTCATGGATTCTTTCCTGGGTGGATGCTTTAATTATTATTTGGCCAAACTCACCAAGACGATGATCCCAATTAATGGATATAACATATTTGTGTGTGTGTTGTTCTGAATATGCATGCACCGGTCCGTCTGTCTGCATTTTACTTTTGTAGGATATATATATGAAGCAAGTCTTTAGTTTTGAATTTATATATGCCTAGCTAGCTAGTTGTCTCCACAACTTAATGAAGGTGTATGAACCCCACCCACGAAAGGACTTTTCATATTTTAGTTCAGCTTAATGAAGGAACCGTATATGATTATTTTGAGTGATTTGGTGTTGAACAAGTTAATTAAATATGTATAAGAGGTGTTTTATTTTATTTTTTTGGTGACATAGAATGGGGGCCAACCCAGTTACACTATATAGTTACACGCCGAAGCATTCCATTCCTTTCCCTACTCGATCTGTCAAAGCACAAGGTCTATATATATATAACAATAATTGAAGTCCGATCCTAGGGACTGGCATGCATAATTGAACTCATCTTCCGTTATCCTCTATGTCCCACCTTCCACCATTCTTTGTGGTTTAACCTCAAAAATCTCGTCTGCTTCTGGAATATTATATATAATGGTACCAACTTCTGCCAAATCTTCTTTTCTTTTGGGTAATCTCTCAAAGTGACTATTTTAGTGCATCTGTAACCAAATCACTCACTATAAACTAGCCCATTCTGCTAAACTTAATTCATGTAGGAACCATTCTGACAAGAATTAATAAATCGGAGCGGGAACTCTCCATTAAGGCCTTCTTTTAAAAAAGGAAAGAAAAAAAAAAGAAAGAAACGTCATCGTTTAGTCTCAACCGGTGGTAAATGGGGAGGCCCAGCTACCAATCAATCTAGGAGATAATTATTGTTTTTTAACTTGATCAAAGTTTTCCTATTTATGTGTGGATGAGAGAAAATTAGGTAGATATGAGAGAAAAATGAATATTAAATTTCAAACTTCTATAAATAATAGAAAAATTTATTATTTTTGATAGTTTCTTTCTCTAATTTTCTTTTTTCTTTTAATTTCTCTTCGCTTAATTATAAAATTAAAACGTAAAGAGTTTTTATCTCTCTCCCAATAAATATGATTCCCATAATTTGAACTTGTGTTCTCGCTTGAATTGTTGTGAAGTGAGAACCAAGTTGGGCCAACCATGGGTTAAAACCCACGACGTGATTAAAAAGAAGTTTGATTGGGCAACACTAAACTTCATAAAAAAAAACCTGTTCTTTTGTTGTGACTTATATCTTCTCATGGCATGTCAAAAACTCGGTTTTTAGATTCCTAAATTTATTTATTTATTCCTACTTAATTTAATTGTAATAAAACAGAATATGACTAGAATATCCTCACGGATACAGGTAGTGCTGATTTATTTTATTAAATATAAATTATTTGAAATTTTTTTAACGTAATATTATTTTTTTTTGTTGACAAGTAAAACCGTACGTTCTTTAAAATTTAGAAAACAAAGCTTAATTTTAATTGATCAGGTGCATAATTAAAACTTAAAGAAAACAATTGTAGGTATTTTTTATTTAAATCATTAATTTTTAGCCCTTGTACAGGAGTTAACACCGTTGATGAAGCAAAAGTGCAACCTAGGCAAAAAAAAAAAAAAGAAGAAGCAAGATTTTGTCATTTAATTAGGAGGAAATTAAAAAAAGACTCACGGGCATTGAATTAAAAAATTGAAGAGAAGTGTATGTACTTGAAAATGGGTTTTCCCTTAAAACTTATATTATGTCATATTAAAACAATTGAAATTTTCAAAGGAAACCGTAGGGATGAAAATTAAACCTCTCAGTGTAATTTCAATCTAAATTAAAGAGAAGCAGAATTGAAGTACAAAGGAAGCAAAAGTAAGTATATATATGGTATATGACAAAAATGATACTGTCAAATTAATTAATATCTCAAGAGATGGTTTGATTTGTATATGATTGAGAGGCTAAATATATACTGTAGTGAATTAAGCAAGTGTTGCTTAGCTAGAAAAGGGAGTGAAAGAAGAAGAATGATGAAATATAGTGAGTGCTAACTTTATTTGCAGATTAGTGACTATAATCGTACAACCCCTCCACCCAGGAATTGTAATTATTGACTATATGTCTCGCCTGCGTCCTTCTAACTGTGAAAAGGCTTCATTCAAACCCAAAAGCTATATGTATAACATCATATTAAATTTATATAAAACTTTTTATTTTTTCTTTTAATGTTTTTGGGATATCAACTTGTGGTTTTTTGTGGATGGAAAAGTAACGATTCTTTTCCATTTTCTATATCATCACTTTGCATGCGAAAAATGGCCAATCAAGATGAGGTGGGGAGGACAAGACCGACGAAAAAGACTCCAAACCTAATGAATTAATTTGGCCCACCCTTATTTCTATTAATTATTATTGCTGGTTACAAAAGGGATTTCACTATCAAATGAGAGAGTTGACTCAAAGGTAATTCAAATTGTGCTTGGTGTAATAGTTGGGAGGAAGAGATTCTTATATATGTTTATGAATAGATCAGAGTTTTTGAGTTCCCATTCCTTTTTTCCTATTCCCATTTTATACCCAACAAACCGTTAAAAATATACATGGCTATGGTGTTGATGAGAAGCACACACTTAATAACCATATAATTAATAAAATACTCCATCCCAAATAGAAGAACTAGATCATTAATTTGTGTAGATTAGTTATTAGCACATGATCTCATGTATGTAGTCATTTGTACAATAACCTATTATCACTTTGAGGAAAATTCCTGAATATGTGTCATTAATAGAGATAGTTTGAGAAGAATTATTGATATAAGAGATAAAGTGAATTACGATGTATATTACATTTAGTATAACAAACAGAGAATAGTCACGTGTCCAATAATTTTTCAATGAATAAATAGATACTCGATTCTTACCGTCTTAATTATAAGAGCCCGGCCCATTGACTTCTTTAGAAAATTTTAAAAAAAATTAAGAAAGTTAATTTTATTACTTAACTATATCATATACCGTACTTTATTATATTATATATTAGTTTATAAGTCAAACAATGTAATTTTTTAAAAAAATGACCGAAGGGAGCAGATATCAAGAATGTGATGCTAGAGTCTGTGACAAGGGCTACAAATTTTAAACCTTTTTATTATTATAATAGAATTAGAAGGGTGGACACTAATAGGTTGATATTATAAATGTTTAACTACGTACGTACTCAGCGTGACCTTGCTCTTACAAATGGAGTTTTCAATTCACTGTACTACTGCAAAGCCATCGTTGACAATATCTATCCAAAGCACTTGGTCACCATTAAATAAAAGTAGAAAGATGGCGTAGGGGACACGGATGCCAGCCAAAAGCCATAAAGATTAAACAAGTCGGTGATCTGATCTGATGATAAGGGAGCGAGTGACTTAAGTCAAGAGAAGGTTTTTATTTTAGGTCAAGAGTTAATCTTATACACGTAACTTGTAGGTAAGGTAAGGTAACATTGATGTGATGATATGAAGATACCAAATTTTGCTAAAAAGCCCTAATTATAGGGTATAACTGGCCGCCACAAAACGTTTCACATTATTATTATTATTATATTATCTGCTCAACCACCCAAACAGTAGTACAACAAGACAAGTCCTACACACTAAAACAATGAAACACAGTCCAATCCCATGTCTACCCTTCTTTTATGCAAGTCCGTCCCTTTTGCTCAACTCCTCGGATATGAATGCTGTCGGGTGGCGCCCACACCACCCCTAATTAATCTCCAAAGTAGTAATTATTATTACTAATTTGGAGTTAATCATCATCATCATATATATATATATATATACACATGCATATCAGAATCAGGGAATATAATAGCTGATTAGTGGTCAGCAGTGGGTTAATATTACAGTAATCACCAATCAGATCCCTCTGTGCGTGTTTTAATCATAATTGAGGGGACTGGACTGTTAATTCCTTTTCCCCCTAGGAAGATAGATATTGATGTCTTGTGGATAAAGATTGCGGATTAAAATTTACAATGAGTGAGCTAGGGACAGTGTATTTAGACATATGCCTTTTCCAACATTTAATTTTCTTGAGACAGCCAATCAGATCCGTAACAATTCTTCAGGGTGGGGTGGGGTGGGGTTACTTTTATATTATTTGCCCCAACTCTTCAACTTTGTTGCACATCAAGTCTTAAATCAGACCCCGTGTTTATAACTTTTGTAAATTTCAATTCATATATATTAATGCAAATATATAAATTCATACCACTTTAATTTGGTTCTATTTGGGAAATTTTTTTTGTTCTTATCATAAGTCTATTTTTAAAATAATAAATGAGAGTGTTATAATTTTATCCCTATTAAAAGTAAAGAGAAAGAAAGAAGTAAAAAAATACACATTAATAAGCGAAAGGAAAAATTTACCAAACTAATCCATATTTATTGGGTTAACTAACTCTTTTTTTTTAATATAAAAATTAGACATTTTATACTTATAAATAGAATTAGGGTGGTATATTGATGTTAAGAAGTTGAGGATAATAAGAGACAAGTTATTGCGTTTTTTTCTTTATATCACTATCCATCTCGATGACTTGAATGAAAGCATTGTCCCGTCTAAAGTAGTTCTTATAAAATCTCATTCACACTAGCTGATTTAAATTAAGCTGGTAAAAATAACTTTTAATGATAAGTAACTTATGAAAAATAACTTTAAAAAAAATTACTTATTACAAGTTATTTGTGTTTGGATAGGGTGGAAAAAGTGATTTATTGGGAGTAGAAGAAATGACTTTTTGTTTAGATTGTGATAAGAAAAATAATTTATTAGGAGTAGAAGTAATTTTTTTTAATAAGTTAGCTAGAAGTAACTTATAGAAATATTTTTTTTTAAATCAACTACACTCTCCTGACTCAGTTAAACACCCCCTTTTTAAAAAAATAATTTAACTTCCAACAAAGAGTAATTTTAAGTGACTTTTTATACCAGCCAAACGGCCTCTTAAACTTAAGACCAGAATCAAATGTGGTGACGCAAGAGAGGATTTAGCTGTTGAAGGTTTTGTGCGAGATGGATTTTTTTTAAGATTTTTAAAACATGGATTGCATATGAAAAAAAAAAATACTTCCTCTAGTCATTAATGTAAGATTGATTTTTTTAGAGATTAAGTAAATTAAAAAAAGTTAATACTCCCCCCGATCCTATTTATAAGATTTAATTGATTTTTTTTGAAAATCCTAGAAAAATACTAAGAAAGCTAATTACATTACTTAATAATATAATATAATATATTCAATAAATTTTAATGTTTTATGTAATTAGCTTTCTTAGAATTTTTCTATGATTCTCTAAAAAAGTCAACTTGGTCTTATAAATAGGATTGGAGTTAGTATTAAAATATTTATATCTATTGTTTTTATATATAAGCACACTGTCACGGGGCCATTATTCTATCCCAAAAGGAATATGTGGGACTTCGTTACATTCTCTTACAGCCAATCCACGAGCGCCCTCACCGCGAGGCCCACTGAACACCGGTCTCACCAGCGTCCGGAGGTCCCC
>JBAGKO010000005.1:11845047-11858220 GCA_037177275.1 Acacia concinna | reverse complement strand
TTCTCCCCAAAAGGAATTTTTGATAGGGTATGCAACGCATTCACTTATATAGCACTTCACTCTCCCAAACCTCTCCGATGTGGGACTTCGTTACAACACGCAGCCATTGGTTCAAACCTGTGACATCTGCGCCCCAAAGGAAGGTTGATTCCAGTCGGTGTGTTCTACTATATATCTATCCTCAACGAAGCAGATCGAATGAGTGATCGTCTTTTACATTATATTGTCGTTTTTTATTTATAGGAAATTCGTCCATAACATCATCCTAATAAGCATCTAAATACGGAGTATGCCCTAATCAATTCGGGCTCCACACACACACACACAAACTCAAAAGTCAAAGCCACAGAAATTAAATAATTTTTTATTTGGAAAAATTATTATTTTTTACCCAATATATCTGCATTAACTTTGATGGAACCCATATTTAATAGGGAAAATTCTAAAAAAGGAAAGTGTAGTAGAGAAATCTTAATTTAGTACAGCGAAATCAGAAAATTTTAAATCAATATGTTTTGTACTTTTTGGGTAATTACGAAAATGCCACTGAATTTTTCACAACACGAGTTTCGTAATTTACAATATCAACACAAACAACTCACAATGTAAATACGTAATTTACAATATCAGCACAAACAACTCACAATGTAAATACGTAATATTTAGTGTTATTAATTTAGATACTCGTGTTGTGAAAAGTTCAGTGACATTTTTGTAATTACCCAAAAAATTACAAAAAGACTTATTTGAGATTTTCTGATTTCGCTGTACTGAATTGTTTTTTTCCTATTTCTAATGTCTTTTTCTAGAATTCTCCCTATTTAATACTCCCTCAACTTTTAATTATAAGAATCAGTCAATTAGGTGATTTTCTTTTTAAATTTTAAGAAAGTTAATTATACTACTTGACTATATTATATATTATATATTATATATTAGTTTATAAATTAAATTATATAGTTTAAAGAAAAGAATAAATTTTAATATTTTAAAATAATATAATTAATATTTTAAAGATTCTCAACAAAAAATCAATAATTAAAAGGGGAGGTTGTATTTATTGATCCTTGACGAAATTGCTATATTTATCTAGATATTACCTAAATACTAGCTTCCCCTTGATTCTTTTTGGTGTAATTGGATGGTGTGGACCCCCTCAAGCCACCATTCATGTTTAGTAGGAGTATTTTGACGTCACCTTGTACCAAAAAACAGTAAAACATAAGTTACACAACCCCATGCAATAAATAATCAGACAATCTATATACTCCCTCCAATCCTAATTAATTTTTTTATGGATTAATGATATTAATTAAATTAATTAATTTTTATAATAGCACATGATATTATAAGAATTTCCTTAATTAACAATTTCATATTTATAATTTTTCCTTATGTTTGTATTTATAGGAAGTGGGGAAATTATTGTGGTGTCTAATTATATTTCAAAAAATATAAGCAGGGGTAGATTGAAAAAAATAGTTAAATATAAGAGACGAAGTGGATATGAGTCTTATATTAAGACCAAGTTAAAATTTTAATTATGTCTTAAAAATAATATCAAAGAGAGTATTTAATATTGATATTAAACTCACGAGTTGACCCCTTAATTTTAACAGTTTTATATTTTTATCTTATAAAATCGTGTTCATTTATATTTAAATTCATATTGATTTTAAACTTAGTTAAATTCACTCATATTTTTGTTCACTTTAATCATGTTAATTGGCTTTATACATGAACTTCATAGAAACTTATTTGTTGTATATGGCAAAATTATAATTGGTGATGGATTTAATTTCAGCAATCTATATTTACAATATATTTAAATTAAGTTATTTTTATATTTTTAATGCATATTTATTAATAAATATAAATTCTTACAAATTTATTTAAATTCATGAATTTAAAAATCTTAAATATATAATTTAATGAATAATAACATGCAACATATGATGACGTGATTAACTAACTTATTTATCTTTATTAACATTTAAAAAAATCAACTAAATTTTATATTTAAATTTGGATAAAGTATTATGTGAATTTATATTCATATTAGCAAGCCTACACTGTCTGCTAGATCTGTCGAATCTATGTTCCATTGAGTTTTTCTGTTTTTCATTTTATGCACGCACTACTACAATTTTTTTTATATATATATATTTCATGGTTATTTTTTTAAGGTATTTTAACCGTTATATATTTTAACGCTATATCATACATTTATTTAGATATTGGACAATTTTCTATCTTTATTAGCCATATATTTTAGTTTAGGGTTAAATGCTAAATTTGCTTCGATAGTATTGCCTGAGGGGTGATTTTGCCCCGAAAGTATGATTTAGGGTAATTTTACCTTGAAAGTTTGTAAAATGGGGCAATTTTCCCCTTGCCGTTAGTTGACAGTCAATTGACCAAATATGTTGAGTTGGCAGTTCACTGGTCATCCGGTGTAGTTTTGCTAAGGTGAAACTTTCTATAGAAACTTTTAAATCTAACTTTAAAATAGAATGACTAAATGGCAGATGGATTTCTGAGACAAATTTTCACATTCACAAAAATAAACTGGATGACATACAAACTGCCAGTTCGACATATTTGATCAACTAACAGTCAAAATTAATAGATTTAAAACTTCTAGGACAAATCTTCACCTTAGCAAAAATATAGTGGATGACTTATGAACTGTCAGTTTAACATATCTGATCAACTAACGGCAGAGGCAAAATCACCCCTCAGCCAATACTTTCAGGGTTTAGCCCTTAACCCTTTAATTTATATATGGTGGGTGAAAATGAAGCCACTATCATAAATTGTTGCTATAATTTCATCATATATGACAATTTTCCACAACCGCCATATATTATGTCCACAATTTTATATACCGTATTTTCAATCAACCCCCTACTACTATTACATAATTGTCTATATTTGACGGTTGTTTTTACCCATATAACTGTAATATATTTGAACGTCATATATATATATATATAGTGGTTCAAAAACTGTACGTCATATATATTTATCTACATATAGCGGTTTTAAGTAAGAAACGTCATATACTGGTCCTTTATAAATGATTGTTGTTAAATAACAACTGTAATATATATGTATGTATAATGGTTTTAAATTAAAACCGTCATATAAGTTTAAGGAAAATTTTTACCCCTCGATGTATGGCAAGGTTCCAATAATCACAATATAAATAATGCCATATATACACGATTCTGTAGTAGTGATGATTGAGTTTTTCTTTTAAAAAAAGTCGTTTCAATCTAAATGATTAAAATGAATATTTCAGAAAATAAGCAAACATTTTTAGAATGAAGATTTCCTGAACTAAATTTTATTTATGAGTAGATTTTTTTTAACCCTTGAAAAATCAAGAATTTGCTTTAAATGAATAATTTGAATATTTTTTATATGGTTTATTTTCGTTATTGCTGAGTGCTGACACACCATGGGGACAATGTTTTGTCTCCTGTGCTTTATATTCCATTTCTTTACTGTTTATTATAAAAAGGTAAAAAACAGATAAATAACTCACGTCAATATTCATACTGTATGTATTTATTATTTAGAATAAATCATATTAAATGGGTACAATCGTTGCCAATAACTCCAACTTCTTCTTCTTCTTCCCTTTTTCTTTTTTTGTGCCAACCCACTAACTCTTAACTTCTAAGATACATGAATTTTTATTTTTATTTTGGCCCGCCTAAGATACATGATTTGATGGAGTTAACTGTACTTCAAAGTGTCAACATATAAAGTTTAATTTATACTTGACAAATTCTCTGCATTCCATGTAATACAATCCCAATTTTTAATATAAAAGTCTATTGACTAATTTAAAAAAATTAAAGAAGTTAGAAAAATTTATTTAAGCATATGTTTGGATGGAGAAAAAACTTAAGAGAAAGAAGGAGAAAGAAATACTAGGGGGAAAAACTTCACAAAATGATAAAAAAAATTAACCATTTTTTCAAGATTTATCTCCTAATATTCTTTCCTTTTAATTTTCTCTCTACCCAAATATATGATAAATGATATGCATTCATCATTTTTTTTAAATTATTACACAGAGGTATTTCAAATAGATCATGCAACACACACACACACCATTAACATTAAGGAATTTAATCAGTTTTGTTAATCTTTCTAAATTAGTTAATTAGGTCTTCTTTTATTTTTATTTATTTTTTCCAAAATCAGGTCTTCCTATGATTGGTTAACTTAAAAAACATGCAAAATTGCAAATGGATATCATATGGTGGGAGGTTATGTATGTATTTAAAAAAATAAAAATAAAAACTGAGTATAGAAAGGTACTGCGATGTTGAATTAGCCGATGCCTTAAAAGAACGAATGTCGTGTCAGTATTGAGGATCACATATTCACATCTTTTAACAAAGTCCAGCCAATCTCAGCCTAGTGACTGAGTCAATGTTGAACTATATCTAGCCAAAGTCCTTCGCGACAAAAGGGTAATAAATTAGGTACCAAAAAAGAAAAGGTAATAAATTAACTATTCATTTGATATTTATTTTATATTATCTATGTTAAATTTAATCCCAATCATGTCAGATAATTTCCATTACTCAATAAATAACTCTCAATCTGTCATTTTATTCCCCCACTTGTCTCCACTAACTTCCACCTTTTTTATAAATAACTATTTATATTCTGCAACATTCACCTAGACGGCTAGATTACTTGCTTATTAACTAACTGGACCTTCATCAAAAAAAAAAAAAAATACTGAGAAATTTCCGTAGGCTTGTGAATAATAGAAGGTGTGATTTTATTTGATTGAATGAATCGACTTGGTTCATTTGATTAACGAAATTTTTTAAGTTTTATAAAGTATAAAAAATTTAAAAATTGTGTTATAGGAAAAGGAGACATAAATTCATCATTATATTCTTTCTGAGTTTTCAATTAATATTTCCTCCTGTTGTTTTGATCCCTATTTAATTTTCCGAAGAAGATAAACTTGTGCATTAATGTAGATGCACATGTGAAACTATGATAGTTATTCCTGGCTCTTGCTTCTATTTTCCGTACTGTCTTCAAATGCGATCATTTTGCGTGCTAAATTTAATAGTTAAAGTTCCAGAATAGTGATGGAATATTTCTTCAAATAAAGAAAGAAAAGTAGAAAGTAAGAAAGGAAAGATTGTGAAATAGGTTGAGAATTGAGATCACCAAAAATGGTAAATTTTAATCTTGTTGACTCACACTGCAATTTTATGATTATCCTTTAATTAAAATAAAAAGGTTACTACTATTGTTGGTCCGTACATTTTGATCAATTTTTTTTAATCCCTATAGTGTTTTTTTGACATGAAGTCCTCATAGTTTCAAATATTTGTTTTAGTCAATATAGTTTTATAAATTTTTAGCCTAAGTTTAATTGGCTGACATCTATACTTTTAACGAGTTTTTATTTTAATTCCTACATTTAAACTCATATAAAGTCCATGTGAAGCTATAAGAATCACAGTCAACTATTTGAAAGTATAGAGACAAAAACAAAAATTCGTTTAAATTGCATTAACCCAAAAGAAAATGATATTATTACATCTTTCTGGTTTTAATTAAATATCTGTCCTATAAGTTTATGAAGCATTTGACAATATTTTAAAGGGAGAATTTTATTAAATGACTATAAGACTAAATTTATTTCATTTAAGGATCAAAACATTATGAAATTTCATTGTAATTAAGACTATGGACCAAAAATAAAAATAAGTTTATAGGTAAAAGACAATAATACCCATTGGTTTATTTTTTAAAAAATAAAGGTTTGATTGTCATCATATTTTCAACAAATGGTCACTAGCCACTACTAAGCCGACTGTTGAGCTATGACACAGATTAGCTGAAGCTTCAAACACCATAAATTAATGTGTTGTTTGTTGGAGGATCCCGCTTATTCATGAAAAAGTTGTCACACTTGTTCTTGATTTTACTATTCATGAACAAAGTTGCAACTGTTCATGAATAAGTAGAATCCTTCTAGTAACAACACATTAATTTTTAGTGGTAAAAGCTTCAGCTGGCACGTGGTGGCACTTGTTCATGTGTTGTTGTTCATAAGAGTTTTATTTATTCATGAAGAATTATACACTTATTCATAATTTGATAAGTTTTCTATAAATATCCAATAATTCAATTTTAGAGAAGGGCCACTTGATTAAAATATGGAGGTCTCACCGTTTAGGTGATTTTGATTTAGTTTTTAACAAGCATTTTTGTGCCTCATGAAATAAATTTTCTCTTGAATATTGATTTCATTTAACATAAAACTACATAAAATAAATAAATCCAAATAAATACTAATTCAATGTTAACAAATGGTATAAATGTAAGTTTTATAAAAAGCAATGGTTTAGAGAAGTGAGTGACAATTTTTGAGTGTGAGGAGATTAAGGAAGTCAGAATAATAGTAAAGAAAACCAATGAGAGTTGGGTCAAGTGACAAAGTTTAATCCCTCACAATATAGCAAACTAGGATTCAAAATTCCCTTGGGAGAAACATTGGACATTGAAATGTTGGCATGTAATATACTAATATCCAACATTGTCTTAAATAGAATCACCTCTCTGAAGACACATGTGCTTGACAAAAAGAAAGAATAAACAACAAAAAATGTTAAAGGGAATAAACCAGAGGACAAGAGAGGAGATAAGATTCAGAGTTTAGTGGAAGAGACTAACATATTCTAATGTAGCAAATGAACATTTGAATTTATGTTAGAAAATGTGCCCACATTTAATATTTGATGGTGCTTTAAATAAAATTGTCCGGATACTTAGGCCTATAAAATAAAAGTAAAAGTAAAAATACGTTGTAGGTGATAAAAAAAAAAAAAGAGGGAGGACAAGAGTGGAGACAAGCAAGTTGAGCATGTAGGTAATTAGTAATTAGCAGGAATAGTAATTAATTTAGTGATTTTATGGAGATTAGTAATAGTAACAAGGAAAAAGATAAAAAAGGAGGGAAGCGGGTGGGGCCCAGATAGTAACGGCCTGTCATGACAGAACGTATAGCCAATCTCCATTAGACAACGTTGTCATCCCAAAAGCAACCTGGTTTTACAAAACCACTCCGGTTTCCTCTCACCTCATTGTCTTTTCTCCGGCACTTCATTTAGTCATTTTTATTCATCCCAAGTTCTTAACCTTCTAAACAAATCTTCAACTGCATCAACATTTTCTCCTCTCTCTCTCTCTCTCTCTAAAACTTACAACGTGATCGAGACGGAACACACAATTCCTCAGCTAGCAACAACGAAAGAAACATCAATACAAGGTCAGTCAACATATATATATAGAGATAGATAGATAGATATATGTGTGTGTATCAAGAGTGGTATACTGTATGTGTCTGTGTTTGATTGATTAGCTATGGTGTGTTTGAGAGAGAATAGAATTGCTTTGTTGGAGAGAGACCATGGGGAGGGGAAGAGTACAGCTGAAAAGGATCGAGAACAAGATCAACAGACAAGTGACTTTCTCGAAGAGGAGGTCTGGTTTGCAGAAGAAAGCCCACGAGATCTCTGTCCTTTGTGATGCCGAGGTTGCTCTCATCATCTTCTCCACCAAAGGCAAGCTCTCTCACTACTCCAGCGACCCCTGGTAAACCCTACCTACTCATCCTCTTCAACAATATAATAATGCTCTCATCTTCAATTCACTTCTCTGTGTTAGTTTGCGTGTTCTCAATTCATTCATATCAATGCCAGTTTAATTCTCATGGAGCAATTACCAACTGTTAATTTCATGTGCGCGCGCATGCCTATGTATGTGTCTGTCATTGGATTTTCTTGGCAAGATCTTTTGTCTCATGTAGAGATGCTAGGCATCATGCTGCTGCTGCTGAGCTAGCAGCAAATTAAATATATAGACACTTTGATGCTAAACACGCAGGAAAAACAATTTATGGATTTTGTTTATGATGTGTGTTTCATACACACAAAGAGAAAGAGGGGCATTTACGACGTTGGTATATGGATTTGGCGTATTTGGGGTAGAGTACGCCCGGGCACAGAGATACTCCTAGAATAGGTATTTATCGTATAGGTTGTCTTCCAATGCCCTGCTCATTGGTGGTGCTGTCATGAAAACGCATTTCCGTGAAATATTTGTGATCTGTCTGTAAATACAGACAAAACGTCCTCCGACAATATAATAATATATTTAAGAATAATAAGAACAGTGGCTGTGGAACACACAGATCCACAGTAACTGAGTCATAATCAGTAATCACAGGTAAAAAAGCTGTGAAAAGAGCAGAAAAGACATATTTTTTCCCCCCTAGTGATTAGTGAAGCCCATTGAAGAGAAGTTGAAGGGACATGATCAGTTACTTTTCTTTTTGAGTTTTGATTGTATAGTTAACATATTATTCACATGTGTTGCTGCTTCTGCTATTCCAAACCACCCAAAAAATAAATCACACTTGCATCGTCCGTACACCACCGAAACTATCCCCTTCGTGGAATTGTCCTTTTAATAGTGCGTTTTGTTGTTTAAGGGGACATTTCACGCGCAGACCTAGGTTTTTAAATAGTTTAAATTGAAAAACCGTTAAATACAATCATCATCGCATCATTTCATACAATGCAACTTCAACTTTTTGTTTGACAGTAAAATTTATTAAATCTGATTCTGTAGTTAGAAATGATTATCATTTTAAAATTACGAGACAGTAATATACCAAACCTGACAAAATATTTTAGGGATCTATTGTATATTTAATTTCTTGTGCAGGAAAGATAGAATAAGAAGTGAAAATCAACCTTCATAACGTAACAAAGAAAATATCCACTTTGGCCAAAAAAAAAAGTAATTTGATTTATCACGTGCTTATATGAACAATTATTTTTTGAAGTCCCACGAAAATATTGGCTGGGTTCTTCATTTATGCATAAAGGAAAGATGAAAGTTATTGAAGCTTTTGAAAGGCTCCCTGTGATGATTAGTTCAGGTAAATGAAGATGAAAGATCATGTCACTGCCAGAAGATATAGAGTGCATACACTTGAATATAAAGTTTTTGATATTCTCCCCACATATAGACCAGTATATATGAGCTATATAAAATTGTAATTAACTTGGTTTTGGAAAGTAATACTAATATGTTTAAACGTTGAAATTAACTTAACCACATAGACCAGTATCCTGCAGAACTGCACTTCCTGAATTAGATTCTACGAAGTACTTAGATCAGTTATACTAAAGGCTGTGCATTTCATTGGCTGTAAATTTAAGTACGTAATCAATCAAGTTAGCAATCTGCGTTTTATTATATATCTATGGGAATATCTAATGCCACTATGCCAAGATATATATATATATATATATATGGAAATTCAAGATAGCATCAATAATAAGCTGCGTGCGTGCTTGAAGTGTCGTAGGCTTTTACATGCATGCATACATACATATATATATCTGTGGGTTAGGGAAGAAATAGAGAAGTGATAGAAAGAAGAGAAAGGATAATTAAATGATAATTTAGGATCACCATATTTGAAAAACTTTCCTCTTCCAAACCCTTTATGTTGGGGGGAATTGCATTATATGTTCATTGAAAAGTTAATTGAAAACATGGTCTGCTCCTTAATTTATTTTTATAGACTCAGACCAAAAAATAAAAATTGTTCCGATGATCCTAATATAAGATCGTGTCTTTGTGCAAGGATTGGGTACAAATGTGTAAGAAATGGGAGTTTGGGATTATAATAATCATTGTGGAAATATTGATACAAGCATGCTTCCATATCTTGTATTCATACTCAAAGTTAACTAATTTTTCTTATTCTTCACTCTGTGTGTGTGTGTGTGTGTATAGTTCCACATGTTAGCGTGTACTGTTAATTTATTTGGTGAACAGCATGGAAAAAATTCTTGAACGCTATGAGAGGTATTCATATGCAGAAAGGCAGCTAGCTGCGCCAGATCATTCGCCAGCTGTACGTCTTCTTCTCTCTTCTTAATCAAATCCTCTTCACTTATAAACCCCTTTTTATACATTACTACCTTTGGTTCCTGATATAAAAGTTAGTTGCAGAGTTGAATTAATAGATTTGGTTCAAAATATATGATGTCTCAATCAATTTTATCACCCAAATGCATCATTTTCCCTTAAAATATTTACCTAATTTATAAGTGATATATATAAATATAATGTTACACATGGATATTTTTAGGGATCATGTCACATATATTTAATTGTTCAGATTAACTAATATATTTTATTTTCTTAATCGATCCAAATCGGTTGGATCAGTTTTATATTAAGGATGAAAGGGAGCAATAATTAAGAGTGGGATTAGTTGCTCAGGTCAGGGCTTTACAAAACATCCTTCTTGTTGGTTCATGACTTGCCAAGTTAGATCAATGTCTAAATCAGGGTTCAATGAATGTTTTTCCTTAAATTTGTGAGGTGAATATAAAACAAGAATAATAAGATTAGTATTAAATTAATAAGTGGACCGAAGAGAATGAACTTTAAGCTTATTTAGTGTAAAGCTTAATGTAAAGTTTGATGAAAATACATTCCGAGCCTTTTTAAGGATAATGTTGCTATTACAAGAGCCAGTGCTCTTTGGAAACTCAGAATCTTCACCCAGTAGATCTCTTACTAATTTTTTTTAATCATCGTAAACATGCGTGCATGAATATCATTAATCCCTGTCTTCTGTATTGCAATTAAATTAAGGATCTGCTGGATATGTAACGTCCTTGTAACACAGTATATATAGGTGTGATATAATGATTTACATGATGTGCATATTATATATGTGATGTATTGTGGTGTTAGGAAAACTGGACTCTAGAGCACGCAAAGCTTAAGGCTAGGATGGAGGTCCTGCAAAGAAATCAAAAGTAAGGGATTAAGAACCCCTAAGATTTAATCATAAAAAAGTCGCAACAAATTAAGCTTCTTGTTCTTGTTTTGTTAGGCATTATATGGGAGAAGGTCTTGAAGGCCTTAGTCTCAAAGAGCTTCAAAATTTGGAGCATCAGCTAGACAGTGCTCTCAAACATATTAGAACGCGCAAGGTACATAATTATGACTCAAATCATGTACTCTTTCCGGTCCTAAATATAAGATCTTGTTGATTTATTTTGGATATGTTAAGAAAACTAAATAACAAATTATTTAATCATATTATATGTTGTGTGTATGATTAATAAATTATACTCCCTCTGTTCCTATTTATAAGACCCTTTTAAAGAATTCTAAAAAATCCTAAGAAATATTATATAATGTAATAAAACACAACATATGATATTATTAAGCAATGTAATTAGCTTTCTTAGGATTTTCTTAGGATTCTCCAAAAAAGTCTTATAAATAGGAACAGAGGGAGTATATCACTTTCACATTTGACATTTAGCTGGGTTCTTTAAAAGTTCTAATTGGGGTTTGATCCTCTGCAATGTGTATGGAGAGGTTCTCTTTACCAGTACTAAAGCTCCTTCAGTCTACTGTGTGAGGGGATTAGCACCGCCATAGGTGGTGGATACCCTGGGCCTAAAAAAAAAAAGTATTGGTCAAATTAATTAGTTTAGAGGAAAACAATTATAAATATAAATATTTTAAAATATTTTAATTATTTTCTTTAATCTCTCAAAAAAAAAAAGAAACTAGTTTTTATATTTAGGAACGGAGCTGCAAGCACAAAATTAACCACTCTCCTTTATTATCCACAACATATATATTGTTGTTTGAAACGGATGTCATATATATATATATATATGTACAGTGATCTCATTTAAGTGTTTCACCTTGCAGAACCAACTCATGTATGAATCAATTTCTGAGCATCAGAAAAAGGTGAGCTTTACTATATACTACAGCCCGTCCCTTATATATATAAGATTTAGTTGGTAATGCAATCTTATTAAGGACAAGAGGGAATTGATTTGTAGTATTATTTTCCCCCATTACGTGCAATATTCTGAAAGTGCAGAAGACCACATTTTCAAAACTATGCTATTTTGACTTGCTATACGTATTTACAATGAAGTTATTGAGGTCTCAGACTATAATACACTTGTGTTTTATACTAAGAGCAGGATAAGAAACTGCAGGAACAAAACAACTTGCTGGCTAAGAAGGTACGTAATCAATTAACATGATTATTTATGAGGTATGTATGTTTACGTCATGAGATGTTGTGGGTGATAGATATATGAATAATGGATAGATAAAGGAGAAAGAGAAGGCCATGATGGCCCAACGAGCACGTGAGGAAAATCACAATGATGAGCCTAATGATGATGCCCTCGTACAACAACCACCACAATTACTACCCTCCAATATTGGGTTAGTCTCCTTCCTTGAACAAATCCCAATTGTTGAAGGACACCAAAAAAAAAAAAAGACCATTTCCAATTAATTTATTATTCATTAATATTACTCCCTCTCGTGCTTATTATAAGATCTCGTTCGTAGTATCAATTAATATCACACGTGTTTGTTTGATGCAGAGTGGCCGTAGAAGGAAGGGGTGGTGCAGAAGATAACGAAGGAACAACGACTCATCAACCTCGATCTGGCCAGTTGCTTCCCTCATGGATGCTTCACCCAATCAATGAATGAAGAGTTGCTATCTTCATATGATCTGTAAATAAATTACAAGATGCACTATATATCTAGAGCCATATATATTTTAGGGTTAAAATGCAATTCACCCCTTAACGTTTTCAAAGAGTTTCAATTTACATCCCAAGCTATTTGTTGGTGCAATTTTTATCCAATTGTTTTTAAATTGGTGCAATTAGAACCCCAACTTACAAAAAAGCTAGATGGCGTTAAAATCATCACATGGGCCTCACACATTAGTGCCAAGTGCGCACAAAATAATTTTACCTATTGCCATGTATTCTCTTGCTCAGCCATCGCCTTTGTCAGTCTCACCTTCACGCCACTACACTGCAATAAAAAGGAGAAATAACGTCTGCAAGAGATGTCCGTTTTTAAAAAACAGAAGTTAAAAATCATGTATGCCACAATCGTAAATAAAAAGAGGCAATTTTAAAAAAATAACGTCTGGTCAGGGGGAAACAGACGCAAACATGCGTCTGTTATTTAATAAGAGGCGTAGGTTTGCATCTGTTTAGAAAAAAAAAGACACAAGAACCTGTGTCT
>JBAGKO010000005.1:11833975-11844947 GCA_037177275.1 Acacia concinna | reverse complement strand
TCTCCATATATTCTCCTTTTTCTTGGATAATCTCCTTTCATCATTCTCTCTTCTTTCCTCAAGTTGATCTTCTAAGAATATTCCATGCCATTAATAGATGACTTCTCTTATTACTTGACTAATCTATAAAACGTTTTACATTTAGTATAGTAGTTAGTCAATGTAATAGACAATATATAAGATAAATGCATTATGCAAACTTTTCGTGTAATACTTGGCATCCATATTTGACATCATAAATGCATAATGCAAACTTTTGATCTTTAACATCTGGCAAACATATTTGACATCATCAAAACTAATCTTGTATCTAACAGAAATAACAATATAAAAATTGAGAGAGAAGACAATGAATTATCAATACCAAAATAATGTAGCAATTAAAGATTATTTAAATGTCATTCAATAATAATGGACACTTTAGGAACTAAGAAAAACTTCACATATATGTGAGGCAACATAATAATAGTGCCCAAAGAGTTGGAAGACATGGCATATAATGAAAGAAAATACCTTAATGCTGGCGTATGTGAGTTGAGCATTTGATAAAAATATCGGAAGCACCAGAGAAGTGTGAATTCCTGAATGCCATGAAGAAAGTAGATGTGGGATTGACATAGTAAACTCCATTAATGTATAAATAATAATCATATACACTATATACTTAAATTTACAAATAACTAGTACAATTGTACATAAGGAAAATAAATAAACAACTTAAAATAGGGTTATCCATAGAAGCCTTTCAATTTGGGAGTTATAAGATATATTGATATTAGCCATGAGATGGAATCTAAAAGGCTATGAAATTATAAGCATCCACACACCATAATATTTAAATTTGCAAATGAATTGACACTATAATTTAAATTTCAAAATGGCCAATAGTGATCTTTTTTGTGTACTTGATTTCACTTATTTACTTATTGATATCACAATAATAAACCCATATAATAATTTCTCTCACACAAGTTAATCATAATAAATTTAAACAATAATCAAAGTTAAACTCTATATATATAGGCTTCTGAGCTAATAATTACTTCTTTTGCATTTACAATAACTTTATACATAGTTCTTTACTATCACTCATTGCCTTTTTTGATATTTTTATAACATCTCATCGTCTTTTTGGATTTACAGCCATTTTGCCTTTTACTTTCAATAGATCAATCCATATTTGGCTATGTGACTTCAAGCTATTTTGTATCATTTAATAATAATAATAATAATAATAATAATATATTATTATTATTATTATTATGTATTATTATTATTATTATCATAATATCCATAAGAACATTATTTTTCAATGATCATGGCAAGCAAGAAACTATTAAATTTCAATTGTCAATTTTTTTCATTCTAATATGATTATAATAATTATTATTCTCATAAATTTATTTTGTGTTTTTAATCTAATAGTACACCATCAATTTGATATTCTGAACCACCAATATTCTTTCATTATTGATGTAGGCATTGAATATATGTAATTATAGCAAAATCGGCTAATAAGTCTTTAAGACTCTTATTTTTAAACTGTATGATTCTCTACAAGTTATTTTGTCTTCAGGACAATGTATAACAGAAACACTTTTCAATGCTAAAAAGCTCTTTTATGCCATTCGATTATAAAACTTCAAGGTTGTAACACTTCTAACAATTTAATCATCAAAATGCCATAAATTTTTCTTTTTCATGCCTTCTATTGGAATCACAAGATGATTTTTTTTTTATCAAAAATCTATTATTGAAGAACTATTATCTTCTTTTTTATGCCTTCTATTAGAAATACGATGGTCTTTTACCAAAATCCATTATCAAAAGTGATATGACTTATGGTCTTGATCTTATAGGTATTATGGTTACTAACCATTCAATAAAATTAAAAGAATAATATAATGAAATAAATGAAAGGGAAAATCCCATTTAAATACCACTTGAATTTTCAAAACCCCAAAAGGTCTGTTAGAATATCAAAAACCCAAAGGAGGAATCTGGGTTTTCAAATTTCAGATGTGAATAATAGCAGGATTTTCGCTATAAGAGTAATGTTTACCCATAAAAATAATGGAATTCGCTACAATTTTCTGATCTCTGTTTTCTCTCTCCTTCTATCACTATTCACTGTCACTATTCATCTGACACTGACACTGACACTGACGTATAGTGACAGAGGAGAGAGAAATATGCCCATGATAGAGGAGAGAGGGGATTTTCGCTATAAGAGTAATGAGATTACCCATAAGAGTAATTGAATTCGCCAGTTTCCGAAGCACTTTTTACTTCAGTAAATTTGGAAAACAAAGGAGAGAGGGGGTTTTTTGCTATAAGAGTAATGAGATTACCTGTAAGAGTAATGGAATTCGTTGTTGTTCATACCACTTTTCCCTTCGGAAACATAAAAAAACCTAATTTGGTCTATGGTACCTTGGTGTCTTTTAGAAATGCTAATAGACCTTTTTGGGTTTTGAATATTCAAGTGGTATTTAAGTGTCATTTTCCCTAGATCTTATCAGTATGCTCACTCTTATTTTAATATATTTTTAAAAGAGATAAAGTGTGAATTTAGCAATTAACTATTTTTTAGGGGTTTCTATAATAATTATTTTTATAAGAACATTTATATTAATACTCTTACTTTATTATTGCATAAGAGTATTTACAAAATAAACATAAGCATTCATAAGACAAATAAAGGGATTTAAAACAATCAAGAGAGTTAAAAAATTTTGCCCTTCATATATGTCTTGGAAATACCTACATTTATCTTTCCATTAACAAAAGTTAATTTTACTTTGATCCAGTAGGTGCAATAATAAAAAAATTTACAAGCTAAATATGTGAATAACCAAAATTTTTAAATCCATGAATTCTCTCAAATAACTTTATTTATTTTGTAAATGCCTATATTTATCTTGTAAGTGCTCTTATAAAAAAATAAAATAAGGCAATTAAGTAAATGCTCATTCTTGTCTTGTAAATGATTTTGTAAAAACATAATTGTTTTTAGTGTACTTATAAAAATAATTCGTTGCTAAATTACATCTTAACTCTTATAAAAATATATTAAAACAATGGAGAGTGAGAAGACTACCGGAACACATAATACAAAAAGTAATTGAAGTTAACTATGGTTAACGATGTTTCCATAAGTGCTCCAAAAAATTAATAATGTCTACTTTTTCATTCTGAAATAATTAGTTCTACTAAGTATCACAGGAAAATAATTAGTTGTTAAATTTACACTTTAACCCTATTACAAATAACAGTTAAAAATATTATTTTTGAATCTCCTAATCACCATTTCAAACAAACCCTCATTCTTTTTCTTTCGAATTTGGGGTGTTTGTCTGATTGATGCCCTTTGAAATATCTTATCTTCCGAAATGTCTTCTCCTTTTATGTTGATCATAAAATTTGCAAAATAATTCACCAAAAAAGTTTGAAAAATAATTAGTGACATTGTGATATCTTATTGACGTATCTGTGTGGATTATCTTTTGAAAATAGTTTTTATGGATTTCAAAATAAGTATGTGTGAGAAGTTTTGTCTCAATTTACGCAAACCTAAATTTTAAAATTAAGAACAAATAGGCCCAAAAACATGGTGCAATTATAATACTCTTGGTTGAAAGTAGGTGAGAGTTAAGAATAATAAGTATGTTATAATATTTGCTTATTTTTACTAAAATATTCTTATTAATGAGGAGATATGAAATAAGAGAGGAAATACCCTTATTAAAGTCAACCACTCTCTCTCCTCCTACCCCCTCAACTCTTTTATCTTCTCTCCTAGGGAATGATAATTTTTATTATCAACACAAACATATTAATATATTGGTATTAAATAAGGACAAAATTGAAAAAAAGAATCAAAACATAAGACATTATTTAAATATCTCTTATATTTCATGACAGAAGAATAATGGTAGTTATCTCTTATAATTTAGGACGGAGTGAGTAGTTTCATACTTTCAAAGAAATAGTGTGGACCCTAGGCCGGTTAGCTCAATTTTACAAACATCTCATTTTTTAAAAAAAATTTTAAATGTTCATACGTAGTTTTGCGCACACAAAAAAAATTGGTATTAGGTGCGCAAAGGCTGAGTTATTACAAATTAAGGCCAAAGAATTATTTCATAACTTTGTTAAAAGTATAAGAATTCAAAAAAAAAAAAATCTTTTTTCTTTTTTAAGTCAAACGATGCATATATAAACGCCCTTTATACCTCATCTTATTCATCATGTATACAGTAGTATTGGGGGTGAACTCCCATAAAGTCTCTTAATAGAAAATAAGACAAACCATACTGAGTTGAGAATCCTCAAAGTTACGCAAATCCTCACGCATGCTAATCGTCAAAATTCAATCAGTCTCAGGTGAAATTTTCCATTTCACACATTTTCTAATACCATTTAGCATCAAGCTTTTTACCAAAATATCATGTTCTCCCATACATACTTCTTAATTATCAAATCATTGTTCCACTTCTAAAACCTTTGAATAACCATTTCCTCAATCCAGTGTTATAGAAAAGATTAATCTTTTATTTCAAGCTTATTCGGTTTTAAGTGTTCGGTAATAGTTTTAGGTTTTAAGTTTTTATGTGAAATATGTATGCATGGAAGTTGAGATGTCTCGTAGCTGAAGATACTTGTTTGGTGGCCATGAGAGAAGGAACTGTGCAAGCTCTTCATTAATGAGTTTAAAAGTAATAACTCTTACCCACTACTTACTTTCTATATATATATTAAGAAGAATGTTCATCTTTATTGAAATCTTTTGTTTATGTTAGCATATATGGGTTTTATCACTACTACAAAAAATAGGTACAATGTCAGTGAAGGACATCTATTTTCTTAAAAAAAATAGGTACAACGTCAGTAAAGAACGTGTGTTTTTTAAAAAAATCGAAGTTAAAACAATGCGGTGGCAATATTGTAATAAAGTGGATGAGTTGGCATCCATTTCCATAAAAAAATGGACGTAAGAATACCATTTTCGGCGTCCGGTTGAAGGATCGGACACCTTTGGCATCCACTTGATGCCTTTTTAGGCGTCTGTTCTTGGAACAGAGGCCTAAAGGCTTCACAGACGTGACGCCTGGATGCTTAAAGGCATCTTTTTTGAGGGGAACAGACACTTAAAGGATGGCGTCTAATAGATGTGACGCCCCTTTATGCGTCTGTTACATTAGGCGTCCATTCTATTAGACGCCCATTTTATGCGTCTGTTACATTTGGCATCCATTTTCATACATGGCTTCCTTTTTCAGAAAACGGACGCCAAATGTCATACATGGCTTCCGTTTTCAGAAAACAGATGCCAAATGACATATGACTTCCGTTTTCAAAAATGGACGCCAAATGTCATATATGACCTCTGTTTTCTTATAAAACGGACACCAACCTCTATTTCCCTTAGCCTCTGAATTATTTCCCTCCTATTTTAGCTAAACGGCTGAATTATTTCTCTTTTCTTTTGACTGAATCATTTGCTACCTCCCTCCCTCTTATCTTGTTGGACTCTTTCTCATGGTGTGTCCCTCCTCTTCTGTTACTCGCCTCTCTTCATGTTTGTCACGACTTCCTCCTATTTTTCACAGCCTCTTCAATCCGTGTACACTCCTAGGCCACCCACCTCTCCTCTTTCAAACACAAATTATCTCGTCGCTTGCATTACTCAGCAAGTTCGACCTTTTGGAGCAGAATCTCCATAAAATTACTGGAAGCTTTCGACTCTTGACAGCTGAACAACCGGTATGGTGACTTTAAATTTTTTTCTATTAATTTTACATTGCATTAGATGACTTTAAATTTTTTTCCCTTCTCATGTGTTAATTTTATATTGCTCCTGTTAATGTATACACATTATATTGTACTGATAATTTTATATTATCCGCCTCTGCTTTTATTTTTTTTTCCAATCGCTCTACGTGTTAGGAGGGTTATGAAATTTACAAGTTGAAATGTAAATAATTTTTAGTTTAATTATGGATTATTGATGATAAAAAAAATTAATTACGATATGTGGAAGTAATTTATTTAGTTGAAATGGTTGCTTGTATTATAAATAGATTATAGGTTTTAACTTTTGTATTGATAAATTTGTTAGATTCTTGTTTTATTTGGATTTAGCCTAATTATTGAATTGTCAAGATTTTGGGATTTATTATTTTAAGGGGAAATGTTGCCAAATTTTTTTCAAACCTATAATGAGGACGCCTACATACTAGTTATAATCTTTGTTTTATTTCTCTTTAGGATGAAAAAGATGTGATAAAATTTGCTTTCTTGACACGACTACGATAGATTTATAAAAGAATTAATAGCATTGACATGTACATGCTTTGTGGGATTATGGGTGAAAGAACAGAGTACGCCTTTGGAATCGATAGGAAAGATCTCAGGGAGTTCCTATCTTTAGAGGAGATCGACCTTGGCTGGCTTAAATTTATAATAATATAAGTGAATTACTTATTTTTAAGTTCAATTAATTAATACATTGATTTTTAGATTTTATATATTCACTAGCTACTTAATTTTTCATTTTGATTTTATGATAGCTCATTCCACATTTATGCATCCAATTGGAAAGATACAAAGTATATGTATTCTTATGTCTTGTTAATCTACAAAGGCAACATGCAAAGATGGAAATAAGGATGAGCTATGTGGGCTACACGATCGGGGAGATGAGAAGGCCATACTATCTTGCACCAATTATTGAAGGGCACATAAATTAACTTTGTTTGTTTATACATGTTCAGTTTCTTAATAATTATCTTGTCATCTAACTTCATTTTAATCTGTATATTTTGTTTCAGCTATCACGGAGTCTGTGTGTTGCTTGCCTAAGCCTCAATGTCTTCTATTAGTTTGATTCATTAGATCACATGCCAAACGAAGAGATAATTAAAGATCATCTTCGTCAATACACAATTTAAGTATTTTATAAATCATTGGTTATCGACTTAAATAAATTGTTTTAATATCTTGTCATTTTCATTTGAATGGTAGTGGACTCAAGACATATAGAATATTGGGTGGCACGAGTGAAGGCAAAAATAATGATCCAAAGTGGTTTTATTCATCAGTAAATAGTTTAATGTCATATTCTTTATTTTATAATAGTTGCTTTATATACGCCCTTTATTCATTTGAACAAGTTTTTTTCAATTTATAGTGCCTTCAACAATTACAGAGAACGAAGTGTAGATATTATGTTATATTGTATATGTATAACATCATTTAGAGTGGATATAGTAGAAATTTTGAACAAGTAATCGCTTCTTCATTGACGAATGATAATATTTTTGTTGATGTAATTAAATTGTTCATTATTTTATTCTCTTGATTCATTTATAGTAGTTTATTTTCTAATTTCGATAATGAGGACGCCTACATAGATGAAGACCTTAATTTTTTCTGAAACTTTTTAATAAGAAATCTTCTCAAACATATAGATGATTAGTATAGTTTATTTTCATCAAGATTTATGTAAGATACTAGTCAGATACTTTATTCATACCATGTATAATTAGATTATGTTGAATAGTACTACTAGTTGATGAGATACTATGAAATGCTAGCTGTTTGCATGTGTAAACTGTTTTTTTTTTATAAAATTGCAAAAATAGACACCAAAAGTATTTTAAAACGGACGTCTTTTCAAAAAACTTATAACGTTACTCGATAGGCACCTTCTTAAAACTAGACACCAAAAGTATTTTAAAATGGACGTTAAAATGCTTATTTGTAGTAGTGCGTCCCTTACCCATCTTTGCCCTCACCATGGTACTAAAACCCGAACCAGACCGGCTGGGTTGATCCAAAAACTGGTGACTCGTCCAATTGTCTGGTCTGATAGATAGCAAAAGATAGTGGCAAATTGACCAGTATTACTCGTTGGACGGGTTAATCCGCCAAGTTACCTGGGTTGGACGGATTAATCTTTTAGATAGTTAAAGGAGTGAAAGATGTTGGAACCCTTGTTTTGATGATAACAAAAGACAAAGGCATAACAATATCAGAGATCAAGTATATTGCAAAATGTTTTTAAACCAAATCACTCGAATGATATTCTAAGAAACATCTTTAAAGAAAATCTTGATCAATGATAGTTTTATAAAACATTTGAAAATCATTGTGAAATCTTATTATGGAAGAATGATTCAAAGTGCCACAAATGTTCTTTATCACTTTCAAGATTACTCAAATGATTCTGGAAGTGAACAATAAAATAAATTAAAATAAAAACTCAAAACACACCAATGCCATCTCTGCAACCATTGCTCTTCCTCCACCTAAATTTAAAAGGGATTTGTGATAGACACTTATGGAAGAGCTTTGTGGCTGATGTTTACGGAGGAGTGGTGGTGACGGCGAACTGAACCCGTGTCATTTGTGATGAAGGAGTTTTAGCCCAAGATTGCTAACAACGGCAATCTTGCAAGACGAGTTTTGGAATTGGTACATAGAATCCATGAAATCGAAAGCTATGAGTGAGAAATAGGCTTTACTTATGCTTATTTGTGCTTTTGAAAGGTGTGATTGAATTGGGAATCGCCAAGAAGGATTTGTAAGTGTGGTGAGAGTATTAGAAAGGGGTAAGACACCGACGCCATCCTATAATTAGGGAGTAGGGGTTTGGGGATCTAGATGCCCAGGATGAGCTGAGCAAAAGCTTTGGGGATATCACATTTAACAAGCAGATTTATCAGTTACCCGTCTAACCTAAACATCAATCCGAAAGAGAGAAAGAAAAATGTTTAATTGTGTTTGTGCCTTTGTGGTCTGTGTAATGGGAAGGAATGGGCCAAGAGTACCAAAGAAGTGTTGCACCTATTTAGAAGTTGGGCCTTGTGATCCAATTAACACATGTGAAGGTGCTGGCCGCTGAGGTTCAGGCGCCGCTCGACTAGTCATCACGTGGTTGCACGTGTTGTTGCTTCCTTCGTACGCTTATTCTTCTTCTTCTGTTTTTTTTTTTTTGGCCTCCTTCCTTGGTATGCTTCATCATATTCATCGCTCTTTGCTTTTCTTTCTTCATGTTTTTTATAGTCATACGGTAGAAGCAAAGCTCTGTGACTCTGTCCAAAAAGTTGCCCACAAAAAAAAAAAAAAACAGTAAAAGCAAAGCCAACAATTTCATTGGAGTTTAAAATCAGTTTTACTTCAGTTATACTTTTCTCATCCAACTGTTAAATGTCCCATTTAAATGGTTGAAAAAAAAATGAAAATGAGAAAAGAAACACAGGTTTTGATAGCACTTAACATAGAAGGAAGTTTATAGAAAATGTGTATAAAAATCTTATTTAAGTAAAAAAAATTGATTATAAAAAAAAAACTTTCTTTAAAGAGCTACTTCCCCCCATCTACTTGATAATATTTAAGTGTGATTTATAGTCTCAACTATAAACCATAAATCGCGTTTAAATAATAAATGTGATTTTTCACTAAACTGTGAACTATTTAAATAGGTTCGGGTAATAAAAACAGAAACTATTTAAATTTAGTCTGATGTAGTTCTTCCGTTTTTCAATAAAAAAAAACTGTGATTTATAATACATATATTAAATAACTATAGAAAAAAACTACAAATATTTAAAAATAATAATAGGGAAAATGATAGGAACAAAACTTTGAAATTGTAAAATTTTAAATTATGTATTTCTCATATAAGCCTAAATTGCTTAAGTCTTGTTATTAGTTTATCAATTCTTTATAATAATTTGAGATTTTGTAATTTTAAAGTTTTTTTGTCATTTTACTTAAATAAATTCTAGTTTGAGGTAATTAATTTTTTTATTTATTTGCACCCATAATTCTCCCCGAGATTAATATAACCCGACAAAACAAGACACTGACCTGGCAAAAAAATAAAAAATTAACAAAATAAAGCACGATCTCGTCTAGTAAGAAGCCGCCGCGGATGCATTTTTCTTCGTCGTCGAACACGTATTTCGCACTTGGTCGAGCTCGCCGTCGGACGCCGTCCACAGTTGTCAGCCCTGCGTGGTTGTTCTCGTGCAATTGTTGAAGAAGGTTCGAATCCTAGGGCTTTGTCTACTCCCAAAATCCTGTGATATTGATTTGTTCAATCAGGCTTTGAATCCAGATTTGAATTGAATTTGTTCCCCAGTCATCTGTTCCCTGCGTGGTTGTTAACCCTGTGTCGGATCCCGTCCCAACGTTTCTTGCTTTGTTTGATATTTTTCATTTTAATCTGGCTTTGAATCTGGTCGTGTAATTGTTTGAATTTTTTTTTTGACACAGTAACGTTTGAACGTTGATCCTTTTGAACAGAGATTGAGTTTACCCTTTTTCTTTAAAAAAACACTTCGATTACTAGTTGTTGTTTCAATGGTGTGCAATTGGCTATTATACTTGTGCCCTCTTCATTTTGATTGCTAGCCACTTAACTTCTTTGGGTTGTTTAGTTATGCAATGTTGGATTTGTTGTGTATGGCATTCTGTCCATCAATATCATTGCATTATCATCAAATTAGAAAATTCTCAAGGTATATGTGATGCATGATCTGGTAAATGACTTGTCTGAAGCTGAGTCTAACAATTTACAAGCTTGTGTTTAAATTGTCATTCTTCAGTGGCTTGGAAGAGTTATCTGAATCATTTGGCTTACCCAGGCAAAATCAAGTTGTGTTCACTCAGATGATGAACATGAAGGTGAATATTGGGGTTATTGCCTAGTGCGCCAAAACCATAAAAACTTTCCATATGATGGATTTTTGATCTGATATGAAATTTGGTTGGGTCTTATTTCTCGATTTGGCAGTGAATTGTGGACGGGATCATTGAAAAATGCGACGACGGGCTGCCGAGTATCGGCGCCCGGTTCGACGGAGGTTTTCTTATTGGATATGGGTGCTTCTCAGCCTGTTCTGTATAGCGGGCCTTGTTTTGTTTTTTGTCCCACACAATCATAAAGAAGATCAGGTTGAAT
>JBAGKO010000005.1:11800181-11817856 GCA_037177275.1 Acacia concinna | reverse complement strand
TCAATCTCTGTTTTTATTTTATGAACAATGATGATAGTGGCCTCACTGCTATTTATCTCATAGACTAAAATAAAGAGACAAGAGATGATTGAGGAAGGGTAAGATTATTACTTGGCATTTGCAGAGAACTCTAAATTGTCATGCCGGAGGTTATGATGGTGGCACGGCGAAGGAGAAGAGCATTGTGACCCACACAAAAAAATAATGACGTTTTGTAAAATTAACGATGGTGGTGTCAAACGCCCCTTTTTAAAAGTTTATGTATATTTTTATCCCTTAGAACAGTTTATAGTATTAGACGGCCCTTAGAAAAAAGTTCATGGTGTCAAGCGTCACTTTACCTATTTTTGTTTAACAAATTGTTCATTTACAATTTTCTCCACTCCTTCCCGTCCGCTAGGCATTACCATCTTCAATTTGAGCAATGCCTCCTAAGTTCTAAGTTCTAACTTATCTAACTTATTCCCACTTTTTATCATTGATTATTTTTAATTAATTTTTAGCTTCGCATAATTTTTGTTTTAAGAAAAAAATATCCTGTTGAGAATTTTATGATATAAATCAAAATTGATCATGACCGTGGATAAATTTGTAAAGGGATATTTTTCCGGAATTTCCCCTCTGGAGTCTTAGTGTGTCATTAGTTAAAACGGTTAGATGAAAATAGTGTCAAGATGGCCTAATGTTGTGTTTAATTAAGCTGAAACAATATATATGTGATGAACAGGTCTTAGAAATAGTGGTGGGTGGACTAATAACTAACAAGTGTTTATGTGAGTGTGGGGTAACTGTAGAAAATAGAGAGATGCAAATTAAAGGCAGAAAATAATGTATGGGTTATGGGTTAGTGGGAGCGTGAGTTGGCCAACTGCTATAACAGAAATATTCTCTCACATCCTAAGTCCACACCCAGGAAACTGAGTCGTAGGTACAAGATCACCGAGTTACTGTGGGGCAAATCTCAGAGACACACCCACACACACCATATATAATGTTTTTTTTATAACAAGTCACTGTCTGAAGTGTGCCATTAAGCAACAGTAACACGTTGAGAAGCACATGTGCATTGATTCTCTCTCTTCCCCTCCCCCCGGGGGGGGTGTCCTTCAATATTAGGTGCCGCATCCACAGTTGTTATTGCTCAGCACTTCATTGCTTTTCCTCTTCTTCCACTCCATCTTGATCCAACCCCTTTAACTAATTCTGTGATTTTAGGGTCACAGGATCTGAATCTCAAGCAACCATACCCGTTATACATACATACATATAGTGTTTGGCTTCTTTCTATTTAGTGTTCATGAGATGTTACTACTATTTGTCCAGACGTCTGATAGATAGATATAGCAGTTGCCGAGTTCTTCGAATTAGTTCACATATTCGAGGTGTCTAAAATTGGGCCAGAAGTAAGGGGGGAAAATCTAGACCGGTTTAAATGCGTGGAGAAAACGTGGCTAGTCACGGACCGGCCTATTAAAAATAAGTAATATTATTGGAGAGTAAGTGCGTAGGGTAGAAAGGAAGGGTTTTAGGGTTCAGATAAGCCATCACGTCACGGTAATGGGGGGCATTTATTTCCCTTTACACCCTCACTCCAATGCCACTTTAAATTTTCTTAATTCAGTTTCGGTTGAGTTTTTATAATTTTATTTTAATTATTATTTATTTAATTTTAATTATTTTCTGTTTTTTAATTATTTTATTTTAATTATTATCTGTTTAATTTTAATTATTTTTTATTGAGTTTTAATATTTTAATTATTATCTGTTCAATTTTAACTATTATCTATTAAGTTTTGATAACCCTTCATTTATTTTTACCAAATTTAAGTTATATTTCAAAATTTTTAATATTCAGAAAGTATTTATTTATCTTTTTTTTATATTTTTTAATAAATTATTTATGTCAATAGGTGATTTATAAATATAAGTTAGAAAATAAGTTTTTTATTTTATCTCTAATAAATTAATTTTTTGTTACCCAAATCAAACAATTAATTTATTATATCTCAACAAATTATTTTGGGCAAATGAACAAAAATACCTATAACCTTTTATCTAAGGAGCACCTAGCATCACAAGCAATTTTTAAAGGTTAAAATACCCATATTCATTGAAAAGTAGAGCAAAAATGCTTATGATATTTTCTCTAAGTATCATCCAGCACCATGAACAATTTTTAAGGGTTAAAATGCCAATGTTCATTGAAAAACAGAGCAAAAATACCACAGCTGTTTATTCCATGTAACGTTTGTTAGCCTCTTCACTAACGTGTCTTCAGTTGATGAGTTAGAATTCAAAGTGGCATGTCGTAGGTTAGGTTAGGTGAGGCCGTGAAGGTTAAAAGAGTTATTGTTGTCGCCTACATTTCTTCTGTGATCTCCATTAAAATAGAAAGTCAGACGTAATAATTAGTTCCACATTTCCATCGATTTTGTCATTGTCTTAATTCTCACTTATGATTTGAACTTTCTCGTTTTTATCTACACCCCATGGCATTTCATCCTTACTCAAATTTGCACTTGTTCACCCGATGCTTGCTTGCTTAATTAACCACCCATAGTTTTGTTGCGATTTTCTTTACATCCTATCGCAATTTGTTATTGCTCGCCATTCGGGATTGCTCACTATTAACCCTTTCTTGCAATTCACATGTGCTCCCCTGCATTCTATCAAAGTTAAAGCTATATCTAAGTTCTATTTTGTTTTTTTCAATTTGCCAAATCTTTTGTTTTACCCATTAAAAAAACCTGCCAGCTTAACTTCCATGTCAACAATTTTGATCAAATTTTTAAAAACTTTGGTCAACATCCATGGAATAAATAGGTAGGGTATTTTTGCTCTACTTTTCAATAAACATGGGCATTTCAGCCTCTAAAAATTGTTCACGGTTTTGGGTGTTCTTTAGAAAAATTATTATAGGCGTTTTTACTCTACTTTTTAGTAAACACGAACATTTTACCTTTTAAAAATTGTTGGTGGTACCGAGTGCTCATTAGAAAAAATATCATTGATATTTTTACTCTTTTACCCAATTATTTTTTTATCTCAATAACAAGACACTTCCTAAACTATTTATAAAAATAAATCATTTATCTCACCGGAAACGTTTAATTCAAGCGTCCTCATAGTAAATTGTAGTGGTCGGGTTTGAAATTTAAAATAAGGGTTTAAGCTACTGACAAATGAGAGACCCTAGCCAAACAAGGACAAGTTGCTTCTGTAGTGTGTGGCCACTACGGACCATAGGCACTATACGCTATACATGTTATGAGTGGGCATGTAATTATCTCACTAGGATAAAGTTGAGGAGGTTTGGTCGGTAAGTTGGTGTAAAAATAAATTTGTTTTCCTCAGCTTTGCCTGTCATAAACTCATAATGAAAAGCTCACCTTCAATTCCAAAGTCAGATTTCAAAATTTGTCTCAGTAAGCTTAAATAGGATCGGAGTGATATCTTTTTTGAAATATCATCAACTAGTTGACGAACTAGGTGGAATGGAATATATGAAGGCAGAAATAGAGCGTTCCACCACTTGCATAAACGAACAAGGAGAAGGAGGAGAGTTTGGGCACTGAAATTAAACCACCCAGACTTATAAATGGCTCACACCTCACAACATATCTAATCTCCAAACTACCCACGTCTTGTCATCCTCACTCACCCCTCCATCCATGCATTCATCTCTCTTCACTCTTCACTCACACCATATCTATACTATACATTCAAACCATTATTGTTTTAAGTTATAGGGTATCTGTTGCCTCCCTCACTGAGTGGAAGAGAATGGTGCAGGTGATGTCTAGAGAGAGAGAGAGAGAGAGAGAGAGGGGAGACAAGGTCACATGCACATGGGACGGTGGTGGCCAGAATATCCCATTAGGTCTACTTCTGGTACTTGTCCACATCCATCCTCCTCATTTTCTCATCCACTTTCATTACTATAATTACATGCATAATTTTAAACCATACCCATATTATATTTTCTAATATTTATTCTTATACGTTTATAACCCCACGCATGCCTTACTCAATTTAAATACTAGTGTGTGTGTGTGTGTTATTTATTATAAATCGCCAAGAAATAGATGGGAGATTCACTGTTTAACCAAGCCAAGTGCTTCCAAATTTGGATTATTAACTCCAAAAACAAGACAAGAGTGGGGGGTGGGGCCAAATACAGAGTTATCAAGTGTGTGTATGTGGCTGTCTGCAGCTTTCACAATCCTCTAGATTGGAAAAGATTTCCTGTCTTCTTTCCTCCTGTCCCTTTCTCTCCTCTTTGGGCCGCCCTCTGCCTCCTAAGCCCAACTTTCCCCGGCCCCACCTCCCTCACCTTCCTTCACAACTATCAATCGTTCCCACAGATTAATAATACTGTCATTACTGTTACAATGTCTCACGATTCATCAAGCGACACGTAATGCCATTTCATTTTTACATTCTTTCCTTGATATTTTAGTAATTTTCCTACCTTAAAACTTAATACTATTATATGTATATCCTCCTATTCAACTACATATTGCATAAGGGATGTGATACGATACGATTTGATTTTCAATTACTGATGATCAACTTTTGTTTTTGGTCAATGCTTCCCTGTATTTTGCACTTGCAAGTTGTAACCCTGACTCCACTATTTTAGGCTTTTTATAGTAAAAGGTGTATGTCACCCGTACCGAAAAAAAAAAAAACCAAACCAAAGAGTGGCATAAGATTGGACAAGCTTGAAACGAGTGGCTTGCAGGAAAATCAAAACGGCAGATTTTCCATGAACTCAACTCAGCAACTCCTTGTTGACAAATACAACCCCACTTGGACAAGACCTCCCTCTTCCACACATCACCCATCTCATAACTCAATTCTCAAGTCTCTATTCATCAATTCTATATCACCCTAGCTTTCAAAGGAATAATCATGAGTAGAACCCAAACACTTGTTTAAAATAACTCATTCTTGAACACACCTCCACAAACACAACATCATCTCCCTAAGCTACTATTACGTTTTACTATGCTCATCTCATCACACACAACGGCACGATCCATTAAAGCCACTGGTTCTGGTTTTCACTGTATATATGGTCCTTATGCTATGCTGACGCTACTCACATAGTGATCGATATCCCATTTCCACTCCAAGAAACCTCTTTTGGAATTCAATTTCCTTGGCCCCACCTCCTCATATCAAGTTTAATTTCCCCTCTTTTTTTTTTTTGAAAAGAAAATGATCAATCCATACGATTGTCCTGTAAAGTTTTGATTCTTCTTGTTGTTGTGTGAACATTAATTAAATCAAGTGAAAGGGAAAATAGACAAGCCCCGTACACATAGATACAAAACACGCAAGGCGTAGTTACTGTGAGGAAGGATGTTGTGTGTGTGTCGTATGGTGGAGTTGTTAATGTCAGTGGTTTTTTTTTTTAAAAAAAAAAAATGTTTTGGTCCCAATATTGTATGCACCCACAAACGTACATGACAGCAACATATTTGGTTGTCGTGTTTTGTTTTAAATCTTACAAAATAAGATATCTCGTGATCAATATTTGCACCCGTTTTTACATTATCGTTGCTTACAAATACAATCCAACAACCCCTTTTTATCTCACTCTCACGTCACTCTCATGCATGGCCTCCCCTCGTGATCATGCACTACATCTATACAACCCCCCTTCTCTCTATTTCTTTCTTTATCGTTTTCAAACACAACCCTCTCCTATTCTTCTTCATCAGGTCAACATTAACCAGTACTAGTCTTCGTCTCTCAACTTCCAAATAGAAACATTATTGGAGAATCACTGTGCAATGACAAGTTCATATATACTGTTCACTTGTTATCCAAACTCTCTTTAGTAAAATATTCACTGCTTAAAACCTCACGGTGATTCTCCTTATATATATATATACATGTGTGCTTAGCTAATTCTATATATATATATGTTATCTCATATGGTCCCAACCTAATATTCATGGTCTTGTTCCATCGGCCAACTATATATTATCGCCGTTTGAACAGTGTCAATAATTGACCAATAAATAACGTTATTATAGCAGTGAGCCCAGCTTGGTGCAGAATATGAAGATGACAGCAGAAGCAGCCTATGAAGGATATTTTTGAATTTTTTCTTATTTTTGGTTCTCAGGAAGGACATGTCTGTGAAGATATATATATATATGTATGTATGTATGTATGAACACTAAACCTCAAATATTGCACGCTGATGAGAATCAATGTGTGCACATGCGTGCAGAAAGGAAGTCAGATGTCGACTGCTTTCGTATGTACAGCTCACAACTTGTGTGATGATTATGACTGTGTGATCATCGTAATTAATATTATTAATCTTGCATTTAAATAGATAGACATGGGATATACGTAAAACCAAAACTTTATTTCGTTGGGGTCTACCAGGATTACTACTTACGTGTTAATGAAGGTGAGATAGCAGCAATTGTTGATAATGGAGTACTCGTATTAATTAATTTCACTTATTTTGGACAGTTGAAAGACATCAATCATAAACCTATATACGCGTAATATTCCAGCCGCTTCTATGCCTTGTAACGAACATTCATTATGTGAAATTAATACATCATCGAGTTGTTGTAACGAAAGGCTGGGCAAACCATAAGCATATGTAAAAATCGATCAAGTTCTTGAAGGAGATAAAAGAACTAATTAATGTGTGATAAGATGGATGAGGTTTAATTTTGATAGTATGGTGTTTGGTTGCGCCTATATATTTTCTGTATATAGCTATCCTTTCTCCCTTAATATTTTTGTCAGGAGTGATAAAATCTTATATATTTAGATTTTTTAGATTTAATACAATATCTGTTCCCTCAAATTTGCTCTTGTTTTGGTTCATGAGTTTTAAATTATTTATAGGTTTTATCCTTCAAATAATGGCAAAATTGTCCAAATTTTTGGTAAGCTATAGGACCAATGTTTTGAACAAAACAAAAGTTACAGACCAAAATTTATGTAGTTTAAAATTTGAGGGACTATAGTTAAAATTAATACAAATTTAAAGCACTAAAGGTTGTATTAACCGGAATTATATTTCATGTCTTACAATGCTTAATTTCTGTTCTCTTAAAATCACAATTCAACTAAGTTGGGACCTTTTACTTGTGAGGAAAAAACGTATATAATTATTACAAGCCTCGGAGTTTGTTTAATATAAATAATTATGATAGAGTATGGCAAGAAAATTAAATAATGACAACATAATTTCATAAATAAAAATGACTACAGGCCCAAAATATAATAACCAATTAAAATTAGTTTAGAGAGATTAAAGAAGCTAATTAAGTGACATTAAAGTATTTATATTTACTGCCTTTAAGCTAATTTGCTTAACTTATAAACAATGTACCACCTTTTTGTCTTACATATAAGATCCGGTTAATTTTTAAAAAACTAATTAAATTACTTTAAACTATTTAAATTTATCATTTTTTCTCAAAATACTTTTATTTGAGTTATAAACTGATATATATATATATATATATAATAATGATACACAGCATATAATATGATTAAACACTTTATTTACTTTCATTAATTTCTCTAAAAAATAAATAGTCAACTGATCGGAGGAGCTATATAATATAATGATGCAGGATAAATGCAAATGCTATATTAAGGGAAAGAGGGAGTACTATTATTACTTTCCAGATAAAAATAATTATTTGTATATTTTAATTTTTTGTACAGAAAAATGAAAAACACGCCCTTATAGCCAAAACAGGGCATTAAAATAAGTAACAAGTAAGTATAGTGGGAAGCGGCAATTGATCATTTCTGGATGAATGCAAGCAGCGCACTTCAATTAATTTGTTTGAGACACAGACTTTAAAATATCTAACGATGAATGCGCAACTTGTCTGCAAATTAGACAAACATGTCTCTTCCCTTACCGATTAAGAAGATAGCACAGTCACAGACAGAGTACCTGGGAAACGATGTGTTGGTTATTGGGGGGTTTTGAATTTAATTCGATTATCAATTTTCCCATTTCGGTTCATAAATTAAACTCTCTCTCAGCTCTGTGTTTTCCTCCTGTCCTCGATGTTCTGCTCGTACTTTTTCAGTGTTATATGATCAGTTTGATGGACCACACAATAATCCTTTTTTTCTGTGATTTGTCGACGATCAAGTGTTCTGAAACTTTAATTCTCGTTGGAGTCCTATGTATGTATGTATGTGGGTATGTACTATGTAGTTGTCGATGATACATAGGTTTATGTCTGGGGACTGAATTTTTTACTCTGTCTGCGCTCTCACGTTCATACAATGATTAAAAACTTGATCTTGTTCTGCATAACATAGTTGCTGAGACAGAGAGGGACACAGATTTGAGTGAAAAGTGAGTGAACCACAACATTGATTGTATTGTTCGTAGACAAGGTTTTACCTCCCATAAATGCTTGCCTCTCAAAATCACACACACACCTAGAATTAAATGCACTTACATAAGTTGATGTGTAACTAGAGAAGTTGACTGATCATAACAATTCCAGGCCCAACTGATCCTCTGTTTCCTTCAGCATGACCGTACGTATTTGAATCAACACCCGAGATGAAAAGTAGGAAACAGGGTGTTGTACTGCCTGAAGCTTATCACCACGAAGAAGAAAGATGGATCACTGGATATATATGGATGAGAAAGCTTGTGCATGCATTAAGCCTAATGGACCGTTTTATATATATAGATATATATATATCTGCAAGCTTGGCCTGAGCTGATCATAGGTTATCATTCAGTCACCAATACGATTAACTTGATAATGCTATCACTCAAAACATAATGGACCGTTTTTTTTTTTTGGTGGCATTAAGCCTAATGATTAATTTGTGCTAAAACATGACTAGTGAAAGAGGCAAAAAGAATTGAGGAATTAATGGACCAAAAAGAAGTAAGGGAACAATTAAGCAACGATGGTTCATGATCTGTATCATCCTGGTGCTAAAACACGTAACATAATAAGTTGTGTTAGGCTTACACAGAAGCTTTTTTAACATATTAAATTGACTTGCAGATGATATCCAGATGCCACAGTTCCTGAAGTTTCAAATGAGTTCAGCTATCTTACATATTGGCAACAACAAAAAAACATACCACTCGTGCTCTTTCTAGTGTCAAGCTACTGTTATTCCCATCCCAAAACTCCAAAGAAGCCGATGATAACAATAATAATAATAATAATTATTATTATTATTACTGGTTGTTCGCTTAAACTGGAAAATGTGTTAATAGAAGCTATGCAAGTTTTTGGGATAATGACCTCAAAGTTTCCTGATAAGCAAATCTGGGGAGGGACAAAGACAAGAAAGCCACTGGTTGTTGTTGTCATATTACTAGTCAGATTGTCTGTTATTTAATTGACATATTTGTGAACTAATACTTTCTCATTCGTTAATGCAGGGGATTTCAAAATTAAGATATCAGCTTTATGCGCGTGTCTCGAAAGGGAGAAAGTTCTGGAAAATATATTTTGTACGTGTGCTCAATTATATGGCCCCGTAAGTAATCTGCCCTGTAGCTTGAGTATTTTGTTTTTATTACTTCATTATTTAAGACCTGGACTGTTTTGATGCACAAGTCTTTACTCTTCATAATCAGAAGATATCATACAATATAATTTTGTAATCCCAGAATGACTTGTTATCTCTGAACTGCAACTTAAGAAGATATCATTCATATGCCTTCTTCGTTTTCGGTGAATATAACTTATAGTTGGTTCTTAACACATATCATTTATTTGTTTTTTTTTCTTATGGCGGATTTATGTTAATATCGTCCACTTAATTAGTTCCTAAAGTATCTATCCGGAAGAATCATTTCTTAATTCTTATCCTTGCGGCTTGAAAATCCTTTGTTATTGGGATAACTATCAGCAACCATGATAGTTTCAATTTTCAACAATTATTCTGGACGTGCACTCCAAACGTTAATATTAAATGTGTATAAAATGTTCAAATTAAAAATAATTTTGGTAGAGTATTTTGGCAACAACGGCCACTAAAAGAATTGATCTACTAAATTAAAATTGGATGTACATGATCTCTTCTGCCGCACTCTCACATAGTTTTTTTATTAGCTGTACTGATTTTTTTTTTAACTTGCCTTCTTCAACTGCCCTGTTTCACTATTTCCTTAGCCATCAGAAGCAGAAACTCAAATCGTCTGAACAAGAAAAGGGTCAACAAGCAATAGTCATCAAAAGTTGGATTGGCCTCTAATCAAGGAATATAGCTAGCTAGTGAAAACGAATGGAAATACAACTGAGCAAGACATGGATGTATTTTTCTTCTGCTTCTTCATGACTTGAGGTAAATGGCTCACCCTATTTGTGCAGATAAAAGTGAAAATTAAGCAAGTTTCTAGTTACAAATAGGCCATAATAATGTTCAAATTTGAGGCCTAAAAAGATATGCACACCAGAGAAATGCTGATATGCAACGCACATGCTTACAACATAACCGACAACTAGATTTACTGAATCATCAAGAAATGTCCAGCATTTGAAAGATATTCATGTGGAAACAATGGTGTTAAATAACATCTGGAACAAAAATGTGTGTCAATTTTATGTTTTGTTGAATCCATGATAGTATAAAAAAAGAGAAAATAAGTGTCAGGCACAGCTCAGATCCATTTATATGCCCTCTTTGAAGTGCAGGGTGCAAAAACCCTTGTCTCTTAAAATATAGCTGTTCCTCTATTTTCAATATTCTAAACAATTCTCATTGATGAGATTGGGATGCTAGGAATGATCTCCTTTTCTGCCAGAGCAAAGTCTCTAATGGAGAATATTCATCACCAAGTGTGTGTGTGTATCTTCAAGGAATGGCATAATAGACTCTATGTTGTTTCATATGATTATTTCACCTTTTGTTCTTCAACCCAGAAACAGAAGGCAAGGTTTATTATTATTATTATTTTTTTTGCCAAACAGAAAGCAAGGTTTATTAATACCATGTGAATGCACACGTTTTGGAATATGTGCATTATATATAAAGCAGAAGCATTCTCCTTCTCTGTCTTCCTTTAAAATAACTAGACTCTAAATGATTGCCATTTTAGAATTTGTTTAGAATGAAGATTGGAAAAGTGATTTTTGAAAAAGTAAAATTAGATAAAAGTAAGAGTAGGTAAAAGTAAGATTGGGTAATTTAATTTGTGTTCGGAACAAAAATTATAAAAGTTACTTATAAGTTATTTATGTAAAAGTAAAACTTGTTTGGTTGAAATTTTACAAGTCATTTTTTATAGAAAATGACTGAAAATGATATGAATCATATTATATATATTACTTACTTAATATGATATTTAAAAATTACAAAAAATAAAAAATAATTTTTCACAAAGGAAAAAAAACCATAAAAGCATATATAACTAATAACATGGTTAAATGAATATTTCTTGCATACAAAATATAAAGTACACAGATGTGAACATTCTTGTCAAATAATATTACAGCACTGCTTATATCACATGTATCGTATAACTTAGTCTCTAATTATATCACAAACAACATTAATATGTTTTATGATAGCCTATGATAGTTTGAGGAGGACGCCTCTTGATGTTGATTTATATCATCTACATCACCTATACTCTCATCTTCAGTGTCCCTAAAATTTACATTTGTTTGGGAATTCCTCTTAATGAAATCATGTATAGCCATTGTTGCACAAACTGTGTGGACTTGTGTTTCATAGCTGTATTTGCACATTCTTTGTAAGATTTCAAATCTATTTTTCCATATACCAAAAGTCCTTTTGATTGTGCACCTCAGACTTGAATAATAATCATTGAATGTCTCTTTATTATTGGCAAATCCCAATTGACAATTGAATTGAGGGAGGTGATAACGCTTGCACTTGTAGCGTCCAAGATATCCAAGTGGTATTTGTTGGATCCTATATTTTATGTTTTGATGATAACAAAATCTTTTCTCATAGTCACAAGAATTTGTTTAAAGAAGGAAAAAAATCATATTCATAAATCTAAGAAATTCATTATAATGTGTGAAGAATTTGATTCAAGTTTTAAGATCAACTTTACAATTCTTGAATTAAAAAAATTAAAAAAAATTCAAAAAAATATTGTTAAATAAAATTTTCTCTACAATAGTGAGTCACTCATTGTTGTGGAGAAAGCCTTTAGCGAGTGGCTCGCTGAAGGCGGGCATATATCATTAAAAAAATTTATAATGGCGAGTGACTCGCTGTTGTACATACTTCCTTCAACGAGTGACTCGCTAAAAGTAGGTCTTATATTATATATAAAAAAAAATTTGACCCAAATTAATTACATTAGCTCAAGTCTCTCTTACATTTTTTTTTCTTTTTTTTCCACATCTGATAGCTCAAGCTATAAGCTCAGGTTCACAAAAATTTTTCTTTAAAAAATACTCAACTTTTTTCTTCTAAGTTCCTTTTCTCATCTTGAACATTCAAGAAATAAATCTCACATTCAGTAAGAAATCTTTGTATATGAAAATTTCATTTTTCAATTTTATTTCAAAAAGCTCAAGTCTTTGTCATAAACTCAAGCTATCTTCTTCAATTCAATTCTTAATCTTCTTTAACTTCAATAACTCTAGTCTTTCAAATATAGGGACTCAAGCTTTTTACATATTTCATTTTTTAACTTAGTCCAATTCTTTTTCAGGATGCTCAGTTAGCTTAAGGTGATTTAAAATTATGAACCCAAGCTAATTACAATCTTCAACTATATAATCTTCATAAATCTCTTATGCTCAGGTTGCTTGGAAAATGTAAACTCAAGCCTTCATAATCATCTTCAAGTTATCTTTCATTTTTTCTAAAAAGCTTGAATAGCTCAAGCCTCTAACTCGAGCTTTGTTCTATCAATTTTTTTTTTAAAAATAGAGCATCGTAGTGAAATTATAAAATCATATGTATGTTCTTGATCCTGATACCCATTGATTACTAATACTTTTACAAATTCTTGTACATGATAAAGATCAGGTTTCAACTGGCCAAATGAAGATCAAAGTTCAAATTTACAAAAAGCAATTTTTGTGTCAGAACATTAAATGCTCCATTAAACACTACCAACTACTTATGAAATCTGAAGAGTATTCTCTCAGATCCTCAACAGCTACTTTTACTAAAAGAAATTCTTCTTATCTCACAACAGTAGTTTCCAAGGTGACTTCCATGGATTTTTGAATACTCACAAGGATTTTCAACAGACACTTCAACAGTCATCAATCTCATACAAACTATAAAAGGCGATGTCATTTATGAGAAACAACTAACAAAACTAATTGCATTGATTATTTCATCTGTTTCATTAAATGTCATAGCTTGAAAATTTATTGAGTGTCGGTGATTATTCATCTACTCTAAAAGAGGGTTCAAGTATAAATTTTTCAAAGTTTATATTGAAGTACTCAAGGTAGTAGGACCTTGAGTAGAGATTTAGATTACATACTATAAGGGGAGAGTCTCTTAAGTATACTAAGGCACTAAGAGCCTATTGAAATCTTGGAGATTAGTGGAATCTCAGTTGTGTACTGAGAAACCGGACATAGGTCAAGAGTTAAGACCAAACTAGTATAAATCCTAACTATTTGATTTAAGAAAATTTTTAAGAGTAGCCCAATTCACCCCCTCTTAGGTGAAAGTTTGCCTCAATAGTGTCGCATAGCCGGAATCCACCAAGTAAGATTTTTCTAATAAATGGTTAGATCGTTAATATGGCATGAAAGCGGTGCAAATGTTAAATGAAGAGAAAATTTTTAAATTGAAGTGGAAACAACTATACTTTTAGGTGGATAGGGGAAGTTCATGGCTGGATCTAAAGTTGTAGATTGAAACACACGCGCATCATGTGCAGTACCCTCCCATCCGGCTAACACAAACATAAAGCACATATCCTAGTTTCATACAACCAGTGTTGCATGTCCCTTTATCTCCTAATATATTTTCTCAATTAGGTCTAGTTACCACACACTTTATGTAAGTCCTATCTATTGCCCTAATTGCATCACCCTATTACCTACTCCATGTCCAACAATAAGAAAAAACATGGCCAACAAGAGTGTTATTATGAAGTAAATTGATCCTAACAGTTGTTACACATGGGGTTTAAATATGTACATTGACGTTATATTTAACATATTCTTTAACCCCAATGTTCGTAGAATTCTATAACCCATGTTGAACCAATTTACTATACAAGTTGCAGAAAACATGTTTTTTCACTCCAAACATGTCATGACATTGTGATCCATGGGTAGCCAATATTTCTACACCCATGCATGACCTGCTTTCTTACTGGCCTTACGAGATTCTTGGCACACATAAGGTCCTAGATAAGCCAAAGCAACGCACTTAAGTTTTCATACTCAGTTAACTCTTCTTCTATAAACGATTCTACTAGAGACTGTTCATCTTCCTCCATCCCTTCCTCCTAATTTGGTATTTAGATTAAGGTGTAAGCAACGTTAAAAAAACATATAAACATAACCAAAAGACATTAAACAATTCATAAAGTCATCAGGTACATACACCCAAACATATGTAAACGATAGTCCACATATCAAAACGTCGTACATTACATAAACTTTAACATACACATTAGTTTAAGCCACACTAGTAGATATATATCTGAGCCATACCTAAGACTTAGTAGTAGGGACGTAAACCATGAACCGCAACCATTGTATCAAATACGCATGTTGCCTTCTAACTAAAACATACATTTCCTGATAAGTCTTGTCCTGAAGAAGCTTCATGCATCAAACACGAAAGCTAAGATCATCTTTGACTTCATCCATGCTAAGCAGGTCATTAATAACCTCATCAATTAATGACGCTCTTATGTCCTTTAACAACACAGTTCTATCTTTAGAGACATTAGCTATTACACTAACTGTATCAGCTATTCTGCTAGAAGGCATATTCACTTGGAACTGTTGGTCGAGTGATATTTGCTATGCCTATGCTTGACATCTCATCTGTCATGCATGTACTAACAGCTAGGTTAGTACCACAAAGCTCGTCTTCATCCGTGATTGGTCGGTTCATGTCATTGTGATCTTCTTCCTATCATTGCATCTGCGCCTGCGACTATGTGTATGATAGGGCAAAAAATTGTTCTCCAATTACCACAACATCCTTGAAAATCAATTTTAGCTCATTCTCATATTGCACCCAACGTGTCTAAAGTTTCTATATGCTGAATTCTCCTGCATGCATTTAAAAATAATGATAGTTAAGCTTTTATATGTCATAATGTCAATAATTTTACATAGTTGAAACTTAAACGCATGTAATAATTTAGGTACTTTTATTTTTTGATTACACCACTCAGTCAATGTAAATATGGCATTTGTTATAAGGTCACGACCTACACTAGTCTCTTTATTTAAAGCATCCCAATACCTCAATTCTAAGCTACTTATGCATATTTTGAAAATTTTACACCCCATTTTCTTTTAAAAATCATACCACTCTTGAGTTTTGTAGTTATAGACTTAGAGGAAGGATCCCCTAGGATTTTATAAGTGCTTTAGGGATTCCAAAATGTTCTTAAGTATTTCTTTTAGTCTTTTTTATCTTCATCTTATGATTTGACTTGTGTGATAAGTGACCTAATAGTTGTGATCAATTCTTACTGATTGGAACTTGGTATATGAACATAGGAGATAAAAATTCTTGTTTGAAGGATAAATCCATACATTGAGTGTATATTCAATAGTTTGCATCCTCTAGAATTTGTTTTGACTCTTGGTCAAAATTGCATGTGTGTTTGTGATTTAGAATATGATAGAGGCATTCTTTTTCACACCCTTTTTACCCAAACACAAGCCATATACATTTCCCTTTTGTTTAACCCATTTGAGCCTTCATTTTCCTTTATTAAACACCGTGACAAGTGAAAAAGTATGCATGTTGATTTTGAATTCCATGGTACTTCATATTTTCCTTGTGCTTGAGAAAAGAAAAAAAAAGAAAATAAAAGAAAGAGAGAAAAAAGAGGAATAACGACAACTCCGCTAATATCTCTTGACTTTACTTAGTAACCGGGGGCACTTCATCTAATGTTGACACTCGCGTCAAACGGTTGAGTTGAAGATAGTTATGAGTTGGGCCAAAGGCCACTTGGTTTGCTTGTTGTGGTAACTGAGTAACTGGTGTTGCACCACCCATGTGCAAGGTCACGTAAAAAGGGGACCTACAACAGCTCAAGATTGATAGTAAAAAAATGAAAAAAAGAAAAAGAAACAAAAGAGGCATACAACTAAAGGCCATGGTAGTAGTAGTAAGTACCTTGGAGCACATTAATCCTAAAGAGTTACTTTGGATGTTTGAGATTAGTATGCATGCAAAGTTTTTGTCACATCCTTCATCCATTCCATGTGGCCTATTTCCATCATTACAACCCAGTTAAGCCCTCTTGATTTTGGACTTGGACACTAACATAGTGGAGATCTTAGAGTGATTACAAGCCTATAGTAGGATGCTTGCTACTTGAATTTTGAGCAAAAAGAACCCGGTAAGGAGAGGAAAATGAGCTTAAACACGAGAGGAGAGAGTTTAACACTTTTAGCCTTGAGTGAACCTCTAGTGCTCATACGTCTTTGGTCAATCATATCTTGTGATTGATCACTTGCATTATGCATGTTATCATTCTTGTCTTCCTAAGGGGTGTCAATTGGTCAAGTCTTAAGATTCCTTTTGAATATGTTGTTCTCCTTATTGTGTTTGTATTTTCTCTGGAGTAATTCAAGTCTTTGTCCAGGAGTGTAAAGGTTTAAGTGTGGGGGAGTGATCTGACACCATATTAACATGATTTTCTTGAGTATTTTCCCACTGAATTGCACACTTTTATCCTCATTATCCATTGTAATTAGAGATTTTTGATTACATAGTTCATACATTGCATTTTTCTGTTTTAGGGGTAAAAATGGTTAATTTTCTCTTCTTATGTGAAATTGCTTGTTTGGTGTTTACACATCTTGCTATTGTGATTTTCAGGCAATTAGAGGACTTAAAGGCCTAAGATAGACCAAGGATGGAGGTACCAGAGCTTGAAGGCCCAAGCACATGGAGAATGGTGTTCTGGAGCCTAAGGTTATGACTTGGACTGGTTAGGTCATGACCTAGGGAAGTTTAATATAACTGTGTGTTTTGGAAGTAGAGTTGAGCCTAGAATGTTCTACTGTGAAGCCAGGTCGTGACTTGTAATGCTTAGGTCACGACCTGAGTGCATGATCTACAAGTTAGGTTTTTGAAATAGGTTTCCTGAAGAGCATATATAAGGAGGAGGCTACCATCATTTAGAACCCACCCCCAGACTTGTGAGATCTCATAGACGGCAGCCGTCAAAGCTTTCTCTCAACACTTTTCCTAAACCTTAGCCTCAATCCATCCAAAAACCCAACAAATTCCTCACCAATCTCCACCATCTCTCATGGAGTCGTAGATCAAACGTGATAGTGGGAGATCTACTGCCATAAGAGGCTAAAGCTCTAGCCTCTTGGTGATGGGAAGCAAGGCTTGAGCTCAAAGGAATAATCAGGGGAGTTGTATTTCAACTTAGATGTCTTTCTTTTCTTCTCTAGTAGGATTTCCTAGGTCTAGGAGTTTTACTTTGAATTTGAGAAAGTTTTGAATTATGGTTGTAATTC
>JBAGKO010000005.1:11769199-11800081 GCA_037177275.1 Acacia concinna | reverse complement strand
GAAATGGATATAAAAGGCATAATAGATATAAAAGGCATGAACTTTAGAGGTGCACAATGGAACGCCAATGTCAACTTAGTACAGGTGATTTAATGTCAATAGCCATCTTCAAATCAATAGTAATGGTGGCAGCAATAACAATGGCATAGATTAACACCAGAATTAATGCAGCACCCATGCATTAATTTTCAGTTCAAAACATGAACTTCAGAGTTGAATTGAATGGTCTGAATTTAGCAACCAATAGGTTCGGCCAAGTGCAGTTCAATTCAATTGAAAACATACACTTCATATTCAAAACTAGGTTGCAATTCAAGTTAGACAGAATTATTGGAGTAAATGGAAAGCCAAATCAGCTAAGGAAAATGCAGTTTAGCCAAAGCAAAATTTCAAACCATCCATAATGCATAATCACATCCTGAATTGGCAATATTGAGCACAAATTAAACAAAAATATCCAGTATGCCAAGTGAGCACAAATCTATACTTTTAAAGTGTTGTCAACTAAATACAGTGCACACATGAAAAAAGACAAAATATCAAACTCTCACTCGTTGCTTCTCTTATCGCTTGTCCTACTAGTAATGAGGTACCTTGCTTCTATTCGCTCTCACCAACGTGCAACAAATCACAAGCCAGCCACCTCCAGGTAGTACAAGACGGAAGCTACCAGATCCAAGCCAACAATGACACCAAAAGCATTTGAATAGAACTCAACCCTGAAGCAGGTCTCAAACACCCAAAGGCAAAAAACCCATATAGTTGAAAACCCACAAAAGGCAAAAATACCCCCACAAAACGTTCTTGTACAAGCAAAAAACCCACAGAGGCGAAAACTCACTCTTTCTATATCCTCTAGCCTACGCCCTCACAGTTCTTTTGCCCAAACCTATGTAGATCGGACAAGAGGTCAGAATTAGAAACATGTGTGCATCACATCGAACGTCATTGCATGCATAGATCAGTGGTGTACCCCTCACGAGAAGCCTGAGCCAAACTTGTAGAGCAAACTCAGACCACGGTGGACAGCGGCGGCGTTCGCGGTCACTGGCCTGTTTGAGAGGTTGGTTTTGTCCAAGAGAAGCAAGTCGAGTGGAAAAAGGGAAAGAAAGGAGAGAGAGACAGAGTGGGTTGCTCAGTTTTGATTTACATGTTATTCAATGCAATTAACGGTAATATTAAGCAACCTCACCTACCAATCAAAACAAAAACCAATCAAAACAAAAAGCAACAGATCAAGTGCTTCTAATATAAGCCATGTTTCAATGATAAGTCCCATTAACACTCATCGTCTTTCCAAACATGTGCCTGTAAGCCACATTTTGAAAAGCATGATTTGGGCTTGAATAGTTAAATTGGGAAGCCCAATCAGTCAACCAAACAGACCCTTGGTATATTACATTGCTCTTTGTTTTGATGAACAAATCCAAAATATAATGATGATAACCAACATGTAAATAATTGCATTTAAAAATTCAGAATTTCTACTTTCCAAAACTAGGAGGTTACGTTGATATTATAATAAACGTGAACGAAGAACTTGTGATTTGAGAGGTAAGTGTTAGTTTTTTGTTTCCCAAATCTTCAGTGACGTCCAAGACAAGCATGCTGCTAACTTCCATCTCATCATCATCAGAAATAATCTCTAAATTATTTAATGCCTCTTTTGCTTCTTCTGTTTTTCTTTTCTCTTTTTTGGGTCAAGTGTTCAATTAATAATTGGGCTTTCGTGTCAAGTTTAATTCAAGAAGTGGCCTTCTTTTTTTAGATTCTTCATTCTAGCTTGCCCCCCAAGTTTTCAAGTGCACCCAAGAAACTCACTGGATCTATTTGATCTAGATCTACCTCCTTATTATTCCCTATCTTTCTCTTTATACAATAAGCATTATTATTTTTTCAAAAAAAAAAATCATAAACAAAAAGTTTTATACTTGATTGCTTTATTCTTTTAATTTTTTTCCACAAGCAATGATCTACCTTGTTTACATGTGTAGCTTTGTTTTTATGTATTTGTACGTTTCCCTTGAAGATTTCAACATACCGTGTTTTATTTATCAAGCCTTGTCTGATAATTTGGAATATTCTGCTGAGAGTTAACAAGTTGACTCTTTTTTTACTTTCTTCTTTTTATTTCTTTCTCGGCCACCTTTTACTCATTAATTGTATCTTTAATTACATATCTCATCCAGCTGGGGATGCATAAATCATGTGACCAATTCTTTTTATGAGTTGACGTTTCACTTTATTATTGTTCACTTTATTTTTATTTTCATGTCTGCTTTTCTTTTGAGAGTGAGAGAATGCAAACTTTTTCTGATTTGTTGTGTTTATGAACATTTCTGAGGGAATTTCACAAAGAAAATTTAATTAACAACAGAACTCGTTTAAGTTAAACCTGTGCGTGGTCAAGTCAAGGTGCTTTTTTATTGGTAAAATAAGAGTCACTTCACATTCACTAAAGTTAAAGGCTCACATTTTGCAATTAGACTAATCATGGTGTTGTATTATGATAAACTAGAATCCCATGACTCTATTTTCTTCTATTTTTTTACTGTTATTTTCCCATAATTTGAAAAAAAACAAAAACACACTAACTATCCGTTTCATATGTTAACAGTCAATGTACGCTAATGGACATGAATTAGGCAGAGATTGACCTGTTCCTTCCAGGCCTATCCTCTTTGAATAAGGAATACGGAGTACTAATTATTGGCACAATATTTTTTTTAAAAAAAAAAAACAAGGAAGAAGTCGTTTTTACATTACAAATAAAATGAATTTATACGTTATTGTCAAATATAGCATCTCAAGTCATTATCTATATTCAAAGCTCCTGGTCCCACGCTATTTTGCTAATTTATTGTCCATTATGATTTTATTCAGAATGATTAATCAACAAGGAAGTTGTCTGTGTAGAAAACAAATTAACACACAAAATATTAATATGAAATTATTCAGTCGTTATAGGCTATGCAGGCTTCATGACTTTTGAATCATATGACGTATTTTAGTTTTTACATTTTTATATTCATAACATAAGTACATCCGCCTAGAAGAATATTCTAAATTTTAAATGTAGTTTATTGTATACTTCTGTAATATGAGACCCTTCAATAGGATTATAAATAATAGTACGTGTTTATCTTTTTAAGGATAATATAATCATGTAATAGCAAAGTTCTATAAGTATTCGTATTTTTATTTAAAAATTTAATCTTGTTAATATAAAAAAAATTGCATGAATAATTTTTTTAAAATTAAAATAATAATCTTACCACAAGAGGGAAAAACGCAAGGCTACATGACAATAATATATATATAGACACGCACAGAAAAGGGTTTGTTGTGTGTGTGTGTGTTAGATAGATTGCTTACATATATAGTAAATTAAATAGTATGCCATACATATGTATACAATGTTTTTGTTTAAAAAAATTTAGTTATCCGGTATTCAGCTTTTTTTTTTTTTGGTTTTAGTTATTTTCAAGTATTTAAACAATTGACCATGTACTCTGAACTTATGTGAATGTAGGCCCACCATAAGAGGACCTCACTTTCATCAAGTTAAGACTCAAACACAAAACCGTTAGATTAATATACAACGTAATTATAGATATATACGCAGACGTTAAATATTAATGAAGTATTGAGAGAACAAGTCGTAGGTATTGACTAGGCGTGTTCAAACTTGAAAGAATTGCGGTCAAATTGATAAATAGTTGAAAAATATAACGGTGAGAAATATATATATATATATATATAATAATAAACACGAGTAATAGGGAATCGTGTGTGTGTGGGCGTTGTGGATAATGAAGAAAAGTATTGGAAAAAAATGATTGGGTTGGAATTATATCATGTGAGGGCTTAGCTTCCTTTACAAGTTGGTCTGGTCATGTTTTAAAATACTACGAAAGGAATCAGCATCATCACCCCTTTCCATCCTCGCCATAACTTCAAAACTTTCCATACCACATTAAATAATAAATATACATACATATATATATATATATATAGGCCTAATGACTCTTTCCGTCATATTTTTAAGAAAATGTATGTTTAATTAAAACATGTGTTCACTAATGCACGAGTATTTAATGTAAGACTAAATTAATTTTTTTTAAGAGATGAATGATACTAAATAAGTTATTTTAGAGAATTTATATTTATTCTTTTTATACCAAACTAATTTCTCTGGCATATAAAGTTTTATATAGAATCTAATAATACACTATGTATATTATGAATAACCAACTAATTTAATTTTTTTAATCTATTTAAAAAAAAATTAGATGGGTATTATAATAAGGACTGGATGTAATATTCTCTCCGGTCCTAATTATAAGGACCCGTTGATTTTTTAAAAAATTCATAAAAAAATCTTAAAAAAACTAATTACTTTACTTTTTAAGACATTAAAATTTGTTTTTTTTTCAATTATGTGGTTTGACTTATGAATTAATATATAATGTAATAAAATACAATATATGATATAATTAAGTAATATAATTAGATTTCTTAAAATTTTTTTAAAATTATTTAAAAAAGTTAACAAACCCTTATAATTAGAATTAGATAAAGTATTACGTAAAGGGGAATACATTAGATGGGTAAACCATGGAAGTGAGTAAAGGATGAAATGGATAAGGCAGCGTTTGGGAGGAGGCTTTAGGCATCCCGTGATGGATGAATCAAAGGAAGAGGGAGGTGCTTGATTATGTGTTATTCTTTATATACCCACCAATATCATTATCATAGAAATAATATATATATATATATAGCTTCACCCACACATCACATTAATTGGCATATGATATGAAAAAGCATGTATATATACCCAATCACCCAAACAGGTATCAACCAACCTCTCCCTCACATGTTATTCCAAATTTCCTGTCTTTCTTTAAAGTAACATGTCAAAGTAAAAGTGCATAAATTATATGATGTTGCAGCTTCTTGTTCTACCACCAACACAAGCTTATTATGATTTCCTTCATATATGTTTATACTTTAAAATTCACAAATTGCATTATATGTCTCTGTGTGTGTGTGTGATTGTGGTTGGCATCCACACTTGTGTGATTCTTCACCTACTTCGCCATTTCATCGTATATCAGATACCACCTTCTTTATTATTATTATTAAATAAAATGACCTTCCCACAAGAAAAAAACCCAGAATTTAACCCTCGCGTTACTTTCCTTCTTTTACTGTATTATTTTTTTTAAAAAAAAAATTAGGATGTATCTATCTTTTGGGTGTGACACATTCCACTTTATACCCGCCTCCATGTCTTAATTTTTGTTTTTATCTTTCGTTTTTTTTTTTAATTTTGACTCATTTCATTCATAATCAAGGAGGCAAAAACCAGTACATATATAACAGACAGACGAAAATAAACAGGGAAAAACAAAGAAACAAAGTGGATACACAGGCAGACAAACACTTGTATGTAATGTACCACCACCAAATTAAGGTTAATTATGTACTCCTAGGAGTAGTTTGATTAAATGGCTGTTTTGGATTAGGATGTTCCAACCCCAACACGGTTCCCACTCCCCTCTCATGACGTCCCACCTGCCATTATATATATATGTTCATTATTTTCATATATATAATATATAATTATAATATTAAACGGTTCAGTATCTGTCCTAATCTTTAATTTATAGTATAAATTAATGCGGATAAATGTAGTTGTTTTGAAACGTGGGTCAAATAAAGCATGGAAGGCGTCTCTACATTATAAATCAAGCCAAGTATATATTTTTCCAAAACCGACTTTATGCTTTTGCATGGCCCATTACACACCTAACTATGTTCATTGCTATTATCGGTTGCAAGGAATATACTTGATTGTCTATCTATCTAATTCATATACAGTTGTCTCTCTTTTACATATATCAAATTATTTAAATTGATCGGATCAATATTCACAAGCCATCAGTACTTAGTACTTTCATTTTCCTTCCCACTCGATTCTCTACCTCATTAAGCATTTAAGAGTTTCAAACTTAAATGAAATCAACAATACTTTTAAGTTATATTTTATATTGTAGGAACTTATTAGATTGTATTCCATTTAATTTTTACTAGTTTTGTTTTTTTAATTAATATAAACATATAATGTTGTTCACCTCATACGTACGTGTTTAGTATATATTTGTTAGAACTACGTAGGATAACAAAGCGCGCGCACAATATATGTAAAAATAGAAAGTGGGTGTGCATCTTCTTCTCACAATTCTTCTTTCACTCCTCATTATCATAAGACATCTCTAGCCAATTAACCATCTATCAAAATGAAGAATAATTAGCTCAATATCATCAATTCTATCTAAAAAATAAAATATAATATCCATAATATTGAACAATAGCACGAATTAATTGTTAAAAGTCACAAAAGTTATGATTAAATAATGATATTTAAAATACAAATAATGTTAAAAGTAAGTGATGACTTATAATAATCAAAACATATTTCTTTTAAAAATTAAAATACCTTATAATATAAGAACTAGAGAAAATGTACTGATTGTGCGTGCGTGAATGTGCATTTGATGAGTTGTTGATTTTACAAACCTGAAATTTGCGTTTTCAAAAGGTGCAGGTACCTTGTTTTTTAAATTAATTAAAGGAATTATCCAAAGTGGATGCAATAATGAGTTCAATATGTAGATGCAATAAATATGGAAATGATATTTAATTTGATGGAAATATCAAAATAAATGTAGAATGTGATGGTGGTCCTGTACTGCTATTACGGAGCTGAATTATTTAGAATGGGTTGGGCTACTTAGCTTGCAAAATGGAACCGTGTGTGTGTGTGTTGAACTTGAATGCTGTTTGACCTAATCAATGCTACTCTCTGTTGATCGATTATACTACTTGTGCTGTGAATCAGATCCAATGATAACGATGGAAATGTGATTCAATTCAAAAACTAAACTTACGATAAAATGAGGTGTGTGTGTGTGTGTCTATATACGTGTATATATATGCTAGCAGGCTATATATATTGGATCTTATATATGTCTCGTATTCGATCTCGTGGTTCTGGTATTTTGCTATTGTTCGTTCACTTTAATTATGTTCCTACACTCTAAATCCCACATCTGTGCTCTCTCTCTCTCTCTCTCTCTTGACTGGTCTGACACATTAATTCGTTCATTTTCATTGTGGCATTAATGTTCATGTATGTGCGTGTTATTTCATCCCAATGCAAATGATGCATGCTCCAAGTCGCCTATTATATTCCACTCGACTTATTCATCATTTCATGCAAACGGTGATCGAGAAAGATCAAATACTGCAAATATTAAAATTCATACTAATCATTCTTTAATTCTCTATATGCATCACATCACCATCACCATATGTGTGTGTGTGTTTGTGTGTGTTGTATTCGTCAAAATATAAATGATACGATGATATATGTCCAATGTTGTATCTGATCCCAAGTCCATGTTGACCCTATCGATCCAACTCTGTATCAATACTATTCCCTCTTATTTTTAATGTAAGAGGTAGACGCCTAACTTATCCATCTAAATAAAATTAGTTATGTGAAATAAATTCAAGCAAACAAAGTTATTTGTAGCAAATGTGTGGTAATTTTTTTAAACTATCTTCTCCAATTGTGTGCATATAATATTTGATAGAAACTCCTTTTACTATTGACGACTCCCTATTTTTTGATAAATTTAGAATATATTTTAATATGTTTAGGGAGTCTTACATAATTAATTAAAGGGATTTAGATAATATTTTGTTAAGATAACAATCTTGAATATGATTTAAGTGATTTCATTTTAAATGTCAAATTTGGGACAATAAATTATAATCTTGATAATAAAATAATCTTGATAAAAATAATAATAACATTATATCATATTTCTTTTGAATAAGGCGAGGAAACAACGTTATGATGTTGTTGTTGTTATTATGATGATGATGATGATGATCATCATCATCATCATCATCATCTATCTTGTACAGGGTATTAAAAATCGGACTGGTCACTAAATTGGTTGAGACACTGGGTCAAGGGTTAACGGGTCAGACCGGATAACTAACCTAGTGATAAATTCAAAATTTTAGGTTTATTAATATGAAATTCTAAAGGGAGTGAAATTTTTTTTATGAAAAAGGGTCAGAACCGGTTTAGTTACCATGACCAGCCGGGTCACCCGGTCTGGTTCAGTTATGCTAAATCTATTGAACCGGACTGGTTACCAGACCGGTTCACCGGTTTTCGGTTCAAATAGGCCAGTCCGATCCGATTTTTAACATTATGATCTTGTAGGATATTATTGTTTGCCTTTTTGAATTTTAGCTATCATATTGAAGATTGGAGATTATGGATTGGATATTATGCAAAAAGAAAGAACACGTACGGGATTGGAGAAAATTGAAATCAGGATAAACATAAAAGGCACGATAAAAAGGATAAAAAAGAGATGGGGAGATAGAAAGCAAGAATTAGAACGCAGGATCAAAGGAATAGAGAAAGATCACAGAAGGCAAGAAAAAAAGAAAGAAAGAAAGATTAGAACAGCAGGACTTCAACGGAGAGGAGGATCCAAAGAGCGAACAATTGCAAAACAGAGGTGGGAGTTGCAGTTTTGGAAATCGAAGATCTTGATCTTGTTCTTTGGGTTGGATTTTTTTATCATCAGTTATTTTTGGTTCATTGTCATGGGTTTTGAATTTGAATTTAATTTTTAAGATTTTGGTTTGATTCTGAACATGAGTAGCTAAATTTCTTATTTTGGGATAATTTGAACCCTTATATGGATTGAATATTTTATTTTTCCTTTCTTTTATTTATGAATAAAGTTTCTTTTATGTTGATTTTACTCTGAACTTAATACTTCTTATTAACTGGCCACTAATAAGACATATTAGTTATTTGATTGAATCTTGAGAGAGCTAAATTGAATATATAATTTGGATTTAATTGAGTGGGAATTTGAAGTTTTGGTGATGAATGGATAATTTTGTTGCCAAGATAGATATATATACTTGTCGATCTTGCATAGTCATACAAAGGGGTTTATTTAGAAATTGTGATTTAATTAATTTATTAAGAGATTAATATATTAATTAAATTAAACACCTACTTGAAGACTTGAGAGAGCACTTATAGGTATAATAGTATTTGGTTAGCATAATTGATTTTATGAAGTAAATAAAAGAATGGATATAAATAAGTTTTCTTGATATATAAGGGGAACAACAATCCTAGGTTTATCCGATCTTGAAGAAAACATAACTTTTACTCTTTAATTATTCTTTCTTTAAAAATTAGTTAATTAAATCTTTATAACACATTTGCTTAATCTAATTGATAATTTAATTAAGATAATTAATGTTTATTTTGTAATAGTCCTCGTGGGAATAATATTTTTATATTACTTGTGACACGTGTGCTTGCAGTCATGCTAGAAGGCTAACAACTATGTATAATTAATATAGAAAATTTGAAAGGAAATTAAAAATTTATAATATATATTCCTCCGGTCATTAATATATTATATATTTACTTAATTTAATTAACTTAATAAAGTTATTTAATATGACATGTATTTTTTAGAACATTCTATCCATTTTTCTTAATTTCCCCTATTTACTTTTTTTCTTGATTATTATAGATGCACTATCACTAAGGGTAAATTACAAAAATATTGACAAATATTAAAATTATATTTTATATTTATAATTAAGATTAATTCCTCCAGTGTATCATATGCTAAAAACGGTAGGAGTACAAAACACACTAAGGCCTAACATTTACTACCAAGATAAACTTCTTGTATAAATTTTATATTTATATTTAGGGTCACATGCGGTACTTACCTCCTCCTCCTACGTGGCTACGTCTTTATCTTTAACCGACCCTCTCACACTTGTACTCCTCTCACGCCCACGCTCCACCCCAAGCGTGCATCGCACACGCCACTCATTCAAAAGCCACCCTTGGTGGGGCCCAGCTTCGTACGGCGTTGCTGTACGCTGCTGGTCTCAGACCGTCTGATCGATCATCGATCTAAAACAGTGGAGCAATATGCCTGTGGACTGTAATGCTGACACCTGTCTTCAAACCAGATCCCACGGTCTAAAACAGTGGACCGTTTTTGACCTCCTCACATCGCCTCTCTCACAACGGCAGCGGCCGACCCAATCCTTGACGGCGGTGACATGTCACTTTCCTGATTGTCACTGTAAGAACCCTCTCTTGTTTTTTCTGCCCTCCGAAAATCGCTTCGGACTAGTAAAAAATTGCCAAAATAAGAATAATAAATACCCCCACCGTCTCAGATTATAAAAAAGAACTACCGCCCTGACTTTTTTATTAAAATGTTATAAACAGTAAAAAATTGCATCAAAATACTGTAAATAAAAAAATATTTATGGAGATGCTACATCTTAAACCATCCTTCTGGTAGGTGATTTCCCTGTTGCGAAGAAATCGCCCTCAACGTGGGCGATTTCAGTTTTTTTTATTTTTATATATATATCAATGATTCAAATTGTATCAGCAAAAACGATTAACTCAAATAAATTTTTATTTGTAGATGATTGGGTAAAATACAGTTATAAGTGAATAATAATAATTATTATATAATGATATAAAATGATGAAAAATAATACTAATAAAATAAAATAACTTTACAAATAATAACTTTCTATATCATTCTGATCTGTATACGTTGTGGTTGTTGTTGTTGTTGTTAGGCATCAATATGTTCAGGTTTAAGCGTGTCATTTATTTATGAAGTTGAAGTATTTAAATCAAATCAGGGTGATTCATTTAAATAACAGATTGTCTAAGAGTGCCAAATGATAAATTTGAAGGTCCATCATGCCCATACTTTTTGTGCTGAATACAATGCACATACTTTTTGGGCATGGTGGGCCGTCAAATTCATCATTTGCTACTCTTAGATTAATTTAAATGAATAATCTAATTTGATTTAAATACATCAACTTTACAAATAAATGACACGCTTAAATCTGAATATATTAATGCCCAACAACAACAACCACAATGTATACGGACTATAACTATATGTGATATAGAAAGTCATTATTTATAAGATTGTTTTATTTTATTAGTATTCTTTTTCATCATCTTGTAATAATTATTTGTATCATTATGTAATTATTATTATTATTCACTTATAAATGTATTATTACTCAATTATCTACAAATAGAAATTTATTTAGGTTAATTGATCAATTTTGTTTTTGGGGTTGGGGTTGTGGGCAATTTTAAGGAGAATATATATAAAAAAAAATAAAAAAACTCACAACGGTGAAATCTCCCACCACAGGGACAATTTAAAGTGGAGTATCTCACTAAATATTTTTTTATTTGTAGCATTTTGGTATAATTTTTTTGCTGTTTGTAGCATTTTAATAAAAAAAAAAGCCGCTCTTTTCCTATACATTTTAAAAAATTTGTGTTTTAATTTTTTGTCCAGTTCTACCCCTATTTAATATCAATATGTTAATACTTGTATTAATTATAAAAATTACCATTTCTTAAGAGAGAAAAGAGGGGTAGGAGAGAGAGTAATGGACTTTAATAAGGTTATTTTTTCTCTTATTCCATATTTTCTCATTAATAAGAATCTTTTAATAAAAATTAACAAAATTATGACATAGTTATTATTTTTAACAGCTACTTTAAACTAAAAAATTCAGTTAAACCATCTCTTATAATTTAGGACATACGAGTACAACTAGATTCCCTCATTTGTGGAGGAAATTATAATTTATAAAAGAAGGGTAGTAAAGATTGCAAATCTCGAAGACTCCTGCCTCTCCTATTTTAGCAACTATAATCGCACCTTCCATGTGTTTATCTCATTTTATTTATTTGCATTTAACTTCATTTCCTAATCTCCTCCCCAATGACATGTTTTGGAGCCCCAAAACTTGCCTCTTAACCCATTTCTTCAAGCCACATTAACTAGTTCTCTCCAAGATATTAAAAATCGGACCGGTCACTAAACCAGTTAAGGTACTGGGTCAAGGGTTAGTTGGTTAGACCGGATAACTAAACTGGGACTAAATCAGTGAGAAAGTGAAGATTTTAGGCTTATTAATATGAAATTATAATAAAAATTAATTATTTTTTTTTAAAAAAAATGGGTGAATCGGTTTAGTATGAACCGATTCGGTTCACATTTACAATACACATTAAATCGGACTGGTCACCAAACCGGTTCACCGATTTCCGATCTGAACCAGTCAGTCTGATTCAGTTTTTAATACCATGGTTCTTTCATGACCCGTTCATTAACTACTGCTTAATTACCATTAAGAAAGCAATTTTCTAATTGACTATATTAAGGGATTTAAATGCTCCACGAAAAAACTGTGACTGAATTTTCTCCCGCTTTGCTCTAATTAATTTATTAGTAAACATAAGCATATTAAATGCGATGTGCGTGTGAAATTAGGAAAGCTTTTTAATTTTTGGCCCTAAGAAAATAGAAAAAAGCCTTTACTAATTTGGAGGGGCTTCCCTCCTTGGCCTATAATTTGGGGGAGTTCCAAAATATTTTTTTGTCGTTCTTTTATGGCTAGATTCTATATAAAATGAGTAACATTTTCATATATTATGGGCGAAAAATGGCCTTATTTTCAATTTTTTATGATTTTTTTAAAGATTTGCATGTAAAAAAATATAAAATTATTTTTTTAATTTAGATTTTTAACTTTAAAAAATCATAAAAAATTGAAAATAGATCATTTTTCTTCCATAATATATCAAAATGTCACTCATTTTATATAGAATTTAGTCATAAAAAAATTAAAAAAAAATATTTTAAAACTCTCTCAAACTAAAGTCTAAGGAGGGGCAAAAAGAGAAGGGTAAGGAGGAAGCCCTCCTATCAATTTATATATTTCCCATTGGGGGATTCATTGACTGACCCGTAACCAGAAAATCCGAGCAAAATATCGCGATATATTGTCGGCGTCGATAACTAGATTGGACGGTCTCGTGATCCAACGGCTCCCACATTCTCTTCAGAAAGTCCGCAATCAAGTATTGCCAGGCGGCAAAGCAAGACGAATGGAGGGGGAACACGTGTGAGAGAAAAATGAATATCTGTGGGCCCATCATATGATGGGCATTTATGATCGTTGGATCAAGCTTTAACCCTAACACCGTAGACCTTTTAACCAAGGTTAAGGGTTAAGCCATACCGGTGTAGGCGTGGGTTTCTCGCGGCTCGCATCTCTCTGTATATGCTCGTGTTTACGTGCCAGCGCGCATGTGTGAGTGTGAGTGTGAATGTATGTCATTTTTGCGGTCTCTCTCCTCCCTCTCGTGACGCGCTTTTATTCGGTTCCTTTCTCGCCTTCTTTTTCATTTTTACGTGTCTCTGTGCTTCGCACTCAAATCCCCTAATAATAATTGTCCTAGCGCCCGGTTACTCGCCGGCCATTCGAGCCGCGGGTGCCCGGCAATCGTACCGGTTTACTCAGGACATTTGAGGTTGTGTGGGGTGTCCAATTGGGAAAGATCTTGTCGTTTCCTTGTGCGGTTCCGATTCTGATTAGTGCGGCAGGGCTTTTCTCCCGAGGGACTTCGTTTATTTCTAAATCTTAAGGCCGGTGGTTGGTAATGCACCTCGGAGTTAAGGCTAGTGGTGTGTTTCTTTCACTCGAAATTATTGAGTACGCGGGAGATTTTTGTTTGCATTAGCGGTTAAAGGGTCCTCGGCCGTATATAGTCGGGATCCGGAACTATTTTTGGCAAGGTCGGATCTTTTAGATTCCGACTGGAGGAAGTTGGAAAAGGGGAAAAACAAAAAAGACTCTGGTTGGTTTAATCTACATTCGGAGTTTTCGAATTCCGTCTCGTATTCTTTGTTCTCTCCTTTCTTGGTCCTGCGGTGACCAAATTGAGGGAAACTTGTGCCTATATTGTTGTAAAAGAAGGAGAGAAAGCGTTTATTTAAGTTGGATTTGGTTGGTCTTTAGTCGGTGGGGTTAACTGGTGTGGAGGCATTGGGCTGAGATGTGCAGGACCGAGAGGACTGAAAAGAAGTGCGGGGATTTTGGAGAGAAGAGGGACAAGCTTAGAGGAGGCCTGATGGGATTAAAGACATTAGGGGAAAATAGGGTGGAGAAGCTGAAAAATTCCATGGCCATGACTTCAAGATCAAAAATGAAGCTGTGGATGATACGTGCTACAACTTCGGTTTTACTTTGGACTTGCATCGTTCAGTTAACGGCGTTGGGTGATATGTTGGGGCCAAGAGTTTTGAAGGGCTGGCCTTCTTGTTTTACACACGAGTCTGCAGCCGTTGTGATGGATGCCGAGTTGCCTTCTACCCCTGTCAGAGTTCTCCCTCCGAAGAGTGAGTTATCTTTTTTCATCAAATTACTCGCTGAGGGACAGTTCACGTTAGAGCAGTCGTTCTTGTTGGCTGAAACTTCCATAGTTTGTGTTAAGTTGAACTCTTGTCGTAGATCGTAATAATCTTCCGCTGTTTGGCTTTGTTAGATTTTATTGTCGGTTTTGATGTATATACTTTGGGAACAGTTTTGTATAGTTTTTCAATTCTCAACTTTCCTTTCCTCTGACGCCATCTGTATGGATGAAATGTGCGAGTTTAAAAGAATTGATGCATTTCTAAAGTCGAAGCTATTCATATTCCCTGGACTTCTTCGGTTTTTTGTTTTGGCAACTTCATTAAATTATACATCTAAGTTGTTGCTATGAGATATATGTTTGGGCGGCAGATTTAATCATGTCCTTAGTAATTTATTTTACCAATCTTCTCCCCACCCTCCCTTTTCTTTCTGCAGTTTTTTTATTTAAGTTGGTGTGCCTATTTTTCCTTTTTCACGTTTCTTATTCCTGTTTCTTCCCCTTAAGTTGTTTCTAAAATCCTGCTTGTATCCAGGAGTTTATAAAAATAACGGTTACCTGATGGTCTCATGCAATGGAGGGCTGAACCAAATGCGATCAGCGGTGAGTGGTTGACACGTTATTGACATTTCCTTTTTGGTGCTACTATAATATGTTGCCATCCTACCTTTGATAGTTACGGACTCATTAATGTGTATGCTGCTGTACAGATTTGTGACATGGTAGCAATCGCAAGATATTTGAATGTAACACTTGTTGTTCCTGAACTGGATAAAGCCTCCTTCTGGGCTGATCCCAGGTGTGTTTTTAATCTCATCTTGGTACATGACTGGACAACTGGCTGCCTTGTCAATGTTACTAGGAGGGGCGGTTTCATCCCCATCGCTTCAGAACTAGTTTATCCTAATGACTGCTTACAATTCTCTTTTTCAGTGAGTTCCAAGATATATTCGACGTGGATCATTTTATTACTTCCTTGAGAGATGAGGTGCGGATATTAAAAGAGTTGCCCCCAAGACTGAAGCTGAGAGTGGAACAGGGTTTACATTACAGCATGCCACCAATTAGTTGGTCTGATATATCATACTATAAGAACCAGGTCAGTTTTATCTTTGGGATGAAAACTAGAAGATGATGATGTTCTTAGCTTGTAGTGTTCTTATTTGGTCTCATGGTTATGTTATTTTAAATTTTGTTTACTAATGAATATCAATCAACATGTTGATTCTTTCAGATCCTACCTTTGATACAAAAGTATAAAGTTGTCCATCTGAATCGAACTGATGCTCGATTGGCCAATAATGGTCAACCCTTAGATATTCAAAAACTTCGTTGTCGAGTTAATTTTGGTGCACTGAGATTTACTTCTCAAATAGAGGAGTTGGGCAGAAAGGTGATCAGACTTCTGCGGCAAAATGGTCCATTCCTGGTACTTCATTTGAGGTATGAGATGGATATGCTGGCATTTTCTGGGTGTACTCAAGGTTGCAATAGTGACGAGGTGGAAGAGTTGACAAGAATGAGGTCAGTCAATCTGCACTGTTCAGTTTGTTCTTTAATTTTCAATTTTTTTGTATTGATTATTCACTGTGGAAATTGAATCTTGGAAGTATATTTATGCATGCACGCCTCATAACGTTGTTCCTTGTTCTTTGTCAGATATGCTTATCCTTGGTGGAAAGAAAAAGTAATTAATTCTGATTTGAGAAGAAAAGACGGTTTGTGTCCTTTAACACCTGAGGAAACAGCCCTTACGCTTAGGGCCCTTGACATTGATCAGAACATTCAGATCTACATTGCAGCTGGGGAAATATATGGTGGGCAAAGGCGAATGGCAAGTCTTGCAAAGGAGTACCCAAGATTGGTGAGCACTTGAAAAGTCAAGGGCAAATTCCTGCTAGTTTGTGCTTCCCCTTTTTTAACTGTTTGCATTTGTGCTTGTTGAAACAGGTCAGGAAGGAGACACTGTTGGAGCCATCTGACCTTCAGTTCTTCCAAAATCATTCATCTCAGATGGCAGCATTGGATTATCTTGTCTCATTAGAGAGTGATATCTTCGTCCCCACATATGACGGAAATATGGCCAAAGTAGTTGAAGGTCATCGCAGGTACATTTCTACAGAATTGGGTTGTCTTGTTGATTTCAGATGAACCAGTTTAAATCGATATTAAAATACTTGCCGCTTAAGATAACAAATTGGTTTTTATTATAGTACATCATTAGCTGTGTATGTCATTTGCCTTAGTGAAATGACTCTGTACCCTCCAATTCTTGTACAGATATCTTGGGTTCAAGAGGACAATTTTGTTGGACAGAGAGCTTCTGGTTGATTTGATCGATCAGTACCATAATGGAGTATTAAACTGGGATGAATTCTCTTCAGCTGTGAAGAGAGCTCATGCCAGTCGCATGGGCAGCCCAAGCAAAAGAATAGTAATACCTGACAGGCCAAAAGAGGAGGACTATTTTTATGCCAACCCTGAGGAATGCTTAAATCACTCAGAAGATGATCCTTTTAGTAGTACGTGAGAAATGTATTTGGAAAAAATAATGGGATATACCTGCCTCTGACTCTTCCTGCTGCACTTAGATTTTCTACCACGGATACACTGATCTTCGCAGTCTCAGGCTTGTAGCCAAGAGGACGCAGCTTTTTTGTCTTACAAGGGCCAATTGAACTTGAATTTGGGATTACAAGTCTTGAACTGAAAAAGCTCGAGGAGGTCAACTAGTGAAGCAGCAGTCGGGAAATAGTTTATATAAATATATTTTATATATCGCAAATAATCCAATCAAATTCATGTATAGAAGCTACCCTGACATTGCGGGGAGAGAGCTTATTAAACTTGCACTGTACACGAGAAACGGGGGAAGAGATTCTTATACAGATTTGGATTAATGGAAGTTGCAGCAGTTCTTGGAAGCTTACCTTGTTAGTCCGCATTATTTTGCCTTGGCCTAATATAATTAATGTACCATGCAGCCTGTAATATGATTAGATAAGGTTGAGGTTTGAATGAAAACAAACCAATCAGAAAAAGTTGGAAGTGGTCCCTTTGGGAGCTGTTTTTTCTTTTGGTTTTATTCCCTTGATAATACGCTGTCGAACTATGTGGTCGTTGGAAGAAGATGCTTCGTTGTAAAGAAATTGTCGAGGTTCTATTTCTATTATATGGTCTTAACAAGCATCCATTATCCTTGAATTAATTGATCAATTAATTAATTACAATCTGTGGTCGAATTAGTTGAAGAAACCGCCCTCTTACAAAATGAAGCGCAGGCGTAATGAACAACAGTGAACCATTAAGATAAAAATTGATTAAAAAATAAATAAAGAAATCAGGTCTGATCAAGAATTTTTTTTTTAAAAAAATAAGTTTAAACTCTTATGAATAATAGAAAAGTGTACAGTATTTCCTCGTTCAAAATAGGCATGACGGAGCATTAGCAGCGCACAGGTATTGTTAATAATTAACTAATAAAAGATGGTTTTTTTCCCCATAATGGTGATGGAATGATGGCGACTCAATTTTTTCTTATGAAGTAAAAGAAAATAAATGATTGGTGCGTTTAATCATGGACAAGGGCATATTGGAATTATAATATATAGAGAAGGTTTGTGTTGTTAGGCGCACATTGGTCAGAAACAATTCTTGTACATTATCAATATCATTTTTGTTTTTATTTGAGCATGTGATGGCCACGAACATTAAAGTGTTGAGTTGTATGCTTCGCCTTTTTCTGAAGTGGATCACCACTTAGAAGGATTCTCCCAGAAAACTATGTCTTCTTTGACAACTACCAAGTGGCAGACACCCCCATTTTCTTCATTCCTATGGATCTGATAGAAGATTTGCCAAGTTAGACTTTAATTCATTATCTTATTCAAATAAATTAAACTTCAAAAAGTTTTCTTTTTTTGAATTGGCAAAAAAAAAAAAAAGGTTTTCATTTTTGAAATTGGGATTTAGCAAAATTGAGTCATGGTATACCCAGGCTGGACTGATGGCAACTGCTCTCCAAACATTGCTTTGTTGGTAAGATAAATGATCACAGTCACAGGGTCATTAATTGTTAATTAATGAATGGATTAACAATAGTCTTGTGAGTTGGAGAAATCTAGGATCGTCTTTGGGGGAAAAGAAGAATATAGAAAGCTGAAGAAGATCCCAAGAAAGCTCTAATGAAAGTTTCAAGATTACAAGGTTAAATTATTGATTAAATAGCTTGAAGGATCCAAGAAACCACTTGTCATTTGGCATCTATACAAGATATGCTGCCTCTGGTTGAGCCAAATGCTTGAGCTTAAAGTGACTGATTCTTTGGTCAGTCATAAATCTGCATCTGCAATGGATTATCTTGGTAGTTGGTGTTCTGTTCTTCTATTAGGCACTGTGTTCCTTAACTTTTACTTAATCAAAGCTTTAACCTCTAATCCAAGCATATTTTGACTTCTTAACTCCTAGATTTGGACTGTTATTACTAAGTCAATCACAAGTACCATTAATAACTGATATTTTTAGTACTGAAGAAAGTTTATGTTTTGGGTCTGATAGTCACATATCACATTTTCACTTCTTTTTCTCTCTGTGCCACTTCTCCTCAAGTCATGGACTCACTAAGGAAACCAAAATAGAATTAACAATTCTTAGATTTCAATGAAAAAGATGAAATCTTTAATTTAAACAAGACTGTAAAAAGCGTTTTCCACTCAAGAACTGATGAAGAAGCAAGTGTCCCTGGGATTACAGGAAGTTCCTATTATATTTGTTAGAACACACACACACTCCCACGTGTTACTGTCATAAGCTTATGGGACGCCTGATCCCATGTCACTGCAGAAGCGGCAGAAGATAAGGCTTCTCCGGAATAGAATAGACCACCACCTTCAAAAGGAAAACTATTAAAAATGACATCATGTGTTCAATAATTAATAGTCTGTGGCAGCTGATCCAATGTTTCTGCACTCAATGTGGTACAATAAAATATTAGCAAGAGGATTCAACATAATCAGACACGTTAATGGCACTACCAATTCAACAATGAATAATGTAAAAATGTTTAATGTCTTTTTATCACGTGTGATTTTCTCAGGTTTTAGTAAAAGGTTGATAATTGTAACTCTCAGGTCACAGTAAGTTTACCTTGTTATATTTATTTTTCACTGAACGTTTGAATCTAACCAAAAAAAGAATTCAGATGATGGACAAAAGCTTAGAGCTATAATGGAATCCACTAAGAACTTCTTATAGTGTCACTTTGTTTATTCCCTTCGTTTTTCTTAAGCTGTCCCTTTGTGCTAAAGGTGTATTGCACGGAAAGTATGCATTTTTTATAATTCTTTAAGCAACAAGGAAAAGGGTCTGACACAAATATTCAGAAGAAACAGAGCAATAGGTTACATTATCCTCTAGATTATAAAGAAGTACTTTTAGAACACACACCCAATGTTAGGGAAAAAATACAGCGTAGAAAGGACCCAGAGTTAATACAAACTTTACATGGAATGGAAGCCTTGATATAAAAAGAAACAGCTTCTCAATTAGAATGGAAGCCTCTATAATTAAATAATTTAGGAACTAAATTATTCATATTATTTTTGTTGTGGGGAATCTAAAGGTCCCCAACAGAACTAAGACAATGCATGTACAGTCGACCTCAACCCTTCCCGCTGATAAGATGCCAGCAGAAGCAGACTTGAATCGTGACCCCTTCAAAAAATAATTGTAGAAGAAAGGAAAAAAAAGTAGCCAAAATTTGAATATAATGTATAGTAAGGAACGAATATCACAGTTGAATCAACTTCTTCTTGTCTTTAGTTTCTTTACTGCTAGGTCAGTCTCCTCTACGCTACAAACTCTAGAGCGCTTCATCTGGTTGCTAGAAGTAACTTCATCCTATATCAAAATTATTGAAATATTAGCCAAGAGTTTAGCAGAACTCTATCATATGAAGCTTTAGTTATGAAGGGTAAAATGCAAGGTGAGGATAATACCTTAACCCCAGAAGTTGGTCCAATTGGTCTGATGTTTGCTTGCTTACCAAGCTCAATTTGGACTGAGATGCTAGCCTGAGACAAATCCACTCCTGAGTTCTTCAGTGCCTGTGTTAGTGAATCCAACAACCTGTCCGACGTAAAAGATTCCATTTAATGAATTAGAAATCAAAATTTTATGATTTCAAAGATTTCAATGTGGCAACCTTGTAACTACGTTTTAAGTTGAGCCTTAGAGGAAATAGAGTTGAGCTGACACAAAAACAATTAAGAATGAAAATATGATCAGAAGCAGAAGAAATCTCTCTGACTTCATAGTACTAGTTCTGTTTTTTTTTTTTTCTTCCCTTGCACATTGCATTGGCCTTTTGAGTAACCTACCCCAACTCTATTTTGTTTGCATGCATGCATTATGAACAAATTGAAAATAGTTGAGAAGAAATAAATCTTTAATTTTTTTCTTCTAAAAAAAAATCAACTTAAGAGCAATTCAACAGTTTCTCACCCTTTTGAGTACACACTTGATATGCTAATGGCGCCACTTTCAATTGTGAGATCTTTCTCTTTGAGCTTATCACTAGCAGCAATCACCCCTGTAGCAGAAGAGTGGGTCTGAGAAAGTCCTAAGGGATTATATATGGTGTTTTCAGCATCTGAGGTTAGAATGTGTGTGAGCTGAGACGCCAATCTACCTGGACCGCCACTTTGGCCAGGATTGAAGAAATTTGGCTGTGAAGAGTTAGGAAGTGGCATGGTCTTATTGGTTATTCCAGGATGTTGATTCATTCCCTTCATTGTAGTTGCAGAACTAGCACCAGCCATGTTCTTTGTGCCGCCAGTAATTGTTGGGGAGATGCTAAAATTTTCCTCCTCCATCTTTGAAGGAAACAGTAATACTGAAGATGGACCTGACCCACTATTTATTACCCGAGATTGATCATCATAGCTTTCTGAAGGCCTTGGATTATTCCTCTGTTCAAAATTGAAGGGTGATCAGTTTATTTAGGTGACGAGGTCACAGTCAAATCAATTCGCTTCTTTAGTTATAAGAAGTATGATTGTTACCCATGGAGTCAATTTTTCTTTCTCTTGATTCCACACTTGGTATGAACCTTCGTGCTTATGAACCTTTTCTTGTAAAAATTGAATGTACTCTATGACCTGAGAATAATTAAGATAAACTGTGGTTTAAAAATTTAACAACATAACAATTCGAGTAAATAAGATATCCATCAAAGCATATGAATTTACCTCCAACAGAAAAGATGCCTTGTCTCTTTTCTGGTCACTATGTGGAATAAGCTCTCTCAACATCTGGAATCTGCATTGTTAATTCAAATGGTTTATCAGATTTGAACAACAGTATCAATCCTGATTCATGATCTATAAACAATGTGCCATAGTGCCAATCAACGAAATGAATTCTTATATTATCTTTCCGAATATTGCTGTGACAGATGTTGCAAGTTACAACCAGACACAATACACAGAACAATTGAAAAACTCTCATCATCTTCCACAACTTTTAACACTCAACTTCATATACAAGAAAAAGGTAAATTTGGTGTTGGTATTGGTGCACTTCTCATATTGAGGTTGTGTACGTAGAAAGGTCTATGCAATTTTATTATCACCCAGAGAAAGTTGTAACAGTTGGCTCAAATGATTGATACATGGTAATTAATACTTGCCTATCATTAATTTTGCTCCTTCTACGCTGTTCTGTTGCTGAATGTTTCGATCGTGGTGTGTTTGGCCTTTGATCAGAACTCTTCCCATCCACTTTCACCCTCAATTCGCCTGCAAATAATAACACAGTTTAACCCTGACTCAACACGTTTCAAAGACCCCAACTCCGACCAAAATTGATTATGAAAAAGTATATCAAACTACTACGGCCGTGGCAGTTAAAGGCCAAAATCGGAGGTAAAATGGAAAAAATGTCTAAATGTTTCTTGCGAGATAACTAATTGCACAAAATGTACTCTACTACTTAGAATGAGCGTGGAGGAGGATCAATGCATGAACAAAATATATATTGTTCAGTTTAGAGAAGAGTTACCTCTTTGGGAATTTGAGGATTCTTTCTTAAAAACGAATGCTTCTTCATTGTCTAGCTCCTCATCCTGAGTGCAATCCTTGGCAGATTTTATCATATCAATAAAACTCTGGTTCTTCTGACCAGTTTTCCTGTTGAATTAATACCCAGAAATCCAAAGAAACACGTAATTAACTCGTTTATAAAAGAAACTAGTTTGCGTAAATAATGATCCAGCAGTAGCAAGAGTCACACACAGAAGAGTGTTTAACTTACTGAGTGGAAGTGATAGAATTGAAGCTATTCTGATTATTCTTAATAAATGACTGAGATGCTCTCTCAGTCATCGACCACTGCCCTGGCTTGGCCCCACACTCTAGCGGAAGAAATTAAAGCAGCAAGTTAGAACCGTTGAAGTCAACATGATACTGAGAAGTTGAGATTGTCCCATTACAATTACCATTTTAACACGTAAATATATATTTTCAAGTTTGTCTTTAACGTCAATATCTTTCTGGTTCACGCACATGCAGATGGTAGGTATAAATGAAACAAATTAGAATTAACTGCTATGACCTGCTATAACGGGTTTTTCTCCCACGTCATTCTCCTTCCCTGTCTTTCCCTTCTTAGCGCCAGACTCTTCCCACAAAGCGAAACCACTTCCAGTATATGAACTACAGTTTGAGTTCTCCTCATTTCTATCTGAACTTGCTTCACAGGCAGGAGACACACAGAAAAGGGAAGCCTCCGGCTTTGGAACCCTGTGATTACTGAAATACGAAATGTGGCTGATACTGTAAGTCCCAATGCCTCCAGGTAGGATGTGCTCAACACATGACGGCGGCGGCGGCGGCTTTTGAACCACTGATGATATCTCATCCGATGCTTCTTCCTTGGCGCTTGCTCTCTTCTCAACACGTTCTAGTGGCTGCAAGAAATCGTGCGTTTTCAGGTAACTTCCTGTTTACACATAAGAAAGCCGAAAAGATGCTGTTCAGATTTAAGTTTAATGATACGTTTTACCAAGAACAGAAGAACGTGAATGAAAAAGCTAAACGAACTGTGAAGATTTGAATAATAGTAAAAATAAGGAGGGCGATACTTCGTTTTCACTTCTAGCAGGACCACAAAGAAGGTTGTTTGTTTTTTTTTTTGTTATTAATTTATTACAATACAACATCAAAAGACCCGTATCAGAGCAGGAACCAACGACCGGTAACTAAATACTGAAACAGTTAAATTAGCCTCCTCAGTTTTTATCAACAACAATATATACTACAGTATCAAAGAAGGTTCCCAGTCACATTTGAATTCCTCAGTCTTCCAGAGATAAACACGTACATGACTCCATTATCATAATGAAGTGAACAAACTTGCATTAAAATATTTCAATTATGTTCGATATTAATACTAAAAATAAAAAGAAGAAACAGAAAAAGGCCATAAATGCGAGGGATGAAGAAAAAGCAAAAACCAGCTTTGGAAAGACATTAAAGGCTATGCCAAAACCAAAACTATCCATTTCAGCCGAAAAAGACAAACCTTTCGCTTTGAAGAAAAAAGATATAACAGGCCGAAGTGAAATACACCCATATATATACATACATATACAAAAATTCCAAATCTTTCATTTTCATTTTTCATTCCCTTAGTTCTCGGTGACGACGGTGAAACATTTGGATGCTGTAATTTCAAGAATGGGGATAAAAATGCTTGCTTCCCTTGAAGGCCTGACGAGAGACGTCAAATCATGTCTGTGCTCAAGTCAAGTGCAACTGGGGACCTACCATCTCCAAGTCCCCCATGTAATCCGACGGTGCTAAATACTTGGGGATTGCTACTTTTCTTTTTCTTTTTCTTTTTTTGATTACAAAGAAAATATAATAATCAATCATTTTTTTAAAAAAAGCAAAATGAAAATAAGTGGCCCAGTAGATTCATGGCCCAGATCCATGATTCAACAGCAGTCACGTGCACGAACAACAACCGTGATGGATAATTACTAAAAATTGTTTTTATTTCTTTTCTTTTTTCTTTTTATCATGATGCATGCAATATCAATAACAATACAATAACCACCCCTAGGAAAGTTTTTTTTAAAAAATATTTCACATTCACAGTCAACATATTTTCGATAATTACTGAAACTCTGAAAGAAAAACGGAAACACCTTGAGATGGTGGTGGCCTTGGATCTTGCTGGGCAGTTGAATGACTGTACAGTGACAGAAAGTCATGCGTCGGTTTTCTTGCTGCGACAACGCAAGGAAGCAAAAAACACAGAGGATTAGAATATCGGAGGAGGTTAAAATGAAGATGAAGAACATCAGTTACAGTAATTTTGATGAACTACCTTCGGTTCCGAAGGAACGCGCTTGAGGGAGCTCCATGCATCCAAAGAAAGCTGTTTCAAAACCTTTTCTTACAGGTGATTCAATGGAATTTTGAATTCCTTGTGTCTTACAAGCTGAATTATCTCACAATTCGGCTAAGCTTCAACTGAATTCTCCTAAATTCGAAAGCGGAACGTGATTCGGAAGTTGAAGCTTGGATCAATATGACGCAGGTGATTCTCAGATCCGAAATCCACAGAGATCTTTCTTCTTCTTCTTCTTCTTTTCTGGTTTTTAAATCCACAGAGATCTTTCTTCTTCTTCTTTTTTCTGGTTTTACTGTACGTCTTGTCTCGATAATTACGCACCCCAGGCTGAAGATCAGATGCGCATTCCTTTTCTCTATGTTCTAAATGTCTATCTATCCATCAGCTGTTCAGAGGAAAGAGATCATCACGTACATGACACTTCCAGAACATCATCCATACTCACAGATTTCTCAGAATCTGAAAAATCAGAATTACAATTAATTGGTCATAAATTCTACCGCTTCTTTCTGATCGTGTTTGCCGCAGAAAACTCACAGCAGCATAATTCAGCTTTTCAAAAAAATAATAATAACAGTAAAAAAGAACCAGGAAAACATATATTAACGACCCAAAAGCAGAAATCAAAAGAAATTTCGGGGCTGTAGAACCATGACAACAGGACAAAAACTAAAAACAAAAAGGATCCAGAGGACGAGGCTGAAGCATTCGAATTTCATAAGCAGCTACTATTTTTTGTTCACACACCCAGCAGTAAGAAAAGATATAAATAGCAGAGAACGTGTATGACAATAGTTATTTTGAGGCTTACCTGAAGCTGGCAAGAATTTGAAGACAGAAACTGGAGTGGTCAGTGAGATGGGAGAACAGAAGGATCAGACGAGGAGGAAGAAGAAGAAGGAAAAATATCAGTATACTTTTTTAAAAAAGGAACCAATCTGTCACTTTCTGTTTTGGAATCGTTTGATCTGTGAGGAGGGTGGCCTTCAGGTCTGGACTCTGTTCGCGCGCTCTCTCTCTCTCTCTCTCTCGGCGTGTGATGGGGTGAGAGAACTTTTTATAGCGAAAGAGTTTCTTGCATTCTGTGTTTTTGGCTTTCCACTGAGCTCCTCCATCTCCGTGAAGGTAAACTCCGTTAGGGACGTCGTTGCGGCGGCTAACGCCGTTTTATGAGATAAAATAATTAAATAGACGGTTTATTCTAATGCGACACGTTGCCGTTTACTCTAATACCGTCATGCTGCATTATCTTATGTGATGTTTATGTTTCGGCGATCCCCATAATACACTTATCTTTTTTTAATTTTTCTTCGGCAATCCCCATTCTTATCTGCTCTACATTTTTATTTATAAGATTTTTTTAATTTTTTTTAGAGAATTTTAAAAAAATTTAAAAAAAGTTAATTACATTACTTAATAATATTATGTATTGTGTTTTATTATATTATATAATAATTCATAAATCAAATAATATAATTTGAAGCAAAACGATAGACTTTAATATTTTAAAGTAATATAATTAGCTTTCTTAGAATTTTATTAAGATTCTTTAAAAAAATCAATGAAGTATTATAAATAAAAACTGAGGTTATATTTCTTCTTCTTTTTTTCTTTCCTTGAAACTTGTTAAGGTAACATGACCCTCTGAAACAAGACTTTCCCTATCTTTTGTAGTTTAAAAACTAATATTCCATCCGATTTTAATTATAAAGTTTAATTAATTTTTTTAAAAAAAGTTAAAAAAACAAAATAAGTTTCTTAACCATGTCATATATTATTACATTTCATATTAGTTTATAAGTTAAATAAAATAATTTAAAGAAAAACTATAAATTTTAATGCTTTAAAATAACCTAAGTAACTGTCTTATAATTATTTAAAAAAGTTAAAGGGTTCTTACAATTAGAACTGGAGGGAGTATAATTTAAAAATATTTCCTCTAAAAATATGAAAGATGCCACATGCGAGGATGAAATTTCAATATATATGTGGAGGAATTTTTTTTATAAAAAAAGTCACTTTTATTTTTGTGTAGCTGAATTAATTATTAACAACTGTCACTTAATTTTCTCATCTTGAGAATTGGGTGCCATGGGAGGAAATTTTAAATTTATTATATGCATATGCGTGCTGGCACTCATATACATATATATTCCTAACTGAGAATTAGTTTTTGAGGCCTCATAAATAGGCAGTTGAGGGTAATAGTGTCTCAAACAAGACTTCCTCGTTGCAGATAAAAGGAACCTTAATTAAAACCCAGATTATTGAGAATTTATGACTCATCTTTAGTGAACATAGCTCTTTATTTTTTTATTTTTTTGGTACACGGTAATTTTAATTATTTGTATATATTTTAGAGCTTGCACATAATTAAAAATAAGGTGGATATAATTGAAGATGGTATAGGTATGCTAAGAATAGAGGTTGCACTTGAATAATTAAATAAAATGGGTAATACAAGAATTTTCAGTAATTAAAAAGGTATTTTATTTTAAAAAAGGAGGGGGTGGGTTAATTTGGAGGGTGGAGGGAGAGGAAGGAGGAAAAGGACGGAAGGTGGTTGATGATGGGAATGGTGGGGGTTCAAGCCTGTGCTCTGCCTCTGCAAGGACGTGCGGGTGTGGTTGCGTTGCGAGATGAGAGAGGGAGCGAGGCTCATACGAGTCAGGGAGTTGACTCCCAAACAGCCCTTATTGACTCCCCATTTAAACCGAGATTAATAATAATAATAATAATAATATCATCGAGTAATTAAGGGAGGGAAGCTCATGATTAGAGCGCGCTTCCCGAGCTCAAATTATCCCCTTATTACTCACACCTTCTTCTAATTCCTAATTATAGCGGAGAACAGGCCAGGCGACACCGAGGGGGGAGGATGTTGGCTGGGGCCCACGATAATGAACGTCACGTGCCACTCCATCTCCACGTGAGATCAGGACACTCTGGGCGGCCACAGCCCAGCCCACAGTTAGTTAATTATTCTTCACCCACGTAGATTTGTACTGAGTACTAAGTAGTAGTGGGTAGTACTAATTAGTAATTACGCGCAGAGAGTACAAGTTCAGACTTAAGAGATGCGTGCATGTGAGTTTTTGAGTAGGTTAAGGAGGACGAAGCAGCAACACCTTCCTGCGTCCCTTCTTCTATGTGTTAATTAATACAAATACTTCATTATTCGTAATCTTTGATGATGGTTATTGGTTGCCCCACCCACTGCTTTTGCTTTCTTTTTTTCTTTTTTAAAATATATACATATATAACCCCTCACGTTAATTTATTCATTTACTCCCTCATGCATCCATCACACACTATTTCTTCTATTTTTTTAATTTTCTCCCACATTATATATCTCTCTCCGTCGTCTTTTTCTTCTCCCCCTTTACAGTTTCACATATTCCCCTCCTCCCCTGTTTCTTTCTTCTCTCAATTATTCCACTAATTATAGTAATTGGTTGCATTAGTTGTAGTCAATTTTTTGAAAGCTGCTTATTATTTTATATATCACAATAATAGGTGCGCCCAAATCAACATGTGCCTCCGATCCTCTTGCCGTCCACATTCCCCAACTCGGCACCCACACCGCCCTGCCTTCCCCCTGCCTTTATTTATATATATATATATATATATATATATATATTCCTACTTGCAAACTACCCACCTATTGTGATAATTTTTTATTTATTATTACATTACATCCTAATTATAAGATCTAAAAAAGTTAATTATGTTATTTTAATGCATTTAAATTTATCATTTTTATCCAAATTATATTGTTTGATTTATGAAATGGTATATAATATAATAAAACATAATATATGACATGATTAGGTAATGTAATTAATTTTTTTAATATTATTTAAAAAAATTGATTAAATTTTATAATTAAAAATAAAAAAAGTACAATTATTTGTTAAAACCCCTTTGCTAGTTTCCCCTTTAAAAAGAGAGGGGCTGGAAGTTTGTTTAGGAGAGGTCTAAGACAAATGGACAAAAGTGTAGGGCAACATATACAGTGCCCTGTCGCCACCTCCTTCCATCTTGTCCTTTAATTGGCTCTTTTTCTATGTTTTAAAATTGTTATTCTTTTTTCAATTACAGCCACTTTAAATGCGTGCACACAAACATATTGGCTCAAACCTCACTCTAATAAATAGCGGTGCCAATTACAGCCAATTCAACTGTTATTTTTTATCCATCAATTGAGTTTTTTTTTTCCCCATATGAATCAACCTATTTATAATTCCCATTTCATATATACTCATAGTTAAAATAATTTCTAAATTGAATACATATTTTTATTTTTTACTTTTTTTAAAGAATTCCATTTAAATACTTTTCAACTTCAAAATCCAAAATCTGTGATTTTTCATAAAATTTGGTTGTCAATACTTGCAATCCCATTACTTTTATGAGTAACCGGATTGATATGAGATTTTAAAATTCAAATAATATTTAAATGAAATTCTTTATTTTTTTTACCCAAACTATCTATTAGGACTGATAAAAGCTTACATGTTGGGTCTATTTCACATAATACTCAGTTTTGTTCCTTTTTTTTTTTTGAAAAAATAAAGTCAACATTCAACCACATCTAACCAAATATGTTAAGTTGACAGTCTACTTATAATTCATATCATTTTTTTCATTCAAATTTGCACTAGAAGTCCATATGTCAACAGAATTGATTTCCCTACTCATACGAAATAATGAGTGGGGAGAGCTAAAACAATCTAAACTGTCCAGATTTAATTTTTTTAATTTTTTTTAGGGAAACAACCATTTTTTGAAAAATATATTAATTAAGAGATTATCTTTATTTTACATTATCTACCAAATAAAATAATTTCTTTTGAAAAATAAAAAAAATTAAAAACTAAACCGTCCATATCACATCTGAATAGTCTAGATAGTGTTATATACATTATAACATATGTAGGGAAACATGTTCCATATGTATATCATCTACTTTATTCTTTTTAAATGTTAGATTTAAAAACAAATCTACGTCTTAACAAAAATAACATCAATAACATGTGAACAGACAATTTAAAATATTTTATCAATTAACAATTAAAATTAAATGAGATAACGGAGTGATTTATTCTTCACATTTTTTAAATAAAATTATCCTTCAATTAAAATTTTTAAAACAAAAATAACCTCTCACCCTTAGGGCTTGTTTGGTTTGAGGGGGAGGGGGAGGGGAGGGAATGGATGGGGATGAAAGAATATTACCTTTGTTTGGTTTGATTAATGGGGAGAGAAGGGGAGGTGAGAAATAATCGTACTTTACCATTTTACTTCTAACGTATTAACTTATATATTTTATTTATATATTATACAAACTACTTCACATATTATTTAATTACTATAATAATATGTTTTAAACATGTAATAATGCTTTCCAACTATAATATTATAACTTTTTAATTATTAAAAAATATATTTTAAAAATAGCAATAATAAATTTTTATTTTATATAATATTTTTAAATTAAAGTTATAATAGCATTTATTATAATTATAATAATTTTTTATTCATAAAAGTATTTTTATATCAAATAATTTTGTAATATAATGAAATTTATAACAATATATTCTAATATTAAATTTATTTTATAATAAAATTTTTCAGTTATTATAATATTTTTTATCATGAGTATTATTAGAATAATCAAACAATGTGTAAGGGCAAAAATATCCAAAATTTTGGCTTCCTTCCAAAACCCTCAATTTAGAGGTAGAGCTAGGAATTCGGGCCGAGCCCGTCGGGCCAGCCCTTTTAAGCCCAAACCCGTCACAGGCCAGGCCTATAATTTAGAGTCAAAAAATAAGGTCGGGCGCCCGTTTAGGCTCGTTTATTTTTTTTATTTTTAAAAAAAGTTGATATAAGATGATAATGATAACAGTAGACATGAAGAACATTTAAATGATAATGTTATTTATATTATTTGATGTTTAGTTTATAGTTTATATATTTATTTAATTGTAAACATTAGTTTTTGGTCTTCGCATATGGTTTTTTGGGTAAACATAGACAATATTTAATGTTTTAATTTAGTTTTGATA
>JBAGKO010000005.1:11741490-11753812 GCA_037177275.1 Acacia concinna | reverse complement strand
AATTGATCAACTAGAGGTGATTCAAAGATGTATGAATAGATTTTGCCAGGCTTCAGGACAAAAGGTAAGTAATGCAAAAACTAAAATTTTCTTCTCTCAAAATGTTAATCATACCTGAGTCCAATAGTTAAGTAAGCTTTTGGGATTTACTCAAACGGCGGATTTAGAAAAATATTTGGGGGTTCCCTTACATCATCAAAAAGTTACTAAGGATATATATCAATATGTTATATAGATAAGGTAAAAGTGAGACTCAGTAATTGGAAGACGAATCATTTGGCAGTGGCATGTAGACATACTTTGGTGTCCTCAGTCATCAATGCTATACTTGTTTACCCTATGCAAACTGCAATTTTGCTGGCCATGATATGTGAAGAGGTTGAAAGTAGAGCAAGGAGCTTCTTGTAGGGTTCTACAGCGAAAAAGAAGAAAACTCATCTGTAGCTTGGGACGTAGTCTGTAAAGAGAAAAAAAAAGGTAGGTTAGGCTTGCGTCATATGAAAATGCAAAAATCAGGCATTATGTTTAAAGGGTGGCTGGGGCCTTATAAAGAAGAAAGATGAGCTTTGAGCTTAGGTGATTATAAGTAAGTATAAATGTGGTGTTGATCTTATGCCTCATATCAACAAATCAAAACCTGGATCTAGATTTTGAAACAGTAAAAAAAACAGCTGGAATTTATTAGATAAAGGCATTAAGAAGATTACACTTGAGGATGAGTGAGATGAAGTAAGATGGAAACTTAAGCCTCATAGGTGCTATTCGGTGAAATTAACATACAAATTGATCTATAATAATAACTCTCCTCCTTCTTCAATTTGTAATAAGGTATAGAAATTAAAAGTTCCGCAATGATGTAAGACCTATTTATGAGCCATATTACATAACAGGTTATTAACAAATGCATTAAGAGTACAATGTGGAATGGCAGAAGATGCTACATGTGTAGTATGTGGAGAGAGTATGGAACACTTATTACATGTTTTAAGGGATTGTCCAAGAACTAAAAGTTTCTGAAAGAGCATAATTCATGGCAAGTACAGGGTAAAGTTCTTTAATACATATTTGTGAAAGTGGTGTACTTTAAACTTGTCTAAACTAGTTGGTTCTGTGGAGGACACTAAATTGGCAAAATTTTTTGCCATGTCGTGTTGGTTGCTATGGAAATTTATAAATGAAAAGATTTTTGAAGGGCTTAATGCATATCTTAGCTCTTTGAAGATCTGTGTAGCTGCCATAACTGATTCTATACGAAGAAACAATAAGCAGTGTCATAATGTGAACTTGCAAGGGAGTCATGAAATGCATGAGGCTCACTCAACAACAATCCCCTCAGGTTATTATAAACTTTCTATGGATGGTGCATTCTCAGAACTTCTCTTATCGGTAGCTTGTGGAGGAGGCATATGGGATCCACAAGGTAACTTCTATGGGGGATTCATGATGAGAATTCATAAGGAGGGATCTTTAAATGCTGAGCTATGGGGCTGCTAAACTGGTTTAAAGCAAGCTTGGGACATGAGTATAAATAAATTGATTCTACTTACAAACTATCTTGATGCCTGGAGAATATGTCGAGAAGGATGTACCAAGTTGCACATGCAACGAAGCTTGGTGTTGGAGATTCAAAGCTTAGTAGAGCGTAGTTGGTAGGTAGAGATTCGTCACATCCTAAGGAACCTAAACCTGGTTGCAGATAACCTTGCGAAAAGAGTACTCAATATGGAACTTAGATTCTACTTGGTAGATAGGCTTGACACTAACTTAGTTCACGTGGAACCGGGTTAGAAATAACATTTTTGTTTCTATTTGTTTTTTAGCTTTCATCATGTATCGAAAAAAAAAGCCTTTGGAACAAAAATAGAATTAATGCCATATTTGGGTACTATTCGAAGAAGAGAAAATTATTTGAGAGAATACTTATATAATAGATGTAAACAAGCTTGGAGAAATATATAATACTACAAAACTAGTAAGACAGTTTTAAAATGTGAAGAATTAGAAATGCCTCATAAATGGGGATATAAACAAGACAAAATAAGGAAAAGAAGAAAAGGAAATAAGAAAACAAAATACAAATTTAAAAAATATCCAAAAGAAAAGTTTTATAGGAAATTAAAACCTAGGAAATATTTTAAGAAGGGAAGAAAAAGAATTAATTATAGTAAAAGACCTAAAATATAATATGTATCGTGGTTGTTTCTCAAAAACCCGTCATATATTTACTAGTTATATATGACGGTTTTTTTAAAAAAATTGTCCTATATTTTTTTTGTTCATATCTATGGGTTTGTTTAAACAACTATCATATATGTGAAGGCAGAGTCTAGATTTTAATTCTACTTCTTTTTGTAAAACTGTCTTATTACTCAAGGTGGGTGTAGATTCAAATCCCACCTCTTTTTATATGACAGTGGTTCCAAAAATTGTAATATATAGAGAGTGATATACACACAATTATGTGGTAGTGCATCTAGTTTAGAAAATATTATTTAAAATTAGAGGAAGCGCGGCGAATCCAAAGTTGTAATGACATTACAAAAAGGCCACCAGTCATAGTTTGTCTCCACCATAAGAGGTCTAGATGTGATGGTCTAATAGACATTTATTCTTGTAGTGATAATAGTAATTTTCTAACTCTCTCTTTTATAGTCCTTTTTTTTTCTAATAACAAGTTATTATCTCCCCGCTGCATATTGTTTTCTTACAATTGTGATAACAATACACACACATATGAGATAATGTTACTTATTTAAATTGGCCGTATAACATCAAAAGGTGTCATGATTAATGAAAGTATGTTGAGAACAAAATCAATAGATGGCGTCAAAGTGGAAAAAAAAAACTCAAAATGGATCATATACTAGGAATCAGGGGAGGATAGCTATCTACTAATGCAACCAACTCATTTTCAACCATATAGTGATTCTCCAATTGTTTAATAAAAATAACTAAAGCTTTTATTTATATACACTCATATGAAAAGTGACAAATAGATACATTCCCCATGACCATTGCCCCTGAACGAAGATATTCTTTGTCTTTAGGTTGAAGTGATGTTGAATACTATTCTAATCCAAGTACTGGAGAATAAAACTACCTGAAACCACTATCTATCATACATATTGTCATCAATCAATCAAACATAAAAACTACCTGAAACCACTATCTATCATACATATTGTCATCAATCAATCAAACATAATTAAACACGGTGTTGAAAAATCTTTGCAGATTTCTATCAATGCACTAATTAATATATAAAGTTTGATGAATTTTTAAAATGAGCCTACAAATTTTTAGCAATCAATTAAAATCATTAAAGTTTGATAATCATAATTAATAATCTCCTAATTTTTTTGCTATAAATTTGGAATGTTGTAATTATGTATTACGAATCATTATGATTAGAAAATGTCTAATAATTGTCAAGAGTTGAAATAGAGGCTATTGGCAAAAAATGAAAAAACTATTTCTAAATCAAACCATTATAACTAGGATATAGGGAAAATGACACTTAAATACCACTTGAATTTTTAAAACTCAAAAAGGTCTGTTAGCATTTCTAAAAGACACCAATGTATCATGGATCAAATTGGGTTTTTTATTTTTCTGAAGGGAAAAGTTGTACGGAAACTAGTGAATTATATTATTCTTATGGGTAATCACATTACTCTTATAGCGAAAATCCCCTCTCTCTTTTGTTTTCCAAATTTGATGAAGTGAAAAGTGATTGGGAAACTAACGAATTCCATTACTCTTATGGGTAATCCCATTACTCTTATAGCGAAAATCCCTTCTCTCCTCTGTCATGGCCATATTTCTCTCTCCTCTGTCACTATGCGTCAGTGTCAGTGTTAGATGAATAGTGATAGTGAATAGTGACAGAAGGGGAGAGAAAAACAGAGATCAGAAAATTGTAGCGAAATCTATTACTCTTATAGGTAATCTCATTACTATTATAGCGAAAATCCTGCTACTATTCACATCCGAAATTTGAAAACCCAGATTCCTCCCTTGGATTTTTGATATTCTAACAGACCTTTTAGGGTTTTGAAAATTCAAATGGTATGTAAATGAGATTTTCCCTAGGATATAAGTCATGGGAATGGGAAAAACAGATTCATCATTATTTTATGGGGATGAGAAAAACATACTCATAATCATTTATGGGGATGTAATGGCATTGATGGAGATATAATTTTCACACTTGTATTGTCATTTTTTAGGAATGTTTTTCTTTTTTGTCAAATGGAGGAAGTTATAAAATAAAGAAAATTAGGAAATTTAAAAATTTTCAAATCATTTTCTAAATATAGATGATTAACCAATAAAATATGAAAAATATAAATAAATAGAGTTAAGAAATATTATGGAATAATGATTAAGATGATGTATTTAATGACATATAGATCTGACCCATTTTTTTTATATAGTATTGGGTATTGCAACTTTTCAAGGATAAAGATAATTGATTTCCTTATTATTTATATTATTACATGTCTTGATAAATAAGGGTATTTTTTTAAAAAAAGGTTACAATTTCTACATATTTATTGTCAAAAACTGCCACTTTAATATATATTATATGGTTAATATAAATTTAAAGGAAATTAGAAAGGGAAAATCTTACCAAAAAAACTTTAAAGTAGTAAAAGACAAAATTGTGTTTCAAATATTCATAATATTATATAAGTGTTATGCCTGATTTGTTCTTTTTGAAATATAAGTAAAATGACCCAAATGCCATCAAAGATATCTTTTTTCCCCTACTCGCAGTCAGCAGTCGACGGCCACGAGTGACAGAAACAATTGTTGCCTAAGTAACAATATTTATTAATGAATTCACGATATTCCATTAAGTTTTAACAACTTCTCTTTATTAAATAACAAATTTAAACTATCAAGTTTTTTTACAAGTTTTGTTAAAAGAATTTGCAACATTTCATTAGCTTTTAACCAAATAAAAAATCTACAATATCAGGTTTTTTTACAAATTTTGTTAAGGAATTTACAATATTTCATCAGGCTTTAACAACTTTCATTAGGTTTTGTAGCTACGTAGTGTGTTTGGGCGGATGATTGAGAGGCCCAATTGTCCAATTTACCATGATATCAATGGCCGAAAGTGTAAAAAAAAAGTTGTTGTTTGGATGGAAGAATGGTGCAATCCCCTGTTGATGCCAATTGTCCAGCCATTGAAGAAGCAATAAAATGTTGTTTCTCTCAATGATTGGGTAGGTGAAAAGTAATATTTTATTCTTTCAGTCGTAATTATAAGATTCAGTTAATTTTTTAAAAAATTATAAGAAAGCTAATTACCTTATTTTAAAATATTAAATTTATCATTTTTTTAAATTATTTTGTTTGATTTATGAACTCATATATAATATGATAAAATACAACATATGATATAATTAAGTAACCTATTTTGCTTTCTTCACTTCTCTAAAAAATTAAATTGGGTTTTATAGTTAGGACTGGAGGTCATACAAATATCACAATATATTTACATGTAATATATACTCCTTCTGGTCCTAATTATAAGATCAGTTCACTTTTTTAGAGAATTCTAAAAAAACCATTTAATCATATTATTAATTATATATTTTTTAGCTTTTCATCTTATTGGAGTACGGCATTTGGGACAATTTCTTTTTTATTTTCTATCATAATTTCCTCACTTTGGTCTTAATTATAAGATCTAGTTGGTTTTTTTTGGAGAGATTAAGGAAGTCAAAAGAGTCAAATAGGTCTTATAATTAAGATCGGAAGTAATATAAATATTACAATATATTTACATATAATAAGACTCCCTTCAATCCTAATTGTAAGACTTAGTTGTTTTTTTTTTTTGAGAGATTAAGAAAGCCAAAAAAGTCAATTAGATCTTATAATTAAGACCGGAAGTAGTATAAATATCACAATATATTTCCATGTAATAAGATTCCCTCTAGTCTTAATTATAAGATATATAGTTTTTTTTTTGGAGAGATTAAGGAAGCCAAAAGAGTCAACTAAATCTTATAATTAGGACCGGAAGTAGTATAAATATCAAAATATATTAATATGTAATAAGACTTTCTCCAGCCTTAATTATAAGACCCAATTAGTTTTTTAGAGAGATTAATGAAGCCAAAAGAGTTAACTAAGTCTTATAATTATGATAATAAGTAGTATAAATATCACACTATACTTACATGTAATAAAACTCCCTCTGATCTTAATTATAAGATTTAGTTAGCTTTTTTCACATCCCTCTTTATATGCATTTTTATTCATTTCCCCATGTAATTAGTTATATATTTTTTAGGTTTTTTATTTATTTACTTTTATAAAAAATTATTTTTATTTTTTTGCTATAATTTTTAAATATCACAAATATATATGTGTGTGTGTGTGTGTGATTCATACCCTTTTCAATCATTTCCCATCAAAAGTAATTTTTAGAAAATTTTAACTAAATAAATTTTTCTTTTGTATAAATAAATTATAAGTAACTTATATAATCTTTATTTCAAATATAAATCAGATTACCTAAATTTACTTTTATCTAATTTTATTTTTACCTAATCTTTTTACCCCAGAATTATGAGTGTAATCTTTACTCCTTACACACCGACGCTTGTTTTGTTGCTGATATCAGAATGATTCGGTGTCTGACTTGAAGCTAAAAAGCCAAATTTTAAAATTTTTGTCTATTTCGTCCATGAAATTACAGAGCTTTATGCTTCTTCTTCTTGATTTCCTTGCTTCAAAATATCTTCATTTCAGTTTATAATTAAAAGAGTAACAAATCAAATTAAGACTCAGTCAAATCTTCAGCTTTCCTAAAAACTGCATAACATAATCAATCTCATCTTCTTTCCTCTTTTTTCGCCAATGAAAGTTACTAGTGGGAGATTATGTTGACTTGGACTTTTACCATTGGTAAACTTGAGAAGAAAATGACGACCTTGTAAGAACTTAAACATAGTTCCGTTGTGTGAAATGGTAATTTTCCCTTTAGAACCAAAAAATGTTGCAGACTTTGGAATCAACATGCTTTAAACATAGCACATTGGGTTAAACTTGATCTTTACTTTCTCTATGATATGTAAAGATAATGGTTAGTTAAAAGTTAGCTGGAGTTAGTTACAGTGAGCCAATGGTAATTAGCCGTTATAATTAATTAGAGTTACATTGGCACTAGTTAAAGTCAGAGTTACAAGACTATACATAGAGATATAGTCAGTGTAATTGCAATGTGTTTTGTATTGTGATTGTCGTAATGGATTGAATCCTATTCTCTTTCACTCGTCTCTCCTCTGTCTCTCTTCTCTCTTCATCTTCAAACCCTCTATTCTTCTTCTCTATTCTTTCTCTCTTTCTCTTTTATACAGAATTACAATTCTGTATCACTCTACTTATAACCTGGACCCTCTACACATCTAGGATATATGCACATCTAGTTGGACTGTTTAAAATTATTTGATTTTTTTGTCAAGTAATAACATCTAGGCTGATCTAATCAGAACTCAATGGTCTAGAATAGATGTACACTTCCACAAAGTACGGAGGATCTGCACTGCTTGTAGCTACATGCTGAAAACTGAACTTCTTGTTAAACACTTTCATGATCCTTCCCTTTTACTTTGCAGTCTAGTAGGTTCAATAAACCATACTGACTAAGAGTAGATTTACTTACTTTTAACTAGTTTGATCCCATTCTCTGCTTATTCGTGAACATACTTATTCTCCAACTTGATCAAGGGCCAGTTTGTTTAAAAAAAAAAAAAAAAAGTGATTGTAGTTAAGACTAATAGCCCATTTGAGTAGAGTTTTTTAGAATGGCTTTTGGTGTAGAATAACTTTTTCAGAATGACTTTTTGAGAATAACTTTTGTGAAAAAGTTGGTATTAAAAAATTGAGAGTGTTTGGATAAATGTTACCAGAATAATTTTTTCTATGGTGAAATGACAAAAAAGGGTATTATCTTTTATAATAATTACAGGTAAGAGTTGTAATGTGATATAAATTATTTTTACAATAAAATTGTATAATAAATACCAAAATGTATATAAATTATATTAAAATAATTAAAATTACAACATTAGTCTATGTTAGAAGATGATAAAAATTAGGCTAACGTATATTTATTAAGAAAATTGTAGTGTAATATATTATGCGGGGAAAAATATAAAAGCCATTTTGAAGAAAAAACATCCAAACACACCTATTTTTTGTAAAAGCCATTTTAATCCCAAACCAATTTTTTTCCCTCTAAAATCAACTATTTCCAAAAGCTACTTTTTATAACTTTTCTAAACAAACTTTTTTTCATATTTCCACTTTTCTTCTTCCTCTTTCCATTTTATCATCTTATAATACGGATTAATGTAAAAATAATTTAAATTACATGTAGGGTTGTGATGTGATATAAATTATTTTTGCATTAGTCCATATTATAAGATGATAAAATGGAAAGAGGAAGGAGAAAAGTGGAAAAATGAAGAAAGAGAAAAGTGAAAAAATAGCTTTTTGAAAAGTTGGTTTTGAAAGAAAAAAATTTGGTTTTGGGGGTAAAATGACTTTTATGAAAAATGAGAGTGTTTGAGTATATTTTTCCCAGAATAGCTTTTTGCCCCAGAAGGGCTTTTTTTTTTTTGTATCCAAATGGGTAGTTAGTGTAAATTTATTTTTAAAAAGAAAAAACAAACAGGTATAAAGAGAGCATTAGCTTCATCAACACAATTATCACCCCTACAAATCACAACAAAGCAACTATTCTCTCTTAAGCCTTCAAGATTGCGAAAGTTCAGAAAAGTGTTTCACTAGAGCATCCAACTCTTTCTAAGAGCTTCTGTCTGCTTCCACCGCTTTTAAAGCCGCTTTCTTCAGCTCTTTGGCTCTTACCCTCTCCCTACTATTCTTCTCCAATGACCTTTTTATAACCTCGCTCATCTCCGTCGCCTCAAGCACGTTTTCGGTGGTCCCCTCAACGGCTCTAAGTTTGGTGCCCAGTTCATCCACTATCAGCTTCGTATTTGTGTACTGATTTGCACCCATCGGCCATGTCACCATCACCATTCTGGCCACTAGCCCTTCTAGCATCGAGTTCTACCCATAGTTAGTCAGGAACGAACCCACCACTCTGTGACCCAATATGGCCAGCTGCGGCGACCACCCTCTGATCACCAAACCCCTTCCTCTCACTCGTTCATCGAATCCCTCTAGTATAACACCAACGTCTTGTCCATGTGTCGTTCGTTCGGTCCTCTAATGGAAGAATGAAGTAGACCCCACTTATCTCAAATGCGGTGGTTAGCACCTTCATTTGGCTGGTGGTCAAAATGGTGCGACTTTCGAAGCAAATTTAGATTACGGAATAGTCAGAACGAGAGTTGAGCTATGTCATTACATCGTGACATGAGACAGAGCTGGATCCTCCTTTGTGGGTGGAGCCATCGTCATCATCGCTATTTTTGGGTGGCAAAACGCGACTGACCGCCCACACACGATTGTTCCTGAGGTCGGTCTTCATGTGATTCAGGTAAACTCATTCCAACTCAGAGAATGTGTTGAACACAATACCCCAACAAGCTATATTGTCGAGCATGTTTCCCTGTGAAAATCCCATTCAGGATCTCCTTTCTTGTTCTCCTTGTAGTAATAATTGATTTGCCACCAGGGGTACACAAGAGAGTTGGGAAGGTCAGAGAAGGAAATAAGAGAAGGGGCATTGGCCAGGTCTGGATTCACAGGGAGGTGGCGCTAAAGAGAGTAGGAGAAGGACAAGGTGAAGGCGCCGAAGGGAGAGAAGACGAGACAGGGAATATAGAGGTCACGAGTGAGGTGGTAGGTCCAACCGAGGAAGAAATCATAAATGATGGTGATGGGAGGGGAGGGATGGGAGTGTGCCCAGGAAAGGATGAAGGGGTGGTGAAGGTGGCACATGGTGGAGATAATAGGGAAGAGTCTCTTCTAGTAAGGATCAGGGAGGAGGGGAGATTGAAGGAAAGGAGAGTGAGAAGGAAGAAGAGGCTGAACCAGATGGAGGTTGGAAGGGGTGACCAAAACGGTGACGTAGACATTGCGAGAAACGAGGCGTTTAGCGAGGTCGAGGAGTGGTATAATGTGGCCGGAAGAAGGGAATGGGTAGTAAGGACATGGACGTGTTTCTGAGAAGAAGCCATGTTAGCAGTAGAAGAAGAAGAAGAAGAAAGATGAGAAGAGCTTGAAAATTGGAGAAGTATAAATAAGTCGTATAGTGAAAGTGTGTAGTGAGATGTTATGCATTTCGTTTTGAGACTTTTTCTATTCCTGCGTCACTCCTGACACATTATTTCTAATTTGGATATATGCCACTTATTACATCATCTATGACTCCACAGAAAATACAGTAAAATGATTTGTTTAAAAAAAGGGACAATTCCAAAAAAAATACCTCCTAAATTCAAAAACCCTAAAAATGATTTTAACATTTTAAAAAGACACTAAGGTACCATGGACTAAATTGGGTTTTTCAAATTCATTGATGTGAACATTAGTGGATTTCACAAGTTGAGTAATGGTTTTCGCAAGAAGAGTAATGGATTTCGCTAGTCTATGTTAATCACTCTCTCTTCCCCTCAAAATTCGTTGATGTGAACAGTAGTGGATTTTCGTTAAAGGGGAGTCGACAACCTCATAAAGTAAGGATGATAGTCTGGCAATGGTGGAATGCTTCCTCGACGATGCTTATTGGAGAGACCGCCAATTAGGGATGGATTTCAAGAGCAAAGATTATGGGAGGCAGGTTCTTTGTTATGGCACCTTCAGTGTCAATAGGGGTGACGAATCTTAGATGGGTGCCACCAAATCTGAAGGAAATAGAATCAAACAGGCATTTGCAGATCCTTCGATTGCATTATACATTGATGAAGACTAAAGGTTAGTTCCTCTACTTGCACTATCCCCTATCTAGAGAATTGATGTTCTTCTTGAGAATCCTTATCTCTAGGATTTTAATTCATAACAGCTCTTGGGTTACCCTATGGCCTTTGAAGTTGAGATCTGTGAAGAAGCAATGGCGCACAAATAACCAGAGCTCAAGGAGCCAACAAATTAGAGTCTTGGAAATTAATAGTGGAGAGTAGGGTGGTAGAGTGGATGGATGCACGGAGCATATGAGTTCAAGGATACCAAATTTGTGTTCTTTGGATTTTGAGGTTAGTGGCTTGCTAAAGGTTCAATCTTTTCTTACTGGTGTCCTTTTGGGCTTGAGTTTTGAGATTAGTAGGATAGCTTCTCTTGGTGTTGGCTTATTTGTGTTAATTCCTAATTATTGCTTATAAGATTTGACACTTGGGGTGGTTTGGTTAGTCTATTTTGATTGGGTAGTTAATTATGTGTCTTCTATGATCACTGTGTATTATATGTTTACTATTTGAACCAAGTTGGCGCTATCCTACTAGAAATGGTATGGAAGGATGTTAGGTGGGCAAGAGTAGGATTGACTGATCCAAGTTCCAATAATAGGCTCCTTAAGACCTTTTCAAAATTTGGTTATGCTTGGATGGAGGTATGTGTATGTGGAAGGAAGGTAAAGTATTTTGGTGCTCAATTGTTTGAGGAATTTGAAGCTGATAGACAATTGAGAATCATCCATTTGAGTCTAATCAGTATGTCTGTATGAGCGGTTCACAATTAGTTAAACATGTGCATGTTCAGTGTGCTCATAAACACTATTCACTATTAGGCTAGAAGTGTGTCAAATCAATGTATATGGCATTATTGGTTATCCTCAAATGGGAATTATGTTTCCCTTACTTGTTTCTTTGTTTGTACTTTCTTTGATTATATGATGAATGTTGTTCTTCTTGAATATATTTTATTTTTAAGGAATCTAGTTAGGAACTATTCTTTCATATGTGTTCCTAGAAAAGTGAACCTAGTAAAAGGGTGAATTGTCAAAAGCTTTAATGGAGAGGTCTTACCTTTAGATTGATATTTCAACCTTCATCCTTTATATTGCTAGATTAGGGCGGTTACTTTCTCCTGTTTATTTGTTTAGGCTGCTTTATTTTGTTTTTTTTGGCCAAACTTATTTGTTTTCAATACTAATATTTTCTTCGTTGGGAAAAAAGGATAGGTGATCGTATTATGTGTGCTCACCCCTAGACAAGATAAAGGAGAAGATAAGTATTATTGGAAACCCTTAGAAGTATTATTGGAAACCCTCTTCTGATGGTTGTTTTTCTGTTAGTTCGGCTTATCATTTTCTTTGTGCATGATCCCACAGAGTCGTTGAACCTTTCTGGAAAGGTTTATGGAGATGGGATGTTCCTGAGAAGATTAAAGC
>JBAGKO010000005.1:11720790-11732622 GCA_037177275.1 Acacia concinna | reverse complement strand
CCCCCCCCCCCCCCCCCCCTACCCCCCTGTTACACGTATTCCCTAGAACATATCGAAAACGAACTCTATCCTACACCAGTTATCACTGGGGTTGGGTGTTCATATGCATGCAGAGTTATCATAAATCAGCATGGTACTGTATCGGACATCCCCTACTGGCCGCAATTGATCTTTGCTGCTCAGCAAATTTGTTTGACTTAAAGGTTGATGGAAACGGATTCTTGCTTGGAGGATGTAAAACATGTCCAAAATTGAGCAATACCAATGTAGATTTCAAAATGCATATAGGAAAGTTCCTCATTTATTTATCATTTTTAACATGCATGTTGTTTGTATAAAACTGAGACAATGTTATCTTTAGTTCTCTATATTCTTATTGAATTTGAAAAAGATCAAGCAGCATTAGTTTTTGACTTAGTTAAATTACCCCGATTCTTTCTCTATGAAAGCACCTAAGTTCACCTGTAACCACTCCAATTGAACCAGTTAAAGTAAGGCTTTCTGCAACAATAGTTCCTGTTGCCATAGCCATATAATATCCTCCGCTTGCAGCCACATCAGACATTGAAGCAATAACTGGTTTTGAAGAAGCCAAAAGTCTGATTTCTCTCCACATCCTGCAGACCATGACCCAAGAGTATGTTAGCTGAACCTCCAGGTTGTCCTTCTCACACATTCCTTTCTTCAAGGCAAAATCAACAAAATACTTAGAATCAAGTCCTTAACACATATTTATTTAAAATTTAGATAGATCGTTAAAGATATGACTAACTCTTCAACTTGAAAATAGCAACGAATAATCAACAATTTCTTACAATTCCTATATCAACAGAAACATTTTCAAACGTTAACTTGGAGGGAAATTTACCAGCACTTACAGATCAGACGCAAGAGCATCACCTCCAGGACTGTCAATTCGGATAATAGCAGCCTTATATCTTTTGGACTCTGAGGAGCAAGAAAACATCACACATGACCAGCTGACAAGCTAAGACATTATAAACGAAATAAACTGTAAGAATACCATTGAAGGTTTCAGTTTTTATAAACCACACCAGAGATGAACAGTGAAGATCATGGTGATCCTCCCCCTGGTTACAGTCCTACTGTTACATGCATAAAAAACAAATTTTCTCACAAGTTTATGTACAGAGTTATATGTGTTTATTTGTACCGCTCTTTTCTCTGCCTTATTGTCTGAGATTTGAGAAATCTCACGAGTTATAATAACAAATTTTACATACTCCACTTTCAGGCCTCTAGTGGCGGGGAGGAAACCATACATCTGAACAAGTTTTGCAATAGAATTATAATATTTTTGCTTCACATCCATTTTACAAGAACGTGTATAATTGTGCTCAACAAGAAAATAATTATGATAGATACATAAATTTAAATAACTACAATCTGTGTAGTCGGGCATGGTAAGCATTAACATTTTACATCAATAGGATTTTACTTGGCCTCTTGTGTGTAGTTTTAGAGAAGTTAAAATACTGAGTGTACCTCTGACACTGCGAATCTTCTCGATAAACTTCTCCCCAATGATCCCTGAGCCTGACACGCTTAATGGACCTTCAATACGGCTAATACTCCCTGAGGCTCGGATGAGAGCTATCAAGTCTTTGCCGCCTGATATTCCAACAGTCCATTTCCTAACTCTGGAATACTTTCTGTAATTAATCACACAAAAAGTTTACCTTTAGACAGTCAATGTGACTTAGTTTCATGTTTTTATTAATCAGAAAGCGAAACTTTGACCAGAGAATCAGTAAAACAGAATAAGGAACCATATAAATGAAATATACATAAATGTGCCACATACAGGAGAACTAAAGATTTCTGTTGGTATGAGTGCAAATGGGGGGGGGGGGGAAAGCAGTTTGAAGTCCATTTTCATCCATAAATTTCCCAGTTTACATCAAAATCCAAACATAAAGATTTTTAAAAGTTTTCTTTAGATTTGGAAATGATCATAGGATTTGGCAGATTATAGATGCAATTTTATATTAGTATTCATCATGGAAATAACCTGTAATCCACCACGGGAAGATTTTTATCCGTTTTCACTCCAAGTCTCTCTTTCAACATGGAAATAACCTGCAAAATAATCAACTTTGCACTTACTTTTAACCCTCTTTGATATATGTATATTCCCATCCTTGAAAACAATATATTAACCATTTCTGATGAGATGTGTGTGTAATTAACAGTGAGAACAAAAACTCCATGAGCTGGTCAAAGAGACAAATGCATGTAAAATAAGAAATCCACACACCTCATCATCATAGATTATGTTAGTTATGAATCCCTCTTCTTTCAGCTTGTCTACTTGATAGACTCCATCATTTATAAAGTTCTCCATATCTTCTCGTTTTTTTCCTATAAAAAAAAAATTCAAAGGCCATAAGTTATTTATTAGTTAAAGATTCAACTAAAACTTTCATCGCAAGCACACCTTTTGCAGAAGAAACTTTATCCAGCCAGTTTGTGTAGATATTATCAAGCAGTGCAGTCAGCATCTCACTATTTTCCTCAGATATGGTTCTGCGGGCCAGTTGATCCCCAGCGCTTTTGTATTTGCCAATCCTTTCCACTTGTGGTTCAATTCCTATGTTATCTAAAACACCTGAAAAGAAATAATAAATGAGGGTAAGATGTAAATAAATAAATGCAAGTTACTGAAGAATTTGCTTTAATGCAACTTTAAAATGCCAAGAAGTGTAGAAAACATATTTCAAGAAGAACCAAAGCATGCATTGCTTTAACAAAAAGAAAAAAGAAAGAAATCGAATGAAATCCATAGAGACATAGAGTAACATAAAAAAATAAAAAAGCAATCAATTCAGCCTATGTTTATAAATGCAGTAAAATATAAAACACCATTTTAACAAACTACTGCACACTTTTATCATAAGTACATATTGGAATCAACTATCACAATCAGAATATTTACATGCATGTCAAGTACCAAATGATTAGTTGGTAAATCAAAAAGTACCAAATAAGTCCCTTGCAAGGATATATATACAAACATATTACTCTAAAGGCTGCTAATATAGAAACCACCTTACATACAACCCACCTGAACCAGGGGGAAGTCTTCTCCACATGCATCAGAAAACGCACTCAAGTTAAGAACAGGTTCTGAGAAGATTTAAAATCGTGTAAAAAAAAAAAAGGAAAATAGTCATAAAACCAGGCCAGAAAGTTGCAAACTCTTCCCTCCCCTTACCTCCTAATGAAGAATTGCGACAAAAGCAAATTACTGCTTCAATATATGACAAGAAAAGAAAAATCATCTCACCCCTGAGGAATGAGGCTTGAACAGTCAAGCCAAACAGAGAAAAATAGGCACTTGGAGGGGCATAGATCTCGTCACAAGCACAAGCAAGGTAGTATTCTTTTTCCTGACATGAAGGGACATAAGCCACAACAAATTTTCCTACAAGTGACACCAACAAAAAATGTTATTGATATTCACAAGTATAAAAAATCATCACTATAGGTCATTCAACATATCAGCACAGACTTGAGAAAGGACATATTACAATAATGTTTAGATATACAAACCTCAAGTACAACCTAGAAGATGGCACCTATGCATCATAATTTATAACTTGTGATTCGTGTATTGGTTTTCATGTGGAAAACAAGTCAAAGACATAAGTAGTTCTACCAATTAAAGTGCCATGACCGACCTTACTTGCTATCCATCAAATGCTTTCTATTTTCAATGCTCAAATCGTCCGACATCTGACCTTCCCAACAGGAAAGGCCAAGTCTACGTCTTAAGAAAATAGCATCCATTTAGAACATGTTTACATTAGATAAAAGCTTTTCGGACAAATGTACTTTTCAAGAAACACAACCGTTAAATAGAAGCCGCTACAGTAAATGGTACTTAAATTGCAGTCCAAGTTGGAAATATTAGCCTATTTATTGATTATACAATGTCAATTCAAATATAAATATCAATTAAAAAATTTCATATTAGGTGCTATGAAGAAAGGAAAAAAGTATCGTTCTCCAATAGCATCTAATTTGGCATGCAGGTTATATAAATTTTTTATAGCAAAATTTACACCAGTTTCATTTGATTCAAACATATCCATGCCCCTATGAAATAATGTAACATGCAAAATTCTTAGTCTGAAATTGCCGTAATAGAAGTCAGCTGGTGAAACTAAAATATACCTGACTGTTTGAAGTTCAGTATGTGCCTTCGAATTTCTTCTACTTTGCCCCACCCACAATTCAAAATATCAATATGGAGGTAGACACCAGAAATACGGGGATCATATGCAGCTTTCATCAAGTTCTCACAAATCTGAGGTAGAGATAATCCTCGCGAGAATCTACTCTTTATTTGATCGGATATCTGAACACATGAGAGAACAGCGCGTTTATACTCCAAAACAAAACATACAAAGCTAATTCTAGCTTTAAACCTGCAGCAGTTCATTCAGCGATGAGGTGCAGTATGAAATATTCGCATCGCTTTACACCAAGCAATCAAACTAAGCTATCATATCCCCCTTTTTTATATTTCCTCTAATAAAAAGGAAAAACGCCTTAAATACAAGTCCTTAGAAGAATTCAAAGCTAGAAACTGGTATCGAAGAATGAGGATGAAACCTGGCCGCGCAACTTCATTGTGAGAACGCTGCCCTTGCGAACACGCTCCCAAGGGAAGGCAACCAGCATCTTAAGCTTCACTAGAAATCCTTTCCACCCCGTAATGGGTTCAAATTCAAATTCCCCATCCGGATAATCCTCATCGGAAGTTTTAACAGACTGATTATTGATTCCATCCTTCCCCACAGCTGCTTCATCGTCTTTAGTCTCTGAAGATGAAGAATCGAAGGCACAAACTGATAGGTCTCTGCAGGACTGAGAGTGGCAGGTGCTTCGAAGGCGCGATTGAGAAGAAACCGAGACGGAGAAACGGCTTGGAAAATGGAGGCCAGAAACCGAGGCAACAGAGGCACAGCAGGGAGTGGCAGGGAAGGTGAGGTATCGGTGAACGGAGTTGAGATAAAAGCTGTGGGGAAGCAGCTTCGACATTTCTGTGACGAAGAAGGATCAGTTCATAACTATGGCGATGACGAATTGACGATTTGACTCTGAAGAACGTATCAGAGGAACACACAAACCAACTGAAAATGGGAAATAGCAGCGGCGTGGTCCAGTTCCCTCCACGTCGTCGTTCCTTATCAGTTTACCGTTTTCACTTCTCGCGGTTTATAATTTGTTCTTGCAAAGCGCCTGCGTATAATCCTCTAGGAAGATTTTTTTTTTTGGAAAATTACATTTCAGTTCCAACTAATAAAATATACAAGAAAACGATTCCACAAATTTTCGTATTTACAAAAAAGTCATGGGACTTTTTTGCAATTAATTTCCTTAATTTTTTAATATTTCTCTCTCCTCTCTGACGACTAACGGCTGATGCGTTTGACGAGCGTCAACCTCTCTCTCTATGTGAAGTTGTCACAAGCCTTACATAAAGTTGTCAATGCCTTTACATGAAGTTGTTAATGACCTTACATAAAGTTGTCACGCGTCAGACTCTCTCTCTAGAAAAATGGTTTGGTCCACAATATAGGACACTTATTATTTCCCGTGAATTAGTTGAAGTTCCTTATATTTTTTAGCTGATGGAGTATTTTTAATGGCATTTACAAAAAAAAAATAGAGAGAGAGAATGAGGTGCACTTGCTATTGACAACTCTATGTAAGGCCATTGACAACTCCATGTAAGGTCATTAACAACTCCATGTAAGAGCATTGACAACTTTATGTAAGGCCTGTGACAACTTGAGAGAGAGAGAGAGTCTGACGCGTAACAACTCTATATAAGGCCATTGACAACTTCATGTAAAGGCATTGACAACTCCATGTAAAGGCTGTGACAACTTGAGAGAGAGAGAGAGTCGTCTCTCTCTCTCAAGTTGTCATATGCCTCATATAAAGTTGTTAATGTCCTTATATGGAGTTGTCACGCATCAGACTTTCTCTCTCTCTCTCTTTCAAGTTATCACAGACCTTACATAAAGTTGTCAATGCTCTTACATGGAGTTGTCGTGCGTCAGACTCTCTCTCTCTCTCTCAAGTTGTCACAGGCATTACATAAAGTTATCAATGCCCTTACATGGAGTTGTCAATGGCCTTACATAAAGTTGTCATGTGTCAGACTCTCTCCCCCTCTCAAGTTGTCATAGGTCTTACATAAAGTTGTTAATGTCCTTACATGGAGTTGTCAATGGCTTTACATAAAGTTGTCAATAGAAAGTGCACCTCATTCTCTCTCTCTAGCTTTTTTTTCGTAAATGCCATTAGAAATACTTCTTTCGGTCCAAAATATAAGGAACTTCAACTAATTAACGGGAAATAATAAGTGTTCTATATTGTGGACCAAACCATTTTTAGAGAGAGAGAGTCTGACGCGTGACAACTTTATGTAAGGCCATTGACAACTCTATGTAAGGGTATTGACAACTTTATATAAGGCTTATAATAACTTCACAGAAAGAGAGAGAGAGATTGACACACGTCAGACGCGTTAGCCGTCAGTTGTCAGAGGGGAGAGAGAAATATTAAAAATTAAGGAAATTAATTACAAAAAAGTCGCACGAGACTTTTTTGCAAATACAAGAATTCGTGGAACCGTTTTATCGTATATTTCGTTAGTTGGGACTAAAATGTAATTTTCCCTTATTATATTATATAATAATTCATTAGTCAAACAATATAATTTAAAGAAAAACAACACACTTTAATATTTTAATGTAATATAATTAGCAGTTTTAAGATTTTTTTTAATTTTTTTTAAAATCAACGTAGTCTTATAAATAAAAACGAAATGAGTATTATTTAATAATCATTTTATATATAATTAACTCATCAGACAAAAGAACATATATATCTAAAACAGTGCCAAAGTCACGTCATTTCATTCTATTCTATTCTAAATTATTTTGGAAACCCAAAGGGCCAAGAATTAAGATTCCCAAGTCGAGGAGTCCTCGTTAGTGCCCAAACAATAAATAACTGTCACAATTAGAGAAGAGAATACTTAAATAACGTGTGTTCTTTTTCTTTTGGCCAATAAATACCGTGCAGTGTTCTGATGCATCAGTTCTAGACCCCCACACATGAATAATAATAAGACATATACAGTCCTTAAAAGGCTGCACCAAACTTCACAACTTGAAGTACATATTACCCCTTCTTACTGTTCTTTTCATTCACATATCTCAACTCGTCTCTCTCTCTCACTCCCTCTCTTTCTCTCTCTCTCTCTCACTCCCTCTCCCTCTCCGTACAATCATTAAGAAATACTCTTATGATCCTATATGTAAAAAGATTTTGATTAGTCCAATTTAAAAATCACTTTATTAAAATTTTGATATGAATAGATAAGTTTACTCATCATCTATCATATTATCGATTTTGTTTTCATTTAATATTTTGCATATTAAATAGGGGTGGGGTTGAAAAATTGTTGAATTTTATAATAAAATTAATAAAATGTGAGGTTCTCCTTGATTTATGTGTAAAATGTTGAAAATGTCCTTTATATAGGATCAGATGAGTAATTAACTAATTGAATTAAATTAAAGATATTAGTTAAATTAATTAAATTTATGATATGTTTTTTTTAAAACATCCTAATAATCTTCTTTAATTTATTTCTCCTCCTACTCCTTTAGTGGTTAATATGATACATATTTATCTAATTTGATTAGATGATAGAAGATACTTGAGTTAGTTAATGTGACATATATTTTTTAAAACACCCTAAACATCTTTCTTAATTCCGTCATTCACTCTCTTCTTTAGTTATTATTGAGGAATTATCAAGGGTAAATTAGGTGGAAAAAAATATATAACCTATGTCTTATATTTAAAATCAAGATTAACTTCCCATTGTTGTCGTATAATTAAGATCATAGGAGTAATTTATTATTGTCAAGGGAATGTAAATAAGGGTAATTTAGAACAAAGTTGATAAATATGTTAAATGTATCTTGCATTTAGAACTAATTTCAATTTTCCAATTACGTTTCACGTGGAATTGGGATTCTCTCCCTTATAGGCGCCCTTCCTAACACAAAACTGTGTCAGAGGGAGAGACTTCCCCTCTTTTTTTAATTTTTTTTTAAAAATTATTTAGAACCCTAAAATATTTTTTCAAATAGCATCCAATTTTCTAAAATAATTTTGTGTCCTAAAATATTTTATTTATACCATAAAATAATTTTTAGGAGCACCTAATATCTAACAATGACATCCAGTATCTAACAATATAATGATATATAGACTAAAATATTTTTTATTAAGACTTTATATGTTACCATTATTATATCTTACAACTAGAAAATAATTTAATGCGATAATGGTAAGATATAGAGTTTTAATAATAATATAATGATATTATTAGATATTGGGTGCTTTTAAAAATTATTTTATGGTATAAATAAAATTTTTTAGAATACAAAATAATTTTAAAATATTAGATACTATTTAAAAAAATATTTTAAGGTTTTAAATAATCTTTTTAAAAAAAATTAAACAAAAAAAGAGGAGAAGTCTCTCCCTCTTTGGCACATGCAGGCGCCCTCGCGGGAGAGAATCCCAGTCCTTCACGTGAAAGACTCAAGAGCATATGGTCTCTTCATCTGCATCTTAATTAATTAACAATTAAATAAACGAGCTGTACGTCGCACACCCCATCCACACACACACACACACTGTTCATCTTGTATGATGAAAACGCTGATTTATAAGTACTTCATCACGACTGCTATGATGGCCTAAAGTCCCATCCACTTAAATATGGAGGATCCAATTTTAATGGCTGCTGGTCCCATTCCCTCAGAAGCACATAAATCTTACATAAGACCCAACTTTTTCTTACGTGCTTATAAGTCCGTTCTTTGAATTTTTTTTTTCAAGGTCACAGTATCTTTGCTGTATAATATGTTTCCAGCTTTGTATGTGTTTTGTTGTTCATAAACAAAACCATTATACAACGATGAAATCGGAATATGTATATCGGAATATGTATATAGTAAGCCAAGCCATATCCTCACATGTCATCAATAAATAGTAATTATGCATATGTTAATTATTTAAAAATAAATTGGACCCCATCACTATCGGTTCTTGATTTGCCCCGAGGTTAATTTTTAAGAAAGAATATCTCGTAAACACAATTTATAAAAACGAATAAAATAGCATGACACATCATTTCATCATAAAGCTAAACTGACATGTATTCAGATGAGTTAATTCAAACACCAATCTTCTCAATAATAAAAACTCCAAATTAATTGTAATTTATTGTCCTGACACTTTTTGGTTTTTTATTGTTCAATATAATAATTATAATTATTCTAACAAAGGTAAATAAACTCTGAAGAGCTATTGCTATTAGTAGGAAGGGCTTAAGCACGAAATATTTGTATTTGAGTTTGTGTGAATATAAAAAATATCCTTCAAGAAATTGATGCATAATGAAAAATAAGGGGAAGATGAAGAGTGACGAGAAGGAGGGGAAGGAACACACACATATGTATGCAGAAAAGAGATTAGAGAGAAAACTCAAAAGGGGAGGCACTCATTTCAAAAGCAAGGCTATAAAATAATTTGTATTTAGTCCATGTATAAAGTCTTAATTACATTCTTACCTAGAAATTACTGGCAAGAAAAATTCTTACCCTAAAAATATTTTTTAGTGTTGGATACACGTTAACCTTATTTTAATAATTTAAGAATCAATCACATATTCTTACCCTCATTTTTTTATGTTGGTTCTATTTAAGAGATAGATCCAATTAAGCTTGACAATATTTGAATTAATTTGAATTACTGAATATCAAATTGCAAACTACTAAAAAGGTAATTAAACTACTTAGGGCAAAAGTCTAACAACATAAATACATTAAAATGCATGGTTATGCATGGGACAAAATTAGTTGGTCTCCTTCAAGGGAAAAAAAATGAAATGATCAAATAAAATAAAGTATATAAAACTCCAATTTGTCTCTTCATTTGTAATCAAAATTTAGACCAACCCTAAAAATTTCTAATTACTTCATAACCATGGATCACAACACAGGAAAAACAGGTGATGAGGGCAAACCATTGACCAACTCCAGAATAGCTTCCCAATCTTGCCTCTCCTCCTCAAAGTTGTCGCTTCCTGATCCATCCCCAACACTTAAGACTCCCAAGTTTTGCTGAGGTAATGCTGAGGTCATATTAAATCCATACGCCAACACGTCATTATGATTGAGACCTTCCACAGAATTCCAGTTATGGCCAGTTGATCTGAATGCTTCCATGGCCACCATAATATTGTCGTCATCTCCCAAGCTTTGAGCTTTGTTCCCACAAGCTTCACCCTCACTCGCTCCTTTCGTGATTTCATTGTCATTTGTGACGGTGGAGGTGAAGGAGGAAGGGTTTTGATTGATCAGCCCAAAGGTAGTTTTACTATTACTACACTTGGAGTCGGTAGGGACAGGGAAGCTCAACGTCGATGCCGGCGACTCGAGGTCATCTGCTGCGAGCATCATGGCGTACATACTATGCATTTTGGGGGTGTTCTCTGTCATGGAAGGATGTAAACTTTGATTGATCTGCCATGCCCTAAGGACATCAAGGCAGGGAGGTGGCGATGGACGAGGCGTGACCTTGTTGAGGACGAGCCGAGTCAATGAAGGTTGAGAAGAGGAGGGGGAGGAGGAGCTGAGATGGTTCTGGTAGAGGTGGAGCTTGGAATATTCTTTGACCTGCCTGGCTTCAGCTTCGAGGCGAGCAGTCTCCCATTGAGCCATGTGGTTGAGGTGGTCATTGACAGAGTCGTTGATGGGCTTGTGGGTGCTAGGGTTTATACCCATTCTGTTGAGCCTCTTCTTAAGGCAAGTGTTCCAATAGTTCTTGATCTCATTGTCTGTTCTCTTTGGCAAGTGATGTGCTATGGCCGACCATCTTGTTCATAAATCACAATATATAAACCAAAAAGTTATTTAGAAATCATAACTTTTATGAAGAATGAAACTCCTAATCGGGCATGGGTGCTTGATAGGCTGATACGCACCCCCTGCTGTCCCAAAAAAAAAAAAAATTGGAACCTTCCCAAGTATTTTTTTTGAGTTTCTTTTCATCATTACATTATATTTAAAATGAGTTACATTTTGATATCTTAAGGATGAAAAATGTTGTTTCAATTTTTTTTATGATTTATCAAAGATTTACTACTTTAAATGAAGGGGAAACTACACAATTTTAGCCTACACATGAATGGGATCATTATGGTTGACCATTCATTCATATAATTGCAGCCTTTGAGAAAAGAGGAACTATATGTGGAACTTACTTGTTTCCAAGAAGAGCATGAAGTTGAATGATCGTTTGATCTTCCTGCAAACTGAACTTTCCTCGTTTAATGTCAGGCCTTAGATAATTAATCCATCTCAGCCTACAGCTCTTCCCACATCTCAGGAGTCCTTTTGGTCATCAAAACTTAAAACGCATTACTCATCATATATATTTCTTAACAGAAAAGTCTCGATCTAATTATCTACTCAGTACTATATCATCTAGCTACTATTCACCATAACAGTACGAAGCCAGTATCTACGAGGTGGTTTAATTTATATGGCAGATTCATGAGCGGTAGTGTGTGTGTGTAAACGTGTGGAACAAGAGGTAGTAGATCAGAGTAATTACCGGCTTTTGCAGCCAAGGAAGACCAGCTTCCATGGCCGTGTAGTTGAATGTAAGACATGAGCTTCTGGTCTTCTTCAGGAGTCCATGGTC
>JBAGKO010000005.1:11692496-11720690 GCA_037177275.1 Acacia concinna | reverse complement strand
ATTTTCTCATTACTCTCTAGCCCTTAATAATTCTTAAGAAATTCATATCTTATATATGAAATTTAGGATGTTACAATGTGCATGCTCCCTGTACATGGTGAGTGCCAAGAGAGAGGGCACTAGATGAGTAGTTATGAGCATTGCATATTGCATGACTTGTATTGCATTATATTGTTATTGGTTACTATTATGCTACTGAGGTTTCTCTAGAAACCTTACCTTTTTCACAATGCAAGTGAAGGAACTTTAGGAGGAGAGGAAAGAGAAAGATTGAGCATGTTTGGTTTGTCTCCTGTTTTGCTTCTGGATGATTGTATTTGTGTATGTTATGATACAAGATTATGGACTAGTATTGCATGTTACTGTTTCATGATGTAAATATGAGGATATGCTTGGATATAGCTGTTACGCTGTCCGAGTGGCATGAGCATTGAGAGAAAAGGAAAAAGTAGCATGGCAATGTGATTATGGTATTTGGCACTTGGTTTTCTAGCTATTTTGAGCATGAATTTGGGTTGGATATGTTTTGAACAAATGAATAAATCTGACCACAAGTCTTTGCGTGCTAATATAGGGTATTTTTAGCTGCAAATGGAGTGGTAGATAATGTCATTTGGAGTTTTATATAGAAAGTTATGCCTTCCCAAAGTTGGGCTAAAAATCATAGAAAATTGGAAAATGACCAAATGAATAGTACCAAAATGACCATATGAACAGTACATCTTTGAGGGCCTGCGCATATTCACTGCTATGCTATCAATATATGAGATTATTTTCCCCTTAAATAGGAATGAAAGAGCTTTTCAATAAACTTGGAATCACCCCGTTTTGATTTTTCTAGAATTAGTTATGATTTTTCAAAGTCGGTCGAAATTAAGAGGCGGGTGAATAGTAACTCAATAAAGTGAAAATTTGTTACCCTATTTTCCCAACTTAAAGTCATAACTAGTGATTCCAATAGCTCTAATATGGTAAGGTAAAGGGTATAAAAGGAAGATGTGACACTGTTTATTTTCATTAGGATTTATGTAAGATACTATCTAGTCAAATACTTTATTTATACTATGCATGAATACCTTTTGTTGAATGGTAGTGCTCATTAATGGATGCTATGAAATGTTAGTTGTTTGGACGTGTAAACTATTTTTTTTTTGTAAAATTGCAAGATTATGCTTGAGCTGCTTCAAGTAGTAAAATAAAATTAAAAAATAAATTAATACGGCATCGGTTTTATTAAGAAACAGACACCATAGTAAGAATTTAAAAAAATTACTTTAGTTAGGTTACAATTTAAAAGAAAAATTGTAGGCCTCTATTTGTTAAAAAAGCACATGCCTAATAGGCATCTGTTTTTTTATAGATGCCTAATATTCGTTTTTTATGTCTGTTTCTAAAACCGATGTCTTTTTATGAAACTTTTAATGCCACTCGCATAGGCATCCCCTTGAAAATAGACACCAAAAGTATTTTAAAACAAACATTAAAATGTTTATTTGTAGTAGTGTGGCTTAGGGAAGCTAATATAATAGAAACATTTAGGTATCCTTCTCACATATTTATAGGGAAGGATTGGCTTGTGAATTTAAGTATGCTTCATGGGGTGAAATGTGTCATTTTGATGTGCCTCTTGGATGATTGTGTGATATAATACTCATCGAGGATTTTTTTTAGGGAAAAAACAAATAAATACCCTATAAATATATTAAAAAAAACCTTGAAAGATGACTCAAATTTGATAAATGACAAATGAGGGGCAGAAACTTAGTCAGTTTTGGACATTCTTTGTTAAGTTTTGGTCAAACCTTCTCAGTTGTTATTTGTCAAATTTGAGTCATCTTTCAAAGTTTTTAATGTTTAGAGGGTATTTATATGTTTTTCCTTTTTTTAATACACACATGATTAATAAATAATGTAACTTACTCTTTTGAAAAATTAACACAATTTGTTATAAGGGAAAATTAGGATGATGGACATATAGGAAAAGATATTTGTAGAGAACAATCATAAAATTTGTAATTATCTAGAAGGACTAAATACAAAAAATATAAAATTACAAATATTAAAATCCTCCTAACAAAATCTCCTACCATATCTTTCCCATTCTTATTTTGAAACTAATACAAATTTTAAGTTTTTCTAAATTAAACATCATTTTTCTCAATTGTATTTTTTTAAAATATCAACAAAAATGTTAATTAAGAATAGAATTATACAATTTCAATAAAACTCAAAGTTTCTTATAATTTATCATATATGCTAAATCAAGAAAGTTTGAATAATTTATTTTTGTTTTAGAAGCAATTTAAGCAGGTTAAAAACTTCATTTAATGCTAATAAAATTTTTAAAAAATTTCAGTAACCTATTATATCTTGAAAAATATGATTTTAGTTTAAATTTTTATAATTGATGTCAATATTGATAAAATAAATTGGGCAACTTGATGATATAAATTGGTGAAAAATAAAATTAAAAAATGTGAGTTTAATCGCTGTTAAATAAATAATATATTGAAAATAAAAAAAAAGATCATATTGTGGATGGTTTTAGTTTTAATTTTAGTTAATTTTTATTTATGAATACTAGAGATAATATAAGAGGTTTGTTTAGGGGCGATTTAATGATTTTACATTGACATTATGATTTAGTCCTTTTGAGTAATTACAACTTTTATGGTTCTTTATAATAAATATTATTTTATTTAGGTTCTTTATTTTAATTTTCCATTGTTATAAATTTTTGACAAACAAGCCCTTACAAATTTTATATTTAATTATATATAACCTCTAAAATTTGAGTTATGTATTGATATCTTTATTTTTAAAAAAAATAACAAAAACTAAATGAAAAATATCAAAACACTTTAATATAATGTTATCTTTGCTACAAGTCTAGTCATAATATCTTTTCAATTTTTTTAAAGTTTATATTGAGAATTAAAAAAATATAATGTCACTGCAATGATATTAAATTAGAATATTACTTATTATAAATTTAGAATACTACCTGTGGCGTTTTTATAAGATAGTTGCTTTCTAAACATATTTTACTAAGATCATAGAAGAAAATGAATGTTTACTTTCCTCTTGATAGTAATACCTTATGCATCGAAAAAAATAGTAATACTTTGGCATGATAAAAATGATTTTATCAGTGCTTTAAGGTCTTCTCTTTTAGAGGTTTTTCAACACACATGTTTAAAATTGAGAAAATTGCCTAGATGTCCCAAACAAGAGAATATACATCAAAGAGATCCTGTGAAATGAAAAAATTGCTATCAGATCCCATGGGACTTTTCTGTGATTAACTTGAATTGTGCAATTACTCTTATACCCCTAGTTGTCAACGACAACCCTTAGGGTCATTAGTAGCCATTCCTGGGGTTAGTTGTCAATGAGAGCCCCTAGGGTTGTTAATGGTAGCCTTACCTTGGGGTAGTAATACCATTAATGGTAAGGCCGTCATTAACAACTCTAGGGGCTGTCGTTAACAAATATCATCAAGGGTAATCATTAATAACTCCAAGGGTGGCCATTAATAATCCTAGGGGCTGTAATTAACAACTAACTGCATGGGTGATTTTTAACAACCCCTAGGGATGTCATTGACAACTAACTCTAGGGTTGTCATTGACAACTAGGGTCATAAGGGTAATTGCATAATTCGAATTAATTATAGAAAAGTCTCTTGGGACCTAATTGCAATTTTTTCATTTTACGGGGACCTCTTTGACTTATACTCCCTTACTCGAGACCTCAATACAATTTTCCCTTTAAAATTAAATATCCTAACTAATTTTTCTAATAGGATTAAGTACCCTAAACTAATTTTTAGGAACAATAAGTATCTAAAGTTTAGGATGCTCATTGCTGCCAAGAAAAATATGATGGGTAAAATTGTGCCAAAAATTACTTTATGATACTAGGTGCTTCATTTAAAAAATAATAATAATTTATGACACTAAATGGACTTAAAATTAGTTCAGAATAATGAGTGCTATTGAAAATTAAAGTTATTTCAGGGTTGTAGATACCTCTTTGCTCCTTAAAATTAATGACACAAATATAAATAATTAATAGAAGTGAAAAAAATATGATAACTCTTGAATGTTCTTAATTTATAATATTACTTGTTATAACTTTAAAATATCACTAGTAACGTTTCAATAAGATAATTGTTTTTTAAATTACCAAAAGATAATTGTTTTTTAAATTTAATTTTAAAGTTTTAGAATGATAGTAATTAACATCATAAACAACCAATCGGATTTTTAAAGAATAAATTCATAATTTTCTAAATAAATATATATTCCTACTATTCCTCTTATACTATACATCCAAATCAAAGTAATGCTATCACCACCAAAGGCCTTGTAGCCTAGTGGTAATGGTATCTCCCAAGTGGGAGGAGGTCACGGGTTTGATCCCGTCGTTATAACTTCAGGCCGTTAGTGTCTGCCTGAGCTTATGAGCTCCATTTTTTTTTAAAAAAAAAAAAAAAGTAATGCTATCACCTCTAGTAACACATATCATGCAACTCACTGGTGGATAGAGCTTGTATATAAATTTCCCTAGTAGGTACCTAGTATTCCAAATTTATTGTATGTACCTTCAATATCATAAATTATTCCTTCAATGTCATCAAATAGTTTTTTCCTAAAGAGAATGTAGTATCATAAAATAAATTATTTATCTCATAGAGAAGCCACCTGGGAAGCGGAGGACGACATAAGAAGGTGATACCTAAATTTTATAAATCAATTCATATAAAAAATTTCGGTGATGAAATTTTTATTGACGGGGGAAATTGTCACATACCAAATTTAGGCACCAAATATGTCTTGTAAATAGAGTAAATTAAATGGAATAAAATGATGCATTTTGGTCCAAGAAAGATTACCACAATATTTTCTGACTGATTTCTAAAATGAGACTGGTGGTAGTTATCATTTTTATAAAGGATAATGATGTTTAAAAATTATGACACTTTCCAGTCTACAGGTAGACATGTCAAGCTTTAATTTTGATATGTCATTTGGATGATTTGGATGTATATGTTAAGAGATATGAATATTTGAAGTTTGCCCGGTAGAATATTCTGATTTCTGGAGCAGTGTATAAAAATGAATTTCCTAATGATCTTTGGATTCCAATTGAGCAAGGGGAGTATTTTACCTTAAAACTAGACTCAATAAGGGACATTTAAGCTTGGGAATCACCTCAATTGGATATTTGTGCAATTAGATATAAATTTTCAAATTTGGGTGAAACCCGAAATTGTAAAACTATAATGGCATATTGATAATTTGTGGCTCATCCAAGGGTAAAAAGGGAGGACAAATATGATCTCAAAGGCAAGATGGGGATTCCAAAATAAAGGGTTAAGATTAGCTCTTGAAAAGATATGCACACAATAAAATAATAATACTTTAAGTGGAGGTGGATTTTAAACAATTATCCAATTAAGTTTATAACCCAAAAAGCCACCATTAGACCTTCATTTGGCCTCATTTTTGGACAGAATATAAAGATAGAGAAGGGATGACGTCCAAGCAAAGAAAGAAGAGAAGGAAAGGAGAAAAATAAAGGAGAAGGAACTAGGTGATTCCAAGGTAAGTTCTAGGCACAAATCTTCCAATTCTTGTTGATTTTTGGCCTCCAATCTCTTCTAATGGATATGGCCTTCTTGTATTTATGGTTAGCAAGAGCAAAATCAAGAGGAGGTGAAGCTTTGAATTTTGGTTTTCAAGGGGAAGAGCAAGACATCACAAGGAAACCACCTAAAGCTTGATCCTCTTTTTACTTGTTGATTCGTGGTGGTTGAAGTTGTTATGGTGGTTATTGTTGTTGTGTTGATGATTTGGGTTGAACATGATGATTGGGAAGCATGAGACCTAATAGGGAAGTTCCACCCAAATTTCTATTGATTATATGAAATATGATTTAGATAGTTTAAAAAAGTGAATTAGGGTGTAGGAATGGTGTTTCATGGAATGAAGTTTGGAACATCAATTTTTTCGCTTTGGCTGAATATTTTGATTGTATGGATTAGGGTAGAAAATGACACTTTGTTGCCAAAATTGTGCCAATTTTGGATCAATTGGGTTTCAAGAGAAAGGAGTTTGACTTTGGAAATTATAAGCCCATAAATGGATTCAAGACGCAAAATTGTGTAAGGGTAGGACAAGTCATGATTTTTAAGAAGATGAAATTATAACGGGTATAAAAGGAAATAGACCGGTCTTGTTAAGGGCAGCTTCGTAATTAGGCATTTTAGAGAGAGATAATGAATTTTAGGCACTTAAGATATAAGCTTGAGTGAGTAATAACTCAATTGCATTACATTTGGATTTGTAGGATATGATATTTGCCCTGGTAGAATTGCAGAGCTAGTAGAAAAGCCATACAAGGAAAAGTCTTCAAGCAGTAACTCTGTTTTTCATAATTTATGTGATATGATGTATGTATTGTATGCCATGCATTGAGACTATATGTGATGAGACGCGGGGATACCCAGAACATGGTGTCCTCTTTAGGTCCATTGTGAGACTGAGACGGGCTGATACCCATGAGATGGTGTTACCAATTCTGGTTCACCATGAGATTGGGATGGTGTTCTGATTCTGGTTAGCCATTGCCTATGACATGCAGACGCCCATGAGGCTAAGACGAGGATGCTCAAGAGACGGTATGACTATTTATGGTCTATCGTGATTCTTGAACACTACATATGTTCTGATGATGATATTTGATGATTGTGATATAAAGATGTGGATTGTTACTTTGCATGTTTATGATTGCTTTATTTATGATTGATTGTCTGTTACTATTAACATTTATTTGAATCTCATTATTTTCCTCAAATTTAATTTATTCAATTAGAGGTAGCAGAGATCGGATCTTAGGAGTCCTAGTCCCAACTAGTGGACACTTTTTACTATGCATAGTTAATTTCTCTTTCGGAACTTTTGAAATGCTATATATATATATATATATGTTTATAAGCTGTGTAATCCTGTGAAAAACATAGTATGCACTCTAAGTTTATATGAATATATCAGTACTATTTTATGCTATATTTTGGTCATTTATGAGTTATGCTTCAATACTCTAATAAATGTCGAAAAGGAAGAGGGATTTGACAATATCATGATGGGTGGTTTTAGTAAAAGTTTTAGTTAATTTTTGTTTATGAATACTAGAGAAAATATAGGAGGTTTGGTTATGGGGCAATTTAGTGATTTTACATTGACATTATAATGTCTAGTCCTTCCGAGTAATTACAACTTTCATGATTTTTTATAATAAATATTATTTTATCTAGGTCCTTTATTTTAATTTTCCATTATTATAAACTTTTTGACAAACAAACCCTTCCAAATTTTAGATTTAATTATATATAACCTCTAAAATTTGAGTTATGCATGTATTGATATCTTTATTTTTTTAAAAAAAAAAAGAAAACTTAACACTTTAATATAATTTTATCCTTGCTACAAGTTTAGAATACCACTTGCAACAAGACAAATATTGTCTCTATAATTTGGGTGATGTGACAATAATATCTTTACAATTTTTAAAATTTATATTGAGAATTAAATAAAAAATATAATGTCACTGCAATGTTATTAAATTATACTTATTATAAATTTAGAATACTACTTGTGACGTTTTAATAAGATAATTGTTCTTCTAAACATATTTTAATAAGATCATAGAAGAAAACGAATGTTAACCCAACACTACTTTCATCTTGATAGTAATACTTTGGCTTGAAAAAAGTGATTTTATCAATGCTTTAAGGTCTTCTCTTTTACGGTGTGTTTGGCTCAATGGAGGGGAGGGGAAAGGAGGGTTTAAGAAGGATTTTATTTTACTTTGTTTGGATGGATAAAAATGGAGGGGAGGGGAGATATTTTGATAAAGTAAAAAAAGATAATAAACAACATAAGAATATAATCAATAGAAAATAAAATAGATACTAGTTAATATAAAAGTTTTTTAAATGTAGTATATAAAGGAGAATTAATATTTATCATGTAATAAAAAAATTTTATCAGCAACTTTCAAAATGTGTGTATTAATTTGTTTTTTATTAAAAATATCTATAGAGCGAAAAAAAATACAATAAAGTATAATATTAATAATATTTAACACAAGTATAAAAGGGAGACAGCCTATACATATTAAAAAAAAGTAAAGATCATATTTATAATTTCATATTAATTAATAGAAGTCAAAATATAACATTTTCCCTCCAAATTCCTCCAATTTTGGAGAGGAGGGTTAGGAGGGGAAGGGAGGGAAAATCTTAAAAAATCTTCCCTCCCCTCCTAAATTTTTTTGTTATCCAAACAAGAGAAGGGGAGCAAAATCCCCCAATTCCCCTCCCCTCCCCTCATACCAAACACATCCTAAGAATTGTTTTTAAGGTTTCAGTCTTTTAATTAACATTTTGCAAAATCAAATGTATTCTTTTTAATTAAACAATAAACTATTTTAAGTTCCCACATACACACATGAAGCTTAAAAGATGATTCGTCATGTCTCCCGAATAATATAATTTATTAATGTTTTTTATATCTACAAAGTGAAAGAGCATTGATAATATTGGGCTGAAATATAAAAATTCTTTCAACATAATTTTTCATATACTCATCATCCGTTCTAATTATAATACGTTTTTAGAACAAATTATAAATATTGATTAACTTCATTTAATATAATTAGAAATCTTTTTTTTTAAAAAAAAAAGAACTATACACTTTTAAAATGGTCCCCCATTCAGCACGCTAATTCCTAATTAACTCTCAACTTATTAACTATGAGTACATATTAAATGATTTTCTCCTCCAAAGTATCTTAGATATTTTTTTTTGGCAACAAAATATCTTAGATTTTTAATAAAACTTAGGTGAATTGTTATGTTTACGGTTCTAACCAGATTTTATTACCTATATTATTTTTTTCCCCCCTTAAAAACTAATGTATAAGAAATACAGTGAATTAGCAACAACTTTAATGGTTGTGATGTAACATAGACCATCAATAGTCGATAAGCAGAATTCCATCGCCGAATCAACTTAGCAATGTAAATTCGTCGCTAAAAGGTAGGCTTTTTGTTTTTTTGTTTTTTGTTAATATAGTATTCAACCATACTATATAACAAACCTAATAATTGTAAGCACCTCGAAACAAGTTTTGTCTTATTACTATAAAACATGAAATCATTCTTAAAATATGCGGGAATATTATTACATGTAAGATTAGGCGAAGAAGGAAGTTGAGGGTTGTACCCGTGTCTCTATATATATATAGGAACAATGAACTCTCTCATCTCCAAACTCTCATCAATACACACGCTATGTACTACTCGATCTTTTGACTCCTCCTTCACTGGAGTTCAACGAACATCAAACTTCGCATTACTTCTCACCAAAACTTAAAACCTACTCTCTTAATCGGTTGCTGCATCATCATGAACAGCCCAATAGATCATCAAGAGAAGGGACTCCAGTTCGTGGCAAAGAGAAGAAAATACTCAAACCCAGAAGCTTCCAGAGCTTCAAGGCGACGATTCTGCAGCAGCAACAGTACTAAGGACGACGGAGGGGGAGGGGTATCGACGACGCTGAAGCTGTACGAAGATCCATGGAAGATCAAGAAGACGCTGACGGAGAGCGATCTGGGAATCTCCAGCCGCCTGTTGCTGGCCACTGATTTGGTGAAGAGCCAGATCCTTCCTATGCTGGGCCTCGATCATGCACGAGCCGCCGACTCCGATGAAGGCACCTCCGTTAGGGTTTGGGACCTGGATTCCAAATCCATGCACCACCTCGTCCTCAAGCGTTGGCCTTCCTCGAAGAGCTATGTCTTCATCGGCAAGTGGAACCAGGATTTCGTCAGAAGGAGGGAGCTCAAGAAAGGGGACGAGATTGGGTTTCAGTGGGATCCTTATAACTCCCTTTTCAACTTCTGCGTCCTCAAACGCGCTTAAAAAAAAAATGAATTAATCAATCTACTCTATATTTATGACTATGTATATCTCTCGATCAGTTTCTGTGACTTTATGTTCAATTCCCCAATCTTATATATCCGTGTGTTACATACAATAACAGTACTGCTCGATATTGCAATAAGTTTATATATTCTCAGATTTGTATTGTGCAATTTCAGAACTAGTTATAACATAAGTTCATAGTGTAGTTTCTGTTATTTGCTGCGCAATTCGCAGAATGCTTTTGCCATCATCATTCTTATCTGGTTTCTTCATAACTGGGGACTCATGATGTAACTTCAGTACCTCGTGCATGATACACAGTATTTGATGAATTGAAAGAATCAGACTTCACGACCATATTGCAGAAATTAAAGGCGATGATCTTTTATATTCATCACCACTTTTTGTGATCTGAATATATATGCACCGTACCGTTCTATAAAACTAAGCTTGCATTTTTATATCAGCCAACAATTGAGTCGGAACCATCAATTTAAATGGATTGAGAGTCATAGATCATGGAATAAAACGTTAAATGGAATGATGTGGATTAATAACAGTTTCACCTTCTTGTTCAGTAGATTAGACAACGAGGGGCGGGGCAACATATTTTTGAAAGATTATTGTAATTCGGGACCTCTTATTTTATGTATATCTTGATGATCTTGCTGGCCAGAAGGATTTGAACTATGATTGACCCTTGACGATGAAACCTTTCTCAGGCAAGATATCATTGGCTCGTCGTGAAAAATATTTCGTTGCAGACTGAGTCGTGACAGTAGTGAGTAATAGCCAATAAAGACACAGGCGAAACCGCTAGAAATTTCGAAATAGACAGGTAATTAAGTTACATATATAAAGCTAAGTATGGTCTCACTGCGCTGTTTACTTTCTCAAAGAACACGGGAAACCGAGTGGTGTGGATAGAGGGCTAACGAGCCTGAAGGCAAAATTTCTTGAAGCAATAAATCTCGAGTTTGTAGACCCTTCGTATTTGATGAATTGACCAAAATCGAAGGAGAAATGGGAAGTTTCACTATATGAGCCTTTCCCATTTTTCAAACCTGAACCAACTCTTCCCTTTCTCTCTTCTTTATTCTACTCATCTAGTTCAAATGTGCCCTAAGTTATTTGACTATAGTCATTTTGGACACACACCGTCTTTTTGGCTAGGCTTGAAACTCATTATCATGCCGATTTAATTTCCTGATCTTCTTTTTCCCCAGACACTACTTTCTGTAGTTAGTGAACTTAGCTGATCAGTTATATCATCGTCATTCAGTCATCTTTACTTCAGTAAGTCTGCAAATAATGTGAATATGCATGGCAAAAAGAAAGATAGATAGATCAAATGATTTAGCACATATAGGGTGAGTGCCATGTAAACGAAAGTATATTCATTGTATTAATGATGCTAAGTGTCCATTTGTTTTGTGTGTGTGTGTGTAGCTACTGTTTGTTTTTGCTAACAAGTCTCAAGCCCTCGAAGAAAAAGGAGGGCGATCGGCAGCCAAGTTTTTAGTTTTTAAAAGGTAAGAGATCGACGAGAGAGAAAAGTGGATTAGATAAGAATTTTATTTACGGTGAAAAATGTGACATATTGCAATGTGCTGGTGGCCACAAAATTTACGAATCAAAAAACTGAACCCCATTGTTCATTGGAGATACGGCAAACAAAGGCAGAAGCCAATGACAAAGAAGAAATAGATACTAAAAGTATAAAGAAGGCTAAATCTTGAGGCTCACATAGATAGATCCCATCACCATGTAAACTTCTTCTCTCTGGATCATCTGGGGTTGATGTATATTTCAGTGGCAAGCATTTGAAGAAAGGTCGCAGTAGACCAAGAATCCAAAGTAGGAAGCTTTATGAGTGGAGATTTGTGATAGAGGAGAAGGGCCAATGGTTAGACAGAAATAGATATATCACACGGCAGTGAATATGCGTTATTTGTGAATCAAACCAAAAGGGAATTATTATGAGTAGTCCACTACTACATGGCTCTCCTTTGAAATTGAAATCCCAGTTGTTGCATTCTGTGGTTCTGTTTCGTCAATACTTCTGAGTACCTATATAGTGGGAACGAGAAAGTCCGATGTTGTTCAATTCTCTTGTGATATCCATAAAAAATTGCATTACCAATAACAGATATTATTTGTCTATCTTGAACCTCCAATCTAAATCTAGTTAAAATAACACTTGTAATTATTAGATTTTATAACCGAACCACCTAGTAAGATAATACTTGTTATTGTTATTGTTATTGTATGATGTACTAACTTTATTTGTATATATAGCATGAACCTTGGTATAGTGATAAACTTATAAAAATTTGATCTATTCTAAATAAATAGGTCAAATTAAGTGTCTTGGGAGATTAGAGCACATATGCATCTCTTAAAAGTGCTAGCTACTGGATTATGTATTGGTTATTGTGGCTATATAATTTTTTCAGAGTATAGGGAATTATATGTAATTATTCATAGTAGTGGATGGGTTAGAATGTGCAATTTAATTAAACTAAACGGATGAAACTTGAAACCAGGAACACTCTTAGCTTGTTTGAGTTTTCGTTTGAAAAATAATTTTATATAAGTAAGATAAAACTCTTCTCATATATTTAAAGTAAAAGGAGATAGAATGAATACTCCATTTAATTTTTATTATAAGACACAAACTAACTAGTGTATTTAATATTTTTTATAAGGTATTTGTAAGTTTTTAAAAATCATTTATTTTCTTTTTTATGTTTGTCTGTATTTAATAAGGGTAGTGAGACAGAGTAATAATTAATATTTGAATTTGCTGCAGCAAGTAATAGAACAATTTTAATGTTTTAACTATTTTTATTAGATTGTGATAATTAGTAGTGTTTTGTAATAAAGACAAGAAGGAATATATGAGAGTATGGGTTTCCTCACTTTTGACACGTGTTGGGATACTTAAAGTGAAGGTGTTGGAAGGGATAAAATTGCTCAATTTTTTCTTTCTTTTCTTGGGAGACTCCTCTTCATGTGGCTGTCAGGCCAATTAAATTCCCACTCTTCTTTATTCCATGAGTTCAGATCATCAGATTCTCTTCCCTTCTCTTTGTGCCTTTTCCTATTCTAATTCCCACCATATATTAAAAGGGGAAAGAAACACATTAATTCATCAGCTACTAAATCATGTAAATGATTAAACGGTTCCACAAAATAGCTTTGATATAATACTCCCTGCCGTCTTTATTATAAAACACAAATTAATTAAGTATGTTTCTTTTATCCTTTTTATAAGGCATTTATAAATTTTTAAAGTGAATTAAATTTATTTTTTTTATATCTACTCATATTTAATAAGGGTAGTGTGAGAGAGCAGCAATTAATATAATATTTGGGTTTAGTATAAGTAGTAAAGGTAATATTGAAAATCACTTAAATTTTAAATTAAATGTTTTTAGATATTTTTATTAGTTTGTGAGAATTAATAGTTAGTGCTTTATAATAAAGACTAGAAGGAGCATACAACAAGTAAGGTTCTTGGAGATTTTTCTTAAACTATCTGTTATATCCTTCAGAAGGCAGGCCTTGGCGCAACTAGTGGGTGCGCTGGCTTTCCGCCCCTAGGGCTAAGGTTCGAACCCTAAAAACAGCCTCTTGGCAATAATACTAGAATAAGGCTACGTACATATGAGGTTTCCTTCCCCTGAGCCCACGATTGTGCGGGAGCCGCTTGGCACTGGGGTCCGCCTTTTTTTATCTTTTATATCCTTCAAACAGTACCTTGGTACCCCTTATACTACCTTCCTCCGATCATGAATATAAGATCCGGTTGATTGTTTTAAATATTAAGGAATCTAAATAAATTACTTTAAAGTATTTATATTTATTGCTTCCTTCAAATTAATTAGTACGACTTATAAATTAATACATAATCTAGTGACATAAATAATATATATTAGAATTAAATAATATATTTAACTTTCTGAACATCTTAAATACAGTCAATTATATTTTATATTTAGAATAAAAGAGAGATTATCAATGAAACGGACTTCCTTCATGGCTGGCAGGAAGGTTTAGCACCAGCAATTGAAAAATTATTGCTAAAGGAGTGACTTGTAAATGAACGACCACTACTCTAACAACTGATAACTTTAATTCTATGGAATAATAATCATTTGTAGTTCTACTTCAAAATAATAGTTGTTTCTATTTAAGATTTTGTTATCGGTAATTAAAGTTGTTATTATTTCTTAACATATGAATATATATATATATATATATTAAGGTAATTTGACAAGAGATCGAATTTAATTCTAGAATAATTGTTAAGGACCTCATGGGAAATAGGTGTTTTGGGATTATTTGTTTTAGTGGTAGTCTCCTAGTCCTCACACACCTTTCTCCCTATTTTTTTTTTAAATATATCACTGTTATGAAACAAAAAGGTTTATAGACACACACATCTTTAGATGAAAGAGAATATAAATAATTGATTGAACATGATTCTTCCATTTAATTTGGTGAAAACTCAGTTTTCTCCGCATCCAACCAAATTCTTAAAGTGACATGGAAAGATTTGCACGTGGAAAGTTCAAGCTAGCCGAGCCAATCGCAGTTTTTTTGGACCTCAAAAAGTGGATATACGGTATTCTTTTGGCTCCAAAATATTTAATAACCCAAACTTTAAATTATATTGTTCTTTTTTTATAAGAGTTTGATACGGTTTGTCTGAATATTTATTGAGTTTTTTTTTTTTTGCCCCTCATGAATTAAAAGGTTGGTAATACTTGTATTATTTTATTTCTCTCACCTGCCCCTAATAAATAAGAACATATATACCTTTGAGGAAAAAATTTTCAGACATACATATTATTTTTAACTAATTTTAACCGTTTTTTAACTGTATAGTTGGGTTATTGAGCTCTATGAAAGCGTGTGAATTGGTGTGTGAAGACACTTATGTATTGCGGGTGTACTAAGTATACTCGCTTGTCAGGAGTGTTGCATTTGGTCAACTTAAAGGCAACCTATGATGGGCCGATGGTAGTTTCACATTGGTGCTTGAGTTGCTTCCAAATCATATGTATGAGGCCAATAAAATCTTTTCTACGAAGAGTATGGAGTATAAAGAGATACACGCTTGCCTTAATTACTGCGTATTATACATCAATGAGTATGAAGATCTAAGTGAGTGTCTGAAATGCATAACTTCACAATACAAAATGAAGAAAGATGGTGACAGTAGTAGTGAAGAGACAGCTAAAGCACGACCGTCAAATATGTTGTGGTATCTTCCAATGATACTGTAGTTTAAGCGGTTGTTTGCAAATACTGCACAAGTAAAGAAGTTGAGGTAGCATTGTGATAAAAAAAATATGTGATGGAAAATATCTGTGGTACTCGGCTTACTCACCACAGTGGAAGAAAATAGATGAAATATTACCTCAATTTGGCAGTGAGCCAAGAAATCTTTAGTGTAGTCTTTATACAGATAGGATCAAACTATACGATACTTTTAGTAGCACTTACAGTGCATGACCAATTTTCTTAGTTGTATACAACTTATCTCCCTGGTTGTGTATGAAATGCATGTATATGATGCTTTCCATGATGATTTTTAGATTGAAACAGCTAGAAAATTATATCGATATATACTTGGCGCCTTTGATTGATTACCTAAAGAACATATAGGGGAAGGTATAGATGTGTTTGATATATACAAGCAGGAGTCCTTTAAGCTTAGTACAATGATTTTCACTATAATAAACGATTTTCCTGCATATGGAAGCTTGTCAAGGTATAGTGTTAAAGGGCATAAGGCATGTCTGATATGTGAAGTCAGCACATACTCCCATCAACTTAAACACAAAACAAAAATTTTGTATTTTAGTCACAAGAGGTTTCTTTATCAATTCCACTTATATTATATGTTGAGAAAGAGATATAACGGCTTACTGAAGAACAGAATGGCTCCACAGGCATTAACATAAGAGGAAGCTTAGAGTCAGGTCAAATTTATCAATGTCATCTTCAATAAGAGTAAGAGAACCACAGGTAATAAGGGCACATGGAAGAAGAGGTCAATTTTCTTTGATATTCTGTATTAGTACATTCTTGATATGATACATAGTATTGACGTAATGCATGTGGAGACAAATGTTTGTGATAGCCTTGTCAGTACGCTTTTGCACATACCAAGGAAGACTGAAGATAAAATTACTACTAGATTAGACTTCGTTGAAATCAAAATAACAGAATAGTTACATCCACAAGAGATTATGGTAAGAGGCCATACCTGGAGCCTGCAGCTCACAAACTATCCAAAGCCAAGAAAAAGAGTTTGTATAGGTGTTTGCATGATATTAAGGTGCCACAGGGATATTCTTCTAATGTGAGTAGGCTTATCTTAATGGACGATTTGAATTTAGTAAGAATGAAGTCACATGATTATCACGTGTTGATGCAATAGCTATTACTGGTAGCTATTAGAAGTATTATAAAAGATGACATGTGAACCACTATAACAAGATTGTGTGTTTTACTTAATGATATTTGTAGTAAAGTCATCGACATTGAAGAGCCGGATGAATTGAAAAATTAAGGTTTCATTATTTTGTCCCAACTAGATATGCACTTTCCTCCTGTGTTTTTTGATATAATGGTGCATTTAGTAGTTCATTTGATGAGAGAGGCAAGGCTTTGCAGTCAAATCATCTAAAGTGGATGTACCCTTTCGAGCAATATATGAAGCTCTTAAAAAGGTATTCAAAATATCCTTATCGACCTGAAGTCTCAATTGTTAGAAGGTATGTAGTTGAAGAGTCTATGGACTTTTGCAAAAATTATCTTTAAGAGCAAAAGGTATAGTCTCAACATGAAGAGGGGAAAAGTAAGGGAACACAGGGTCTTTAAGTGAAGAGTATGAGTCGTCAAGAGGTGTTGCAAACACACTTGTATATCTTATATAATATGAAAAAAGTTCAACTTTACCTACATGAACATAAAAAGAGTTTGAAGAATATGTATCAATAAAAGAATGGCATGCAAATAGCCAATAAGAAAAACAAGACATTCACACAATGGTTCGAGAAAAAGGTTTCATAAGAGACCAGTATGTCAGAGACAATCGAACAAGTGTTTTACGTCATTGATCCTACAAACAAGAAAATGTCTATTGTACTATAAGGTAAGAAATAGAAGGATGTTGATCTAACCTTCAACATACCTTTTACTACAATTCAACCTAGACCAAGTAAGGAAGAATTGGTGGATGACAAATATTCTACAAGAAATTATCATTGTGAAGGAATATGGAAAACTATATGAAGTAAGATATACATTAGACTATGCTATAGTGTTTTATGCTTTTTGTTTTGTGTTAATTACATATCTGACACACTGCTTTTATTTTTTAATTATCTATCTGATATTAATTTCTTTTGATAGAAATATGGACGGTTCTAATGACTCAAACAGTGATAGAGGTACCGATAAGGACTAAAGGAATAGAGTCGGTCACATTGAGAGAAGAAGGGTTAGGGCAACACAAAGCTTGGAGCATTGGTTGCTTGGCAAGAAAACAACGTGGTCAGATGCATGTCGATTTTGAGGATGATATGCAATCAGTTGGTGATAAGGAAGATAGGTTTATTATCTATATAAGCTATATGGCTCGAAGTAAAGTTAACATTATCATCTTTAACTGGAAGTTGGTTTCAAAAGAAACGAAGGAGATGATTTGGCAAAAAATATTGATATATATATATATATATTTCTATACATAAACATTTCTATCTTTATTTCTATTGGTTTAAATATAATTACTTTATGTTATACCTTACAGCAAACCTATATGATCCCAGACACTCTGGAATTTAAGAAGTACTAGATAGAAGAAGTTCTCCTGAGAAGGAAAGATTTTAAGAATAAGTTCACAAAACATTATATTTGGGAGCCAAGACAAGGTGAGAATCCATGTGAGACTTATATCTATCTCTTTCCTGAGGACTGGAAGTTGTTTATGGTTTCACGCCAAGACCCTAAATTTTTAGTAAATTTCTATGATCATTCTATATATAACTGTCTCTAAATTTATTTGGCATTATGGGCTCAATTTTTTAAATTGAACCACCTATCCTTTCACAGGAACTAAATAAGGCAAATAGGTAGAGGAAATTGAACAATTTATATTCATATTTGATGTCTCGTGGTGGTTACTGAAAGCTTGAAAGGAAGATGATGGAAGAAGAGTTGTAGAAAACAAAAGAAGAAGCTCAATATGATCCTACCATTATTGTCGAGACCCCCAAAACGTCCCCTACGTCACAAGAAATGGAAAGCAGGGAAGTTGAAAGATGACCAATATGTAAATCCAATTATAGCTCAGGCTACTGCAAGGATTGTAAATATTGTTCCATACTAAGATGTATGCTAGATTGGACATATATCACACATGTCGATTAATAGTACTTGTCAATTATATCCTTGTTTTTGAAAATTGGCAATCGTGATTAGAAAGCCTGATCATTTAGGTGGCGTTCGAGGGGAGACAATAGGGATTGGGGTCATAAATTTTTTTGGACGAGCTACAAATGCGTCATGAGGTGAACCCAATAAGGAGTTTGTTGCTAAGATACAAGAGGAACTCAGTCGATCCATCCATAAGGTAATCAGTCACTCCATCTGAGAGAGACTTATCCAATCCATACAAGAGAAAGTCATTAAATCTATCCTTGCTCAAGTTTGTCAATCACTTCAAGATGAACTTAGACAAGAGATGTTGCAAGAGCTATGTGGTGAGTTTCGGTCTTTCATTTAGTCTAAGAACAAAAATGAAGAATGCAGAACCCAAGAATCCTTAGCACCTCTCATCAGCACTAAAGGAAGTCATAACTTTCCAAAGGCACCGATTGGTGACCCTTCTCCCACTCTACTAACTGGAGATCCTTGCACTCTTTATTTGGACGTCCTAGACCTCCGAGTTATTGTTGATACTCTCATACACACGTAGGCCACCACCTACCATCATATGCAAATTCTAGACAAATTTTGTAGGGTCACTGTGACTTGTATTTAAGAGGGAGAGGAAGCTATAACCATTCCAATCTATGATTTAAAGGTTGTCACACTTGGTCAAGCGATAAGATAGTTTATCCTTTAGCCTAAAAATCTTATTGTCAAAGTGATTACATATTTAATGGTACGAAACACTTACTTTTATTTGATTTTTCTTAGACATCCTATTTATAATATGCATTTTATATTTTATAGGACTAGCAAGACGAGGAGAAGTATGTCTTCTAATCAAGATTGTGGAAGCTCCCCAAACAAATGAGCAATATTGACTTGAAGATGCATGTAGGGGTTGTAGGTGATAGAAAGACCTATCATTTTGTGATTGACAAGAAGGATATTACAGAGTTTCTAAATTTGGAAGAGATTGACATATCATGGGTTAAGATTGGCATCAAGTAATTTTTTTTCCAGTTTTTAACTTAAATTAACACATTTTTATTTAGGTTTTTAACTCCAATCAATCATATATAATAGGTAATTCCACAACTTGTCCTGTATATTAGGTACAAATAATCTATATGGCTTCCTGTGTTCAATGCGCACGACAAAAGGAAATAACAAATTGGAACTTAGGACGATATGTGTAGGCTTTATAATGGGAGAGACTAAGTTGTCTTGTTATTTAGCTCCAATTGTTAACCACTAAGTATTTCAATATTGTATATTTAAAACATATTTAGTTTGTTAAGGATTATCGTGTTATCTAACTTCAGTTTAATCTGTATATGCTGCTATATTTTTTCACTGGAGTTTGTGTGTTGTTTCCCTCATGATCAACGTTGACTATTAGTTTGATCCCTTGAATAAAAAGCAAAAAAAGGAGAGTTAAAATCAGTATCTAACACATAAGTTTTATTGTTTAATTTTTTTATCAGTGAGTTTTGACTTAAATACATTATTTAATGTAGTTTGATTCCAATTTATAGGGCGTTAAAGACATATAGAATCATGAGCGGGATAAAGGAAGGAAAAAATACTACTACTTGGATTTATCTCGCAATAAGTACTTTGATTACAAATTCTTTCACTGACAGTCGTTTTAGATATGCAATTATTAATTTTAACCGTTTAGTTTTAGTTTATAGTGCCCTCAACAAATAGGGAAAATTGAGTATTGATATTATGTTTTGTTTTATATGTATAATATAATTCAGAATCGACTTACTACAAATTTTGAAGAGGTGATCACTTCTTCATTTTCAAATGATAATATTTTTGCAATATGGATTGTTGATTTTTTTTTTCATTTTAATCTATGTATTTTAATTAGCTTATTTTTCAATTTGCAAATATTCGATAGTGAGGATGCTTTCCTTACCGACGACATTGATAAGGTTTGAGATCTTTTAGCTAAATATCTTCTTGGACAAATGGATGATAAATAAAGTTCATTTTAGAAGTTTTGAATGCGTTTTTGTTTATTATTGTACAGGGTAGTATAGCAACTAACACTTTGATTAGCCAATACTATATGTTTATATACTAATTAGCTGGGTATATGTTATTTAGTTTATGAGGATGATATTCTTGTACAGATTGAATTGTTGGGCAATTAAAAATATGAGTGCAACTCTTTTTTAGAAAAAATAAACCTTTTAGCATCCACACTTAAAATAGGGACGCCATATGGGAGATACAACTTATCCAAACCTCAAATAAAGGATGCCACATGTCCCTGCACATGGAACATAGACGTCCCTAATAGCAGAATTAGGGACGCCATATGTTAATTCTTGTTTTATGGCTGTCATAGGTCTCCCTCACGGCATTCCTAAATTGAAATTAGGGACACTGTAAGTCTTTTCAGCATCCATTTTTAGGGAAGCAGTTTCTCCTCTTTCTATGTCCCCTACATATGCGTCTCACGTTAAAAGGGTAAAAAAACAGACATTAAAAGCGTATTCTATAGTAGTGATAAAATGTTAGTTAAGTCATTTAATGTGTCTTGAATTAATAAAATTTACATATTTTACCGTTCTTAAAGAATGTAATTTTTAAGTATGCACTTAATATGTTCACCCCTATCTCTCCTCAGTCCTTCCTTGCAAGGAATAGAAGTGGAAAACAATTATTAATTACCCTATCTACATCGTATATTTTGAAGCAAATTTTTAATAGAAGACTTCTTATATTTTCTGGGGAGAATACTAGATTAAGTTTACTTGCCTTTTGCCTATATCTACATAATGAGATATTATACTTCACAAGATGCATTCTGAAAACTTTTATGGTCCATGTCACTTTACCTATGGAGGATATCCTGTTTATATGAAAAATCATTAATGAAGTCATTCCCTCAATAGACATTCTCAATAGTTATCACTTCTTTGTTAATGGTTGTTGTGTTTTTGGATGCTCTAAAATATAATCTTTGGACCATCTTTTCTTGCACTATCTGTTCACTAAAGCAATGTAGTATGGCAGCCTTCCCCTAAAGTTGAACTTATCATCTTTTGATCATCTTTAAGGAAGGATCAAAATGACTCTTACACATCTACATAAATATGGTTGTACCATTGAAATGATCAATAGGATCAAGCTTTTGTTAGCTATCTAGATGAAGAGCAATCAATCATGCATTATAAGATCAAACCAATCCTTCTTTCAAAAGTGTTCAAGGAAATTGATTTTGTTGCTTTTGCAATTGTTTTAGCTTTCAAGAATCGAAATTTAGTATAAGTGAATCCTCCTTCTCCTTCTCATTCCCATTCTCATGTGAGTCTCTCAATAGACAACATTACTAAACAAGGATGGACTATATCTTCATACAAAAAGGAAAGAGAGGAGTATTACTATGGATACGCTTTCAAAGTCAATCACTTCAATATTTTATGTGGCAAAGAACTATAGTGAAGCCTTTTATCTCGTTATATTGCTTAAAGGGAGCATTACTATGTATTCAAATTCATATTTCTTTTTTAGATTCTCCAAATAGAAAGCTTAACATATTTTGCTTTAGGAAACTATTCTTGCCACCAAAAGGGACTAGGTCAAGTACTAACTACATTTTGTACAAGGATATGGGTACCTTATTGGAATTATATTTGAGTTTAATCGGGTGAGAAATGTAATGAACGTCAGTCATATGTTCTTGCTTCCCTGAAATCATGTTTGGTTAGTTTGTGCAATTTTTAATTCAATAGAAATTAAATGGATGGGTCACCAACAACCTTGACTAATTCAAATAAGAGAATAAATGATAAATGAAAACTAGATTCTATTTGAATGATTTTCATAGTACAATAATTGAAACACAAGGAAAGATCACATAAGGGATTTTCGTATGCTGAGAGAATGTTGTGAAGTAGTAGGTTGTGAGTACTTAGAGTCCCCTTTTGCATTCGCACCCGTTATGTATTTATAGGGTCTTCATCATCCCTGAAGGTTGTTACATTATCGGGAAGTTCGTTCCCCTTTTCTTGGATCTAGGTTGACGGTTCTTGACTTACTCTTTGGATGACTTGGTCAAGGTTGTTCAAGTGAGTTGATAAGTTGAGTCGTGATGCTAAGCCCGTCTCGACATCTCCCTTACCAACGCTTTATTCGATATACTTATCATTGGATTCTCGAAGTCATACACCTTTGTCTGAGACTAACTTGGTCGTAGGGGTGCTTGTTATTTCTTGGGCCTTGGTCTAACCATTTTCTGAGCTTCTTATGAGCCCTAATTGGACTGGGCCTCCAATAAGATACTATAGTGTGATAGGCTTAATCACTGTCTGGCCCAAGTATTTTTTTTATGGGCATACAATTACCATTGCATATGTATGATGTATTATCATTTTATTATTTTTTTTAAGTGATAAGTACTACTTTTGCCTTGAAAGTAACCATCTGAGAGCGTCAGGTATCCAGAAGTTTTTTTAGGATCATTTTTGTCCCGAAAGTAACCATCAAAGAGCGCTGGATATCCAGAAGTTTTTCAAGGACCATTTTTGCCCTGGAAGTAACCACCCAAGAGCACTGGGTATCTAGAACTTTTTTTAGGACCATTTTTGCCCCGACAAATTTACTCTAACAGTTAGTCAAGTCAAATTTGACCATTAAATAACACCATGAGTTGAAACATTTTAGGAGTAGCTACATTTTGAGACTAAAAGAAAGGGATTTTGGGGAATATTGTTTTCATATTAGGAATAAACCTTTAGATCGTGAGTTGAGGAAGAAAAAATATCTAAAGATTCGGCAGATTGTGATGGTCCAATCATATACGATCTGAATATGGATATGGGTTTTGCTTTAAAGATCATAAAGGTTGAACCATATGTGATCTGGATCATGATAGTGGGAGTAGATATATTTTGGGATCTTTTCACTGCCTTTGAGATTCAAACACAATCAGAGAATAAAAGAAAGGGATTTTGGGGAATATTGTTTTCATATTAGGGATAAACCTTTAGATCGTGAGTTGAGAAGAAAAAAATATCTAAAGATTCGGCAGATTGTGATGGTCAAACCATATGCGATCTGGATATAGATCTGGGTTTTGCTTTAAAGATCATGATGGTGGAATCATATGTGATCTGAATAATGACAGTGAAACTTTTCAGCTTATGTGTCATTTTACAATCAAACTTAACATTAACTAACTGCCAACGTAAATTTGTCAAGACAAAAATGGTTCTAAAAAAACTTCCAAATATCCAGTGCTCCTGGGTGGTTACTTCTAGGGCAAAAATAGTCTTAAAAAATTTTCTAGATACTCCACACTCCCAGATGGTTACTTACAGGGCAAAAGTAGTCCTTATCCCTTTATTCAATAAAAATTGTTTCTTATAATAAAATGGAAAACATATTTTGTATCAAAGGTCTAAAAAAATTTTAAGAAGTGTTGGTTTGTTTTTTCCCCTATTTACAAGTGGTTTGAGTTTGCAACAGTTATTGCTTAATTTTTAAGGATATTTTCTCAGGTATTGTAATATGCATGCACTTTTAAAAAATATTTGTAGTTGATTTTGTTGATGTTTAATTCGCCACTTTTCTTAATCGATTTTTAGAGGGATCTTCTTCTAATTAAAGTATATCTTTGATCTTCTAAATTTATATTAAGATTCAGTTTAGTCATTTAAATTAAAGAAGTAAATTTTTAGCCCCTTAATCTCAATACCGTCAGATTAGGGGAGAATTCTAAATAAAAGATAAGGGAAATATGGAAATTCCAGTTAAGAACAATGAAATCTAAAAATTTCAATTCAGTCATTTTGTAATTTTTTGTGAAATTACCAAAATACCACTGAATTTTACAACAAAAACATCTCAATTCACAACAAGAGTATCTCAATTCACAACAACTCACAAGTTAAATACGTAGTATTTAAATGCATATGTTGTTGTTAATTGAGATACTCTTTTTGTAAATTAATATGCCCTTATTATTAAAATTCAGTGGTTTTTTTTTATAATTTCACAAAAAAAGAAGCACAAACTAACTGAATTGGAATTTTTTTTATTTTGTTTTGAATTAGAATTTCCCTATTTTCTTTTTCTCTTTTTAGAATTTTCCTTTAGATTAATTTAATAGAAAATATTAACTCAACAAATTTTAACCTTGTTTGTGCAACTAAATGTTGACAAAGTTGTGTTAATTTTTTCAATATAATCAAATTTAGATTTCAAAATTTAAACATTCTTTGTTGGAATTTAATTGCAGAGTCATTGTTTAAATTCGTGAAGTCAACATTTTTCATTAAATTAAATTAATAGTGCTAAAAAAATTTAAAAACTTATATATATACGGAGTATATATTAATTTAAGGGATTAAATTGCCACTGATGCATTTGATGTAAATAAAAGATGAAAAAGCTGGGGGGGGGGGAAGGAAGAAATTTATATTTTGTCATTTTGATTTTCAATACAATGCGTCTCTCATTTGGTCTTAAACACACACACACACACTCATGATAAGTTTTTTAGAACAAAATTTCGACACGCACATTTTGAAAAGCTCAAATTTAAATTTATCATTATCTCACTATCCTATTCCTACCCAAGCAATGGATTTAAATTTGCTTTATCTCTCTCACTCACACACGGCAAATGTACAAGATACAAACATTCTGAATATATAGTTCTTTATTTTTGAAGTTTTTTTTGATAATGTTTATTTTTGAAATTAAAATGGACTCGTCATGAGTAAGAGTGGCCCATAATCAAAAGCCTCAAATGTGAAGAAATGGTGCCAACTTATGGGCCTCAATGGTCACGCAGCATGCAATGCATCTTCCAATCCTTCCATGAATATACTATCATTAATTTTAATTATAAAATTCATTTGACTGTTTTTTTTAATGATTAAGGAAGATAAATAAGTTACTTAATCAAATCATAAAATTACATATCAATTTATAAGTTGGACAAAATAATTTAAAAAAACAATAAATTTAAATGCTTTAAAGTAATTTAATTAGTTTTATTAGGATTCTCTAAAAAAATTAATTGAATATTATATTTAAGACCATAGTTAATATATAGGATCAAGCATATCCTAACTAAATTATCAAATCGTTTCATCCAAAAAAAAAATCCCAGCTGTGACATGTTCCTAATATTTATACACCACCCTCCCCGTGAATTGCAATAGTTTCTTTTATTTTGATATCATATTCTTGTGTTCTTCACAATCATTGCAGCCGCAACATAATCTTGATGCATGATGGCTTGTAATCTGTTTTTTTGTTTTTGTTAAAATTTTTAATTTGTAAATAATTATAATCAAATGATTTTGTTGTTCTTTGACTTCTTTCCTTCACTAGAATTAAACATGAGGTTTGAAACAAACATATTATTCCTTCTTTAACCCTCATAGCACGTGACACACACTACAAATAATTTTGAACTACGCATAAAGTAAGGTTCTGAAAATTGGACAGGTTACTGAATCGGACGGGTACTAAGTCAAGAGTTAGTGAATTAGACAGAAGTCAAACTTAAATTAGACCGGTGAGTGGGGGAAGATTTCAGGGTTATTAATATGAATTTTTTAAAAAAATGTTTTAAAAATGATTTTTTTCTAAATTAAACCGAGTTGACTCCACGACCAGTTTTGACATCAAGTCACTAGTTTCTATATTGCACCCACTGATCCAGTTTGGATTTTTTTAAAAAAAAAAAGGTATAAAGGGACAAAGAATGAAGGCTTTAACTTTACCCTTTCTATATGCCTATTGCCTGGCCCTTTACAGAGAGAGTGCATGAAAATCTTTGTTTTATTTTTTTGGCGCAGTTCATGGGAATTTGTAAAAAGATTTATTAGATTTAAACAGAAAATTGAATTCATTCATTATTTTTAAACGTAACCATTCCTTAATATTCAGAAGTTACATTAGATTCTAATTAATCTAATATGTGTACTTTTTTTTTTATCAAAGGGGCAAACCTTCTATTAACAAGCTTTCGCACCATTAAGTTACAAAACCTTTATTAAACTAAGACGTAATCCTTTTTTTAGGATGTGATGAACCGGAAGACAAGGAATTTTAACAAACATTTGATACAATTGTTTGCTTGACGTTCCAATTGAAACTCAAAACTATGGGTAAAATAAAGTTGGTAAGGCCTTTATCAGGCCTATGCTGAAATAATTTTTAAGTTGGGCCTAGTTTAGCACCAAAAGCTAATACTCATCTTATTGTCGTTTTTATTTAAATAAATAAATCAGACATATTTTTATAAGGCATAACCTATAGGCCTGTAAATATGGCCTATTTATTTATCTTTATTTGCAATATTATATACTACTCAGGTCTTTAACATAAGACACGGTTGACTTTTTAAAAAGATTAAGGAAGCTAAACATATTACTTAATCATATAATATATTATGTTACATTTTATTATATATCAGTTCATAAGTTAGAAAAATAGTTTAGAGAAAAACGATAAATATAAATATTTTAAAGTAACTTAGTTACCTTCTTCAATTTCTTAAAAAAAAAAGTCAACTAAATCTTATATTTAATATTAGAGCTAGTACTAATATAATACAATCTAAATATATAAATTTTATAAATTATTTATAAAATCACTGATTTAGCTTTAACTCTAAATTTCATATCCCATCATTTGGACACAAGTTTAGACCTCTTATTCATTAGACGCGCACCTTTATATTTCTTCTCTTAGCTTCAATCGCTTAAAATAGCAACACTAGCTCACTTTTTCTTCTATGATTTTCGTCATTTGCCGAATTATAAAATTGTTTTAAGTTTATTTTAGTAATGCGCAAATCTCCCTTGTTCTTATTTATAAGACCCTTTTAAAAAATTATAAGAAAACTAATTACATTACTTAATAATATCATATATTGTGTTTTATTATATTACATAGTAGTTTATAAGTCAAACAACATAATTTGAAGAAAACGACAAACTTTAATGTTTTAAAACAGTATAATTAACTTTTTAAAGATTTTTTTAGATTACCCAAAATGGTCGTATAAATAGAAACGGGGGTATTATAATATCAAAAGGATGTATTTAGCTTAAGAAGGAAAAGGGGAAAAAATTGAGAGAATTTCAATAAAGGACTGCAGTTGGGAATTAATATCAGCGCAGCTCATAAATAAGCGAATGGGTCATATGAACATGGATTTTTCTTGTTCATACAGCTCATTCACTTGTTTATAAGCTGCGCTAATATTAATTCCCAACTGCGATCTCTTACTGAAATTCCCCCAAAAAAATTTCTATCAAAAAAAAGGGAAAAGGGAAAAAAAAGGTAAAATTCGGTTTTATACACCTATTATTGTGCTTGTTTGATTTTAGAAAATACATATTCTTAGTCAACATATGATTGATTTTTCTTTTTCAGCTAATGTCACTAAACATTCTTTTATGTTTCTTACTAAATTATTATGTTGCATGTGATAACGAATCCTAAGCTTTTAAATAAGCTTGAATGGTCACATATAGGGTGTGTTTGGATTAAATATTACAATCGGTATTTTTGTAAAAGTAAGATTGAGTAAAAGTAAGTTTGGGTAGTATAATTTATATTTGGAAGAAATATTGCAGAAGTCACTTATACAAAAGTAAAACTTGTTTTGTTGAAATTTTCTAAAAATTACTTTTGATGGGAAATGACTAAAAATGACATGAATCATATTATATAGCCTACATATATATATATATCTAAATATA
>JBAGKO010000005.1:11679129-11692396 GCA_037177275.1 Acacia concinna | reverse complement strand
CTTAATAAGGGATATTTGAGCTTTGGAATCACCTCAATTGGATATTTGTACAATTAGATATGAATTTTCAAAATTGGATGAAAATTCTGTCAAAAAATCCGAATTTATGGTGCCCAACGCCCCTTGGAAAAAAGTTTATGGTGCTGGGTGCCCCTTAAAAATTAAAAAATTAACGGCGTTAATGAAGTTAACGGTGGTGGTGACAGACGCCCCTTTTTAAAAGTTTATGGTGCTGGTCGCCCCTAAAAAAAATTTATGGTGCCAGACCCCCCCTGAAATAAAATTCATGGTGCCAGACGCCCCTTTGCCCAAGAAAAAACTGTTGCTCTATCTATATCAAGGAGATATGGGAAATGGTTGATATGAACCTATTATAAAGAAATTAAGTTTTAAGAATTGTTTTGGGTAAAGTATTTACGGAATTTTAACTGCTTTAATTCAGATAAAATGTGAAAAATAATTGAAAAATATAATACTTTTTTTTAAAATATATGTATGATAACATAAAAAGCAAGAGCCCTCATTTTAAACAAGTGAAACTTTTTGGAGAGTATCTCTCTGGGTTTTTTTAATATAATATCCCTTCGCTTTTTCTTCCATGTGTCGGCATTCCATATCACTGATCACTTTCTTCTCACAAAATAGTTAAATTTCTGGTTCACATTTCTTATATCCACCACAAGCTCTTTCACCACTATTTTCAATTCTGTTTTGACTTATTTGTTCTTACCAAATCTACTGGCCCGCATACTAATAAACTATATATCTTACCAACAACATAATATCTACCGGTCTTAATTATAAAACCCTGTTAACTTTTTTTAGACAATTCTAAGAAAGTTAATCACATTACTTAATCATTTTATATGTTATGTTTTATTATATTATTATTAGTTTATAAATTAAACAATATAGTTTAAAGAAAAATAATAAATTTTCATATCTTAAAATAATATATTTAGCTTTTTTAAAATTCTTCAAAAAAAGTAAACTGAAACTTATAATTATAAGTGAAAAAGGTAATAATACTCAAAATTTGTTTCAAGATGAACTACCACCAAATGGTACAATTAAGCACTGTGTGAAAAATGGGGAGTGAGGCAAAAAAGGGTAAACAACAAGCTATGTCAGAAAAGACGCTACAAACACTAATTCCTTGTTTTTGAGTTATTCTCCTTTATTATTAAAGTTAATTCTATGTCGTATGAGATTCTCCACATCAACTCAAGTCCCCTCTCACTTGAACAACCGAACAACCTAACAATCTTCTGTTAAGTTACAATTCTCTCATATTGAAGCCGCCACAACACCATGTCACTGCCTCTGCAATCAAGGCTATCTCAATTTTTCGGTTTCAAACGAGATGTGGCATTCATAGAAGAAGTCTTGGTTGAAACCAAGTGCTGATACTATAGAAGCAAATAGTAGAAGATGATACATAAAATGTAACATGGGAAAACCCTCAATGTGAGGGATAAAAAGCCCACAAGCAATGCGTGTGTGTGTCACATCATTTCACATAGAATAAAGTTAGGCTTACTAATAGATTTATAATACAGTGAAAGCACTCACAAACTTGAGCCTTAGGATTTTGAATTATAATGTGATGCCGTTCTATTGCCACACCACTTGAGGACCGAAAAATTGGGTTACCTCTAATTGTGATATCTTCAATATGAAGAATTTAATAAACTCATACTTGAGTGAAAGATTGTTAGAATATCTAAATGTAACTGAATTAGAATTCATAGGAAGTCTCATTAGATAAAGTTGGATAACTTAACAATTCCTTGACAGATCGATGCATATCAACACTCAGTAAAAACCTAAAAAAAAAAAACAACAACTTAATAACCATCCATTTTACAGCAAGACTTGACATAGAAACTTGTTCAAATTCAGTCAGCCAAGCTGTAATGGCTGAAAAGTTCAATGAAGAGGCACAGCATCATCTGAGGCTAAGTCTTGTCTCTTAACAAATCTACCCTTAACTCTGGGTCGTTTCTCAGCATAGGCTTTCCTGTAAGCATATCTGATTCTCTTCTCAAACTTTCTAGATTTCTTCTTCTCTCTGTATTTTTCCACTCCAGCTTTCCTGTTCATCTGCCCAAAGTGGATTTGCATTGTAACTGAAGCATTTGGAAACATCTCTGTTCCTTGGGGAAATATGTACCCTGGCATCTCACTCATCGTCCCTCTCTGCAGCATTTGAGCATCCATATATGGAACAGTCACCTGATTTTCATCAAACCCAAACTTTAGGGGGAAGAAAGGAAAGATAAGAAAAGAAAAGAACACGACCCGACCAATATCATCATGGATCATGCTAGAAAACAAAAAGCTCTGCATCGGGAACTTGAATTTTGAAATTTTGGTAACTTGTGAAGTAGAAGAATTTCAAGTGCTTTATTATCTGGTAAAAAAGAATTCAAGGGCTTTTGAGTACGGCCCGCACAAACATTGTAGAAAGCAGAAACAAACAAAAGTATAGTGAACTTTAAAATTAAACAGAGACAGGCATGTAGATAGATGTCAGCCTGTGCGACTATTATTGGTAAACCAAAATATTACCACGCCGTGCAAAGCACCAAAGGTTATTTGTGAAAACTCACCTTCTGAAGGTAGCATTTACAGGATGATTAATAAATAAATTTAAGCTGAGCCACAACGCTTTTGGATATGCATAGTGCCCAGTAGAGAAGAGACATACATTAGTCTCTGATCATACAAGCATGCTTCATTGCTGTAATCAAATCTATATGTCGCCCACAAAACAAGAGTTAAAGAAGAATTTACAGAGCACATTAATCAAATTATCCTAGAAACAGCCCAAAAGAGACAGAGAATACACAATGAACCAAATTTCATATGGATGATCATGGAAAATTATAGTAATATTAATATGAATAATCATCTTACGCTCCGGCAATTCGAGGCGTAATTAGTGAAAGCCACTCTTGATGATGGCTTTTGCTCCATATTGAAGTAGACTTTATGCTGCTGCTGCTGCTGTGAAGGCTGAAACTGCTTAGGCTGTTCAGCTTCAACCGATTGAACTGGCACAACACTGTCACTTTCGTTCATCTCTTCAGAGAAGCTGTAAGTTTGTTGCCCCTGATCATGATCTTCCTGGAAATTTGTGAACTTTTTGGATGAATCACACTCTTCAACAAGCTCCACGTACGCATGGTGATCATCCTCTGCTTCTCCGAACATAAACCTATCATCAACCTGGCTGTCTATAGTATCAGCGGAACCAAGCAGTAACCACGAGTCGGCTTCTCGCTCGTCCATTTCCTTGCTACTTATGTTGTTGTTGTTACTGTTATCGAAAACCTCGTAATTGGGCTGGTCGTCTGGAGTTTCCACGTTGTCGTCGAGTATATGAGACAGGGGAGACACAGGGACCCTGTTGTGTCGGCTAGCGATTGGGTTCGCAGAGTGAATTTCAAAGTCACAGTTGACACACAGCGAAGCATCATCGGCCTTACAGGTGAAAGCCACCGGAGCGTTCTCACACGCGCCGCAAAGTCTCACACGATGGTGGGGCCAACCAGGAGAGCCCATCGCGTGAATTTGTCCATCGCACGAAGAACAGAGGTACGCTGAATCAGTGTGACAGTAAAGCGTGGAAGCAGAGGATCTGCAAGAGTCACAGAGGCGTACCCAATTACTTGGATAGCCACCACCATAGTCCATTTTCAGCATTCTAAGCTAAAGCTTAGTTTTTTTGGGTAATGAGTATTTTTTCCCCCTGGTAGTGACTGAGCAAGCAAGCTAGAGTGTAATATAGGTAGAAAAGATAGGGAAGAGAACCCGAAAAGTGCAAAGCGATCGAATTTTTTGTGGTCGAGAGAGATTGGTCTACGATCTTGTGGTTAGCTGTACTATGGTGAGTGGGTGTGTGCTCCTCGCTTTTTGCTTTCGAATCTTTCGAAATACAGAGTAAGAGGGATTCATCATTATTCAACGACGATGCTTAATAAAACACCCAGATCACAAAAAGGGACAGACACAGCATAACTCAATCTTAGTGAGTGGCAGTGTGAAATGGTGATGCTAAGTCCTAAGTGGGGGGTGCTATATATTTCGTTGCACTCAGTCTCACAACTGAAAGGAAAAACACAAAAAAGAAAGAAGCTTGGGAGTGATTATTATTCTTGTGGTGGAAATCTTCGTACTTGATTCTGATTTAGACCTCGCACGTTGGACCATGGTATAAAGCAAAATTCTCATCACTAGGATGTTGCGCAAGTCCTTGTCCCAAGTCTCAACCTCTCTCTAATGACGATGCTTCCGTTGATATTTTTGTGTGTATTAACTCTCTGTTTCTTGTCTCAACTCATCATAACAACAATTGTCCCCAGGTAAGCTCCCACCAATGCGATCATCATCAAAAAGCAAAATGCCCTTTAATGGCTTTATATCTTTCTTTATCTTCTACCAATCTACTTGAGCATCCATGGATTCTGTACAAAATAGTCTCAAGATTATTTCTTTCTTTATGCCTTCGTTTTACGATATGCTGCACATTTGGACACTCGCTCACTCATTAGCCACTCCATTGCAAGTAGATTCTCTGCTCCTTAATCCCTTCTGCACTTGAACAACTACCTATCCACAAGTAGCGTTTATACTTTCTTGGTAAGTATAGAAAGCTTCTTACATTTTACCTACCTAGTTTTTCTATTTCCCTTTTTTTTTTTTGGGAGTCCATGACTCAAGTGCCACTCACCCTCACGGCTCACCCCATATGAATATGTGAGGGTGTGAGATCAAGCTTAATCACTCTAGAACGTTTGGTATACAAAAGTTGTTCAAGTTGCAATTATCTTATAACTATTAAAAAAGGAATAAATTTGACATACCCATCGTCGTGGATTCAACTAGTAAAGGGGTGAGATATGCAACCATTTGGAGCATGTTCGATCTTTGGGGAGTGCCACTTTATTATGGTTTCAGTTACGGCATTTGGGGATATATCTAACTCTATAGTATCTAGGTAAGCGTCTGAGGATAATTGACGGTTCGCCCTACTCAACATTGATATCATTTAGGATTTATGAGGAATGGAGATTTCGCTCTACTCTTAGATTGTGGGTGAATTCGACCCCCTTCCAAAAATTTATATATCAAAAAAAGAAAAGAATAAATTTGACCTAACCATTAAAACACAAATATTAGAGTTAAAAAATCATTAACATTTAATGACAGTGAATAAAATTGATAAGTTTTGGTTAATTTAAACAAAATTGCTTCTCAAATAATATCTAAATACCCTGCCTCCGAATTTTATTTTTGGATATAAATTTGTGAATGTTACTTCCAAAACAAAATTACATCTTAACCCTTTATCCATATTCATAACTAAGTCTATAATCCTGCCTCTAGTGATTCTCGTAACTATTGTATTACTATTACTCAACAAAATTTCCATATTAAAATTGACATAATTAGTAAAGCTAAGAGTTACGAAGAAACCTTTGACAAATATATTTGCTTTGTGGATTTGATCTAGGTGAAGTTTTTATTTGCTTTAAGGGCTGTTTGGTATGAGGGGAGGGGAGGGAAATGAAGGGAAAATAAAAATTATGTAAGTTGAATTTAAAAAAATTGAAGAAATGGAATTATAAAATTTTAATAGAGAGAGAGAATGCAACATAAAAAAGTATGAAAAAAATAATTTAAAATTTTTAACCATATTTCTTGAATTTTTTAAATTTAATTTATAAAAATTTTTCATTCCCTTCCCTCTCCTCTAAATCCTCGTATCAAACAAGCCCTTAAGCTTGCAAGCTTAAACATACCTGATTAAGTAATCAACCTTCTTCTTATTTTTTTTTTTGGTTTTTCATAAGAGACAAACGATTAATAAAGGTTAGACTACCTTTCTAAAGTATGATATAATGTCTCTTGAGATAGTGATTCTAGATTCTATATTAAAAAAAAAAAAACATACTTGATTCTCTTGGCATTATGTGTTTTTTTTTTTAGAAGTATATGAAAAAAAAACAGTATTACCTCTTAGTTTCTTTTTTGGCCAACATGATGCGTAAAGAGTACGCTACTTTCATTTCTTCCATTTCTGTCTCTTTTTTCAGTGCCTTCTATAAAATCTGGATAAACAACAGTTTACTGTTTTGAATATTATATTATACTACATAAATAAGTTAATTAGTTTATTTTAAAGTATTTAAATTTATTATTTTTTTAAAACTATATTGTCAAATTTATAAACTTCTATATCATATAAAAATACATTATTTATAATATGATTAAATAACTTATTTATCTTCCTGAATCTCTTAAAAAAAAAGTTAATTGAGTTTTATATTTAAAATATTTTTTATTTATTTTTCTCTCTTTGTTTTCAAAGAAAAGATTTAATGGGTCTAATGGGGCCGTGCATCCGAGTTATTGAGAACCATGCTTTTACAACAAAGAATAGCCACAATCATTAGCCTTGATCCACAATCCACTTGATAAAAGTGTAGGGGAGCAATGACAACGCTGGACAAATACATAATAATAAATTACATGAAATTTATGTGAATTCATTTGTGAAAAACTGTGTAAAATTTGACAAATCGTATATTAAAAAGCCAAGTAGCCAAGGCAGACTACTATGACTACCCCCCCAAAAAAAAAATCGTTCAGAGTGCAAGGGAAGGAACTGCTACTGCTTCTAATCTATATATCACTGCTGATATAAACAGCACTCGCAATTTTCTCAATTGCTACAATATGCAAGGTTAAACGTGCTTCTTCTGAATCCCTTCACATTTACTCAAGGAGAGAACTTTGCAATCAGCTTATCAACATGGATAATGATATCATTTATCCGGGGCCTCACAGCAGCCTGAGGCTGAAGCATCCATGACACAAACTGATGAAGAGCTTCTGGATATGGTGGCTTAGGTCCAGCTGGCCATTTGACCTGAGCATTCACAACGGCCAACTGCAAGCTTCCTCCAGATTCTCCAAGTGCGTATTCAAATGGAGATACACCATACCTACAAAGTCAGGCAACTATGAAGAAACATACTAAACCAGCTAAAATATTGTTAGCAAAAGAAGGGAAAAATTCCATTTCCAAGGTGAGGACACTTATAATAGTATGGAGTAGCCATAAAACTGGAGGCTGAACTTCTATGGAGAAAAAAATAAAAAGCCATAATAAGTCTGATCTCTAAAGTACTAGTTTATGCAAACAAACATGCAAGGATTAGGAGGTAACATTGAATCTAATGGCCGCCCTTTTGGGGTCTATGGCCCTACATATCTTACTTCTTCTGGATGGATCTTTGTTCAGGGCCTAAAAGCTAAGGTTGATATTTCCTCCCCGTTCCAATTGTTCTCCTTCCCAAAATAGGTTCCACTCCAAAAACAAATAAAATAGAAGTCGAAATGGACAATGCATACCCAAAAAACTTAAGCGCAGATGATGACATAAAATTTCAGAAATCACAAGTAAAGAAGGATTAATCCTCACATTATCGCATACAATGTGCATCCCAGTGACCAAATATCAGTCCTTTCATCAATATCAGCTTGGCTTGGACAATCCCACAGCTCAGGAGCACGGAAAGGAGCAGAGCAATGTTCAGCTGCCCATTCCTGTCAAGAAGTTAAAAATTCAACAATCAGCTGAGTATAAACTCCAAGCCTGGTAACTGAAATGAACCTTTGGTCCTTCTGATGCACATTAAACCTGTAGAACTAGTTTTAAGGAGTGTTGCAATGAAAGTCTAAATGAAGCAATTGGGTATTTGTAAATTATAAATTATAAATGTGCCACCTAACTTGATGGTACAAAATTCATGTAGATGCTAATGGTAATGTAAGAAATGGACGCATGAAACATTAACATTATATAATTAATAAAGAAATGGATAGAAGCACCTGTAGCTGTAATGCCTCTTGTCGGGAGCAAATTTGCCTCTTTGCAGGTCGAGCACTGCCAAAATCCATCAGTATGGCAAGAGGTGATTGCCCTTTCCTATGTGTTATCAGAACATTTCCAGGTTTGACATCATTATGTGCATATGGAGGATCTAAACTGTGCATATGCTCAAGTCCTGCACAAAGCTATTGAGCCGATTTCACTCGGTTAAAAGGCTTTTAGGACATTTAAGCTATAGCATTTAAAGTAGTATAAATCCTTGAAACATAGATTGTAGAAAAGCAATTTGGAACAAATGTTTTAAGAATTGAACCAGATATCAAAGATAAGAAACGATTCAAGTGCCACTGGCTCAACTTGCGAATATAAAAAATACAAGTGTTATCAAATATGTAAGAGCAGCATGTATATATATTTAAATAAATTAAATATTAAATATTTAACAATATGAAAAATAGATTATTCTTGTTTCGTAGGAATAGGAAACCATTTAACTAATGTTGGCTTCCATCCAGTCTTTCTCTCTTTCTGACAATTTTTAACCAGTTACATTCTAAGAATTTGCCTCTTTAGGGCGACTAGTGCTTTCAAGTTTTCATATTCAGACTTTAGTTTTAAAAGGCTTCTCCGTTGAATTGAATTAATAGGGTTATGTTTGCTTTTCTTCATCAAACCAAAAGTCCCATCCTTTAATTATTCCAGATTGATAGATAAACAGAGGGAAGGAGATAGAGGGAAAGAGGTGATGATGATAAAGCAAGCAATGCATTTTTGGATCAGGCCCATGTCATTTTATCTTCTTTATAAATTAACTCCACATTTTATTTTTCTCTTCTTCTCTGAACCATTTATCTCTGCTCTTGCTTTCTTTTTCCTGTTCTGGTATTTCTTTTTTTAAATTTCAGCAATGGAAGAGAACTTGGAAATGAAAATGCGAAACCATAAATGAAAACAAGAACATAGCACGCTAAGATACTGGTGCTTTAACCCTCAAGTTTGGGGGCAATCAGACGAGAGAGCATGTTGGTGTACTGATTGGATGGAGTGGTTGGACTCTTAGAACCACGTATGAAACTGAGACAGACAATAAATAATCAAATTTCTTCTTTCTCAATGTTAAACTTTAGAGTTCAGATAGCTAACCTATATCACAGAAATTGCCAGAATATTATTTTTAAGAAGTGTTGCCTTGATAGCTAAACTGCTGGCAAGTTATAATTTTTAGTTGCTAGATTGGTATTTAAACACAGATACACACATGTCAAAAGGAGTGAAATGTGTAACAAAACAGATGCTTTTTTCACCTGCCGAAATATTTGAAGAACATCAGAGGTAGAAAAGAATTCCTTCTTGGCTTTCATTGTTTTGGCATTATCCAGCAACGTTCCATCCAAATGAACTGGAAATAACAAGTATGCTTCATGGTTCCAAGATGTTTCTTGGGTAGGCTGTCAGCAAAAACCACATCTTGAAAACATAAGCACAGGCATAAAAACAGGGAAGAAACGAAATAAATCCAATACAGCAAAGGACTTGACATGTTACACATTCCAGCACTAAAAATATATCTTCTCTTTTTGTGAGCCACACTGAAACAGCAAATGCACTTTCCACATAAGAAAACCTGGGGAATATCCATGTCACACACTCACACCACATAGCTGCATAATTCCCAATCAAGCGTGGAAAAACTAGATCCTCCTCAGCAATATAAAACAGTAGTGCGGGTGTATCAAGGCTTTAAAATAAGTTTTTGTATTCTCATAAGCCATGACACCAGCACCATGGATCTTATTCTGATAAAATTTATCAGATTGTTGTATCCGAGCCTAGCATCATTGTTGGCTGCAACTACTTATTTTACCTCTATAAAATTTGTTCAGATGAAAATTACCTTAACAGAGATGATTGCATGGTCAAGAAGCGGGAGCAGATTTCGATGACTAAACAGAGATGAGACACGGATCTCCTCCCTCACCAACTCCAACTGTTCGCTATTCTGAATGAGGATCTTTTTCATAGCATAAGTTCCGTCTTCTGCAGAAAGGCAGAAAGGAAGACCATAGCAAAGTTCATAATTCATAATTATATAGAAACTCCTCCAACTGTAGATACACAACCAGAAAAATTCTAAACTTACAAATCACCACCATCAAAGTGAGAAATATGACAGGATATTTATCATCATTTTTTATTAATAATTCATGACGGGATAATTATCATCCCCATTTTATCAAAAACACATTACTTCACCGCATAATCACTAAACGCTAACTAGCACACAGATCTCATTCGATAGTAAATATGTCTATCGTGCCTGGACACCAGATGAACTTAAAATTAGTAAAAACTTTTTATTCAAGCATAAAAATCAATCGCATCCCGCTGGGTATCGGTTCAGATGGGAAGGGGAGGCACTCCAATGAATCTAGTATTATGACGCTCAGATCAGAACTTGTATTGATCGTATTGGAGTATGCCGATAAAATCTAAATCTCTATGTGCCTTTATTTCTACTAATTTTCTCTCTGACTCAGGAGTACAGGAAAATACTAGGAGATTCCAATAGGAATAACGCAGATCACAACGTGTTGCACATTTTATACCGTGAGGCAAAAAGAGTATTTGGGTTAAGAAGGAGAATAACCGAACCAGAGACGTGAGAGGAGTCTTTGAGCTTCTTAGAGAGACCACTGCCAGCAGAGGCCGGGGAGGAATCAGCGACCACCTCCTTAACCAAATAGACGAAGGCGAATCCACCTTCCCCGAGCTGCCTGACGATGCGGAATCGGTTCTCATTAATCCAGACATCCCCTCCTCCATTAACGACGTCGTAGAGAGCATTCAACCCAGAAAACGAGCACCCCATATCTTTCTTCTACTTCAAATGCTTCTACCAGTGCATGTAGATCCTGAAATCCGTCCTTCTGTCTCACCCTTTCAGCCTCACTTCCTGAGAAAAAAAAAATGAAATCAGGAGTCCAAGAAGGAATTTGGGAATCCAGGAACCTGACTTCACCACAATTGAGTAACCAGGCTGATTCTTATTACCCTCCCTTGACACTGTTGTGTTCAATTACTGGATCGCTCCAATTTCAACCAGAGTACCAAGCAAGCACAATATATATGAGTGTGTGTATGAAAGAAATTGCATTTTCATCCCAACTAACAGAATTTACTGAAAAACGATTCCAGAAAATTATTAAAAAATTTTAAAGTTGTCAATATTTAATATAGAATTATTAATAACAATTTCAGATTATGAACATAAAATTATCATTAATAACTTTAAATTAAGTATTAACAACTTTATAAAAAATTTTTATAAATAGACGATTTTATGAAATCTTTTTATCATAAATTTTGTTAGTTGATATCAAAACATAATATTTTTTTTATATGTGTGTATTTTTATTTCGGCACTTCTCTCTTTGATTTGCACACCCCTCTACATTTGTCAAAAATCAAAATCAATCAACGGCACAAGATGATAATTTCTTACCGAAATGTCATCATTTTTTTACCTGAAAATGTCATTATTATTTTAAGAGTTAGGAAAAAAAGTTTAGGTCTATGCGTGTGATTATTTCTTCATAGATCGACTTTTTTAGTGAGATTCAGTAACAATTAACAAATGTATATTGTATCTGGCCAAAAAAAAACAAATGTATATTGTACGGTAATACTGTCGTGATAAATGATTGAATACTAATCCTATTCTTTATGTTTTTTTATAAAACATTTGTAAATTTTTAAAAAGCATTTAATTTATCATTTATGTCTGTTTATATTTAATAAGGGTAGTAAAAGAGAATAATAATTAATGTAATATTTGAGTTTAGATAAATACTAATCTTTTTTTTTAGAGAGAATTCCACTTAAATACTATATGAATTTGCAAAATCTAAATTAGTCTTTTAACATTTTAAAAAGACATGGACTGAATTGGGTTTTTCAAATTTTTTAATGTAAACAGTAGCAAGATTTCGCTATAAGAGTAATGCGATTTGCAATAAAAGTAATGGATTTCACTATAATTTTCTTATATCTATTTTTCTATCTCCCTTTGACAGCGCTGTTCATCTGATACTGACGTTAACGTTGACGCATATTGACAAAGAATAGAGGAATATGCCCGTGACAGAGGAGATAGGGGATTTTTGCAAGTTAAGTAATGAAATTCGCTACTTTGTAGATCACTTTTCACATTAACAAATTTGAAAAACAAATGAGAGAAAGGATTTTTCGAATAATGAGATTTGCAATAATAGTAATGGAATTCGCTAGTTTTCGGATCATTTTTCAGTTGAGAAAAATTAAAAAACACAATTTGGTCCATGGTACTTTGGTGTCTTTTTGAAATGTTAACAGACTAATTTGGGTTTCGCAATTTCAAATAGTATTTAAATGTCATTTTCCCTATTTTTTTATATTTATGTCATATATCATCCTCTAAAATAAAATGAATGTAATTTTAATAAAATTTAAAAATCTGCAATAATGATGGGTATGGGATATGTAGATAGATACTAAAATTAAATTTAAAATAAATCACAAAATAAATAAATGATAATGATTAAAATTAACCAAAAAAAAAAGTAGTGATATATGTAGATATTGATGATATGGATATGAATCTTATTAAAAAAATTTGAAAAGAATGATATGGTCATAGGGTCATGGGAACCAAATACTAAAATTATTAATTTCCAAATACTAAAATGCTTCTAACTCAGCCTCCTATATTTCTTCTCATTCCCAATTCTATTTTTAAACCAAATTTTTAAGAAAATTTATACCTTAAATCCACGCAATCTTTGGTTGAAATATATAGTTTTAAAAAACTGGCAATAATTTAATTTAGAATGCTTAGGTCATAGTACACAATAAATCACAGTATGAACAAATGATAATGATTATTGCAAGAAAAAAATAATGACATGTAGATAAATACCAAAATTAATTATTAAAATGAAGTTTGTAAAGAAGGATATGGTAATGGGAATATGGAGGGGTTGGGTTTTTATTTTAGTTTTAGTTTTTAATTTTAATTGTGATTGTGGGAGAGAATTTTGGTATTTTAATTAAGGGAAATTTAGTGATTTTGAATTTATATTTTAATTAAGGAGATAAACACAATTTCCCTTAAAAGATAAAAATATCATTTCCTTTAAGTCCTTCTTTATAACTTCTTTTACACTAAAACTTCTTCTATTTCAATTGTAAACAAGTATTTTTGAAAAAGAAATAACTTTTATAAGTAGAGCATCTTATATATATATATATATATATTATAAATAATGATAGAGAAATATTTTTAAATAAAAGTTTAAAAATCTGCAATTACAAGGGTTTCCTATATTA
>JBAGKO010000005.1:11650864-11666282 GCA_037177275.1 Acacia concinna | reverse complement strand
AAATTATATTGTTTGACTTATGAACTAATATATAATGTAATAAAACACAATATATGATATGATTAAGTAATGTAATTTAATGTAATACAGTGTAATGCAATATAATGTAATGATGATTCCATATATGTGTTTGATTAATCGTTAAGAAAGGATAATGCATATACATAAAAACATTTGATTATATTACATCTCACATGAGAATATATGATAATAATATATTCAGAGACAAAATTGCCCCTATCTACACATATAAGTATAATGTATACCTTGGGTTTATGGTGGCTTTTTCAACTTGTACGGTGTACACATTGAGTTTATAATAATTTTTTTCATATTTAATGGTAGAGATATTATGCTGGTTGAGTTCATGGTAATTTTTTAATATTTAATGGTGACAATATTATTTAATGGAATATTTTAATATTTTTAATGGTGGAATATATTTTTAAAATTTTTGGGTAAATACTTTTTAAAAACTATTATATAATTACTTAACATTTTTAATATTTAATATTTAAAAACATTTATGGGCGAGCACTTTAGTCGAATTTAAAAATTATAATGGCAATAGGTTTTTTCACTTGATTACACGATGTATGCATCTCCCTTAATCACTCCTAACGATGTAATCCTCATTACATCAAATGATGTAATCAGGATTACATTCTGTAATATGGTTTACATTACATAAACTCAACTAAACACTATAATCAGTATGTTACATTTGGATTGCATGTATACATCTCCTATATAATTGAACCAAACGTGCTAATATTGTTTTTACATTTACAAGTCACATTCCTTATGTATACCAATATTGTAAGGTCTTTACAAGCAGATAAAGTTATATTCAGGCCTCAAGTAATTAGCAAAAAATGCGATATATAACTACTTGGTCCAGAAGTGGCAATACTTCACATAGGGTTATCTTCTAGTATAAATGATCACCATGATTCTATATGAGAATAATATTGCATATATTGCCCAATTAAAAGAATGATGCATCAAGTGAGATTGGATGAAACATGTTTCACCAAAATTTCTCTTTTCTCATGACCTTTAAAGGAAATGTGGGATAGACGTCTTGCAGATTCGTTCTAATGAGAATACAACATATTTATTCACCAAAACTCATAATTTTAAAGCTTGTCTATGACATTGATCTTTGCAAACTTTAAGATTTTTACTAATGTCATCAGGAAAAGGTCAATACACGTTATACTTTTCCCCCCTTTTTAGGTTTTGTCCTACTGGATTTTTAGAAAAGTTTTTAATGAGTCGATATTGGACAGTGTATTCAGTAATGATGTACTATTTTCTTTGATTAGATTTTTTATCCCGTTTTCCTTAGTTAAAGTTTTTCATGAGACACGTTCAATGAACACTCAAGGAGGAGTATTATGAATATAAAATTGGGAGAATGCCATTTGAGGACCATAGAAGGGAACTAATTTCAGTCAAAGCCCAAAAGATTATGAAATTTTAGTCAAGGCACAGTAACTAAAATGGAAATAAATTTTTTTAGGTAAAAAGACAATAACGCCTTTTATCTCATGAACAAGTATAATCCCCCATGAACAATATATTAATTTCTAGTTGTCAAAATTATACACTCGTTTATATGAGGACTTCACTTGTTCACGAGATAAGAGGCATTATTGTCTTTATACCTGAAAAATCTTATTTTCATTCTGGTCACTGGACTTTGACTAAAATTAATTCTCTTCCACGGTCTTCAAATGAAATTCCCCCTATAAAATTTGTATCCCCAATTATCTCTAATATCTTTAGTATCCCATAGTTATTTCTTATTATTATCAAATCTATAAATACCGATTCTATTGATATTGTTAATTATGCCTATAAATAAAATGTATGTATTTTGGCCAACATAAAGTTGGTCTAGTGGCGTTTGGCCTGCTATATCCTTTTAGGTCTCAAGTTTGAGTCCCAGAGGAGATACTCGTGTCAAGAGGGGAAGCCACGAACCCCGAAAGCCTCTATCGAAAGCCTCTATTATATATTGGACACTCTTTGATAGTCAATGATAATTATTCTTTCTTACTCTTATATTTTATCTTTCTCTCACTTTTATTTATATTTATAGCACTTTAAACTAATTTAACTAACTTCATTAGTTTTTATAAAAAAAGTTAACTCAATCTTTTTTTCATGACTAAGATATATTTCTATAAATAATAAATATATTACTACTCTAGTCCTTGGGTTCTTGACATAGGACCTAGTTGAGGAGTTTTTTTTTTTTAAAAAAAAATTTCTAAATATAAAAACTATTTTTTATTTGTTAATTTTTGTAGTTTAACCCATTGTTGTTCCTCAACAATAATAATTAAGCAGGCGAGAGATCCATCAAAATTAAAGATGATGATTATAATATTTTGTTCAAAATAGTTCATAGCAACAAACTTAACTATTGGTAAGTAAGTGTATGTTTGGATTAATTTTTAAGAATAACTTTTACGGATTCTTAAATAAACATCCGAGAAGAGTTTTGTCTCGATCTAGCTTTTAAAAGTGAAAACAAACTCGCTTAGATCTAAAGATTAAACGTGCGTTATTCCACACTAATCTTAGGGCTTGTTTGGGTAGGGCGTTTTTGGGCTTAAGTGGAAAAAAAATGAGCTTTTGATGATATGTTGTTTGGAGGGGTTGGATAAAAGAAGTCACTTTTTAAAAAAAGTGACTAAAGAGAGAAAAAGTCACCCATAGTTGCTTCTGATAGCGGTAGTGTCTGTCTCTCTGGTCAGAATTTGCCCATTTCTTTTACTGCAATGGAGGAATTAATAAAGCTGAAACTTTTTTCCTTTTTTATTATTTTGATGATAATAATAATAATAAAAAGTCACTACCAAAAATACTGATTATCAATTTTAAGACCCATTTGATAATTGTATTTCCACTGATCTTAATTATAAGACTTATTTAACTTTTTTGAAAAATACTAAAAAAGTTAATTACATTACTTTGTAGCATTAAAATTTATTTTTTTCTTCAAACTATTTTGTTTGAATTATGAATTAATACACAATATAATAAAATACAACATATGATATAATTAAATAACTTATTTTACAACTTTAACTTTTTAAAAAAAGTCAATTGAGTCTTATAATTAAGACTGGAGGTAACATTGTTTTAATTTTTTTTATCCCAAAATTAATGGGGACGATGTGGAAAAAAAATTCTCATTCCATATATTAAGGGCCTGTTTGATGCTGGCGTTTTTCAGCTTCTACGGTATATTATAAGTAACTTATTGATTTTGGGTGTATGGATGGATATAAATAAAAAAGTAACTTATTAAAATAAGTTACTTATTTTGATAAGTTGGAAAAATTGGCTTATGAAAATAAGTCACTTTTTTTACTTCAAATCCAAACACAAGTAACTTATTATACTCTCAATAAGTTACTTTTTCTACCTTCGATCTAAACACAATTAACTTCTCATAAGTAACTTATTTTTATAAGTTCCTTATTATAAATCACTTATAAAAATAAGTTACTTCTAATAAGTCACAGCCAAACAGGATTCTTAAATCATCATTATTATTTCACATACGTTACAACATTTTTTTAAATATAAAGTAAAAAAATCATCATAAGTCATTTCTCTATTTATATTATCCAAACATAAGTGACTTATGAAAATAAATTATTTCCGCTATGCCATTCAAACACAATTAACTTCTAATAAACTACTTATTTTTATAAATTATATATCATAAACCACTTATAAAAATAATCACTTCTAATACGTCTAGACGCATTGTTTGCCAAAAGCTAATCTAAGCTTCAAAACCGTTTTGTGCGGCGTTACTTGGCGAAGCAACTTCTTGGGCATTCTAAAACCTAACGCAGAAGCCGTCTCCATTGAGCCCGACGAGGTTGCAGTCGTAAGTCCGAGGGACCAACATGCCTACCGTCAGCGTCGGGCGGGATCGTCTGTTTGCAGCTCTAGGAAGAACTTACAGTGAGTTTCATTTCCCATTTCACTGTAATCATCATTTTAATGGGCAGCAATTACTGACACTCGCTGTTATTTACAATTTCCAGCACAAGAAGAATTCGAAGACCTGTGTTTCAGTTTTGGAATCGAGCTTGACGACGTTGTAAGCTCTTTGATCAAAATTTGAAGTTTGGATACAAATTTTATTCGTCTTACATATACAATGTGATTACGACAGACTACTGAGAAAGCAATTGTGAGAAAAGAAAAGCATTTGGAAGAAGAAGCTGATGAAGATGAAGAAGTTATCTACAAAATCGAAGTTGGCGCCAATAGGTACCCTTACATTTAAATTATTTTTCCTTAATTTCCTCGTACATGCAGATGCAATCATAATGTAGGTGTAAGTTGATCGCTGCTTCCCAAAAAACGAGTATTTGATATGATTGTACAAGCGTTGAATGGTATTGCTGGTTGAAGAAGTTTACTTTCGGGTGTAAATGCTTGCTCAACTCCAATTTCAAGGTTACGTAATGAGTTCTAGTGTTCTGGCTTAACACTACCTATAATCAACTGGGGTTGAACCCCTTGTTCATATTTAGCGGCCTCATCTTATATTTCTCCTTCAATTTTGGATTTTTTTTGCTTGGGTTGTAAGCTTCACTCTTTCTGGGATATTTGCAGTAATAATGAAGTATGCTTTAGGAGATTAATGCTAGAGCGAAGCTAAGTTGATTTTAATTGCACAGATATGACCTGCTTTGCCTTGAAGGGCTGGCTCAAGCCCTCCGAGTGTTCTGTGGGTTCCAGGAAATTCCTACGTACAGTTTAGCTGACATTAGTAAAAATGCAATGCTCAAAATGCATGTTAAGCCGGAGGTAGTTTTGCCATCCCTGAATCATTTTTTAATAAGGACGGCATTTACTGATTGGAAACTGAGGCGTGTCTCTTGCATTAATTGTTGTAGACATCTATGATTCGACCATTTATTGTTTGTGCCGTATTGAGAGGTGTAACATTTGATAAAGCAAGATACAACAGCTTTATTGATCTCCAAGACAAGCTTCATCAAAACATTTGCCGGTAATGATGTCTGACTCACTTATTTGCTATTTATATTCTCTTTGGGCACGACTGGTTAATGGTTTATATGTTTTATATCATTTTTAAATCTTTAGACTCTTTATTTTCTTAGCTTTTAAAGAAAACTGGGGAATCCTTGCTCATTGGTTTAGCAAATTATGCTGTTATAATTCTGAACTGCATTACCTTTTCTGGCATAATTTCAGCACTCTATATTTAATCTTCATGTGTTTTTCAGGCGAAGGACTCTTGTTGCAATTGGCACTCATGATCTGGATAAGTTGGAAAGCCCTTTCACTTATGAGGTTTCTACTAAAATATGAACAATGAATATTCTTTCATTGTGTATATAGGATAGTATGAAGAACAAAATAGAAATCTGGAATCTAAAAGGACTCTTGGAGTATTATGTTGAAAGCTGAAACTTGCTTATTAGGAACATGGAACTTGCTGCTCACTTTCATTTGAGTTGATTGTATAATAGATGGCCTTAAATCATGTTTGAACTAACTGATTGGTAGTGTTTACATTTAGATCTGGTTAGAAGTTGCCAGTAATGTTTATCCTGCACTCAATCTATTTAAGCTTTTATCCCTATACGGAAGCTGATATGTAATTATGGATTTAGAAAAAAATTGTTAGATTCATTGATTATTAGGATTTATTTGGATTGGATATTATTATATTATTAGGTGGATTTAGATAGGATTAAATAATTTTAGTAGCATTTGGATAATATTGGAATATCTATATCTACAAGGACTTGAGGGTTCCCCATTTTTTACTGTTGGAGTTATATGGGCTGCCTAGTTTCATCATATCATTGCCCCAATATACTTAATTTATTGTTGTATTTTAAAATTCGTTGGCATCATAAATGCAGCATGATGCTGTTGATGAATTTAAAGCTTTGCTGCAAAGTTGCATCATTGGTAATTCTCACTTGATTTAATTTTTCAGGCTTTGCCACCTTCAAGTATAAACTTTGTGCCACTAAAGCAGGTATTTTGCTTAAATTTATTCTGGCATTTCAATTTCTTAGTTAACATATCTTTGAAATTGCATACTGCTACCACCTCATTTAGCTACTCTTATTTTATTGGTTTCTTGTGCAAAGTTTATGATTTAAGCAGTCCTCTGTCGCATACTACTCTTAGGATAACAACATTTGAAACGATTCTCTGGATATTTGTTTTGAAATTCATCTTTCATCTTTTCCGTTTGTGTGCTGTAGGAAAAGAACTTCAGGGCTGACGAACTTATGGAGTTCTACAAAGTGAGTTCTTACAAATATTTCTTTGTTGGATTTAGCATAGCTAACTGCAGGTTTTTATTTGCGCACTTCTTTGCAATGCATTAAATTATGGGTTGATAATCGATTAATGTCTAGTATCTTTTTATAGGGTACTGTTGTTTAGAGACATCTCTGAATATTTACCTGGTTTATGTTTGACAGTCGGATTTGAAACTGAAGAAATTCTTGCATATAATTGAGAGCTCACCAGTATTCCCTGTTATATATGACTCTAAGAGGTAATATATTTCTATAGCATACTGATCATCAAATAGCTTACAAATGTTTAAAACATTCTCCTCTTGTATGTGTTCAGCCGTTGCAATCTTGTGTCTACATCCAGGATGCCTTATTTACATTTAATTTTTGTTGAATCACTGTATGGATGCTGACTGTCATCACTGTTTGAGTTTTTCATGCTAATTGCTGTGTTGCTAGATACAAATTTGAAGATATTGTCTAATAATTACTAAACAAATGTAAATTATGAGATCATAGATAGTTTTATTTCTCCTTAACTGATAGGTAATTTTTTGGCTAAAACTACAATGACACAATGGCACACTTGTATTTTTAAGGGGTCACCTTGCAGAGTCAGCCTTATTAGTTTTGCACTTTTGCTTCTCTATTTCCATTGATTATACTTCCTCTGGTCCTAATTATAAGGCCTAGTTGATTTTTTAGAGAATCCTAAGAAAACTAATTACATTAGTTTAAAGTATTAAAATTTATCATTTTTCTTTAAATTATTTTGTTTGATATATGAACTAATATATAATACACAACAAATAATATGATTAAGTAATTTATTTTGTTTCTTTAACTTATCCAAAAATGGTCAACTGACCTTTATAATTAGGACCAGAGGGAATTTTTTTTATGAGCTGATAATTAGTAGCAGTTGACCTTATTCCACCCAAATTATGCTGTGTAATTCAATTTTTGACATGTTATACTGCTTTGACAGAAATGTTTTATCCTTACCCCCAATTATAAACGGTGCACATTCAGCCATCACTCTGGAGACAAAGAACGTATTTATTGAATGTACTGCCACTGATCTGACAAAGGCAAAGATTGTTTTGAATACAATGGTAGAGAACTGTAGTTCATTGTGTCTCTCTCTATTGAATCCCATTTCTTCTCTTCTCCATTGTGTTGATTGTGACATACTATTCTATTTTTTCAGGTAACAGCCTTTTCAGAATACTGTGAGAAAAAGTTTGTAATTGAACCAGTTGAAGTGATTTCTGCTGATGGAAAGTCATGCATATATCCTGATTTGTCTGTCTACAATATGGAAGTTTCTCTGTCTTACATTAACGGACTGATTGGGGTGGCTTTGGAAATGGAAGAGGTATTTATTTCATGTAACTTTCTTATGTAGATTGTAAATGTGCTTTAGAATCTTTAACAAATGATTTTTAGCCTGATGAACCCAAAAACTTTGTGGACTGAACTCATATGAAGCAAAGGTCCAATACTCTGGATAAGGACAGGTCTAACTGATTCCTTAGAAATGTTGTGCCTAGGGAGTGGGCAAGAGAAGACATGTTGACTGAGGACAATCCCAAACCTCTTGAGAGTTCAGGGATTATTCTCTATTTCTGCCATTTTTCACTGTTCTCTACTTTCTTGCATTTTCCAGTTTGACCAGTCACTGTAATAGGTGTATTAGTAAAGTTTGATTTCATTGACCTCTTCCGTTGCTCATAGAAAAGACTTTGTACTGATTCTCCTACTAATTATTTGTTAATAGTACCATGTTACATGAAAGCAACATGTAGATTAAGTGGATTGTTCCTTGTCTTGCAAACTGGCTGTTGATAATCTTCAGCTGATCATTTAATTCTTGTCCATGCGACTTTTCTTTTGTTCCATTGCTTTAGCACATATGCTTAATTTATTTTACTTAACGCAAGACTCAGTGCTCTGATGCTTTCTGAAGTAAATAAAGCATTAAATAGTTTTTAATTTGCTGTTGTTATATCTTAAAACTTGTCCTTTTCTTCAGGTAACTGGACTATTAAACCGAATGCAGTTATATGCTAAACAATCTGGGGCTGACAATAAGCAGTGTAACATTGTTGTATCTGTTCCTCCTTCTAGAAGTGACATTCTTCACCCATGTGATGTTATGGAGGTATTGACAGGAGTTTGTTTGGTCACTAAACTGGTGCCATTCAATTGTCAAAGACTGTTGGATCTATTAAATGCATATTGTGCTGACAAGTCCTCAAAATATGTATGTTTCAATTTTCTTTCTGTAGGATGTTGCAATTGCTTATGGATTCAATGCTATTAAGAATAAAGCCCTTATTGATAACAAGGGCTCTAAGAGATTGGCTGCCTCCTTGACACTACTTCCCTTGAATGAACTCAGTGATCTTATCAGAAAAGAGGTATAATGCAAGTACTTTAACCCTCGTGATTTAAGATTTATGCTTTGGAGGATTAAAATATATTCATTATTTTCCTTTTTCCTGTTTTTGGACTCAAAAATATATGCCACTCTTATCTTTAAAATGATGCATTAAATGTTTAAAGTAAATCATTTTCATTATGTATGTTAGGCTTATTTTATTTGACTTTTTCTATTTATCTGAGTTTTATCATTCCCTAATCTTCTTTGCAGGTTGCAATGACTGGGTTTACAGAGGTCTTGACTTTTATACTCTGCTCTTCTAAGGAAAATTTCGCCATGCTGAATCGTAAAGATGATAAATCAGTAGCTGTTATCATTGGAAATCCTAGGTCTTCAGATTTTGAGGTTTGCATACATTATATCAGCATATTGAAACTAGTAGATTTTGAGGTCAAAATTCAATTTTACTTTAATTTGTAATGCCATGCCTTTCTTAGCCATCCATGCTCTCTACAGCCCCCAGTCTGAGTTTGAGTACATCATATTTGCATATAAATACACATTGTTTGCCCAGCAGTTCCCTGACCTTCACAAAGTTGATCACACTTATCTTCCCTTGCAGTTGCCTTATTATGATATTTTACATGCTTCAATTCTTACATGGTTTTAGATTCTATATATTAATACGTTATCCTATTCTTACAGGCAGTTCGAACTAGTCTTATGGCAGGCATTTTGAAAACTGTGGCTCACAATAAGGACCATCCAAAGCCCATAAAGGTGTCACTTAAGCTCTTGTTCATATCTGTTAACCAGCTGGACTTTTGAACCTAATCAGCTTTGTTGTTTATTTTGTCAAAATTTGGGTTTTCAACAAGAATATCGATTTAATTGACCTATGCATAAGTAGTTGGAGTTTCAACCACCTTTTTCTCTGTAAAGGTTACAAGGTATTTGATATCTTTGCCTCTGCATCGTAACAAATTTTTGTGATTCATCCTTTTGTTTTTGTTCTCTGTTGGTTCAGATTTTTGAAGTTGGTGATATTGTGGTCTTGGATGACACAAAAGATGTTGGTGCCAGAAATCAACGTCAACTTGCTGCACTTTACTGTGGTACTAATGCTGGATTTGAGGTATAATAAGCATTGATTTCATGGAACTTCATTTTGTATTTTGCTCTTTGAATACGAGTTATCATACATGAAAGTTTTATGTATCACTGTCTCTACCTGAACAAATTGAGTTTAAAAGAAATGAAAAACATGAAGGAATCGCCAGAGTGCTATACCTTTTCATATATGAAAAATCTCCTTAAATTGCTTTTTAAATTTTGCAGAAGAGCTTTAAGTGTTCACTTGCCCTACCTTATAAAGCTTATAGTTGATAATTAATACTGGTGCTCCTCACTGTTACAATTCATTCCTCCTAGAGATACAACAACGACAACAAAGCCTTATTCCACTAAGAGGGGCCAACTCATTCCTTCTAGAGATAAGAAGAATAAATTTTATTATCATACTTCTGAATTTTATTTCATTGATATGCAGATAATTCATGGCTTGGTTGACAGAGTGATGGAAAAGAATGGAGTTCCTTTTGTTTCACCTGGTGATAGAACAGGATATTATATTGAGCGATCTGATGTAAGCAAATTGCATAGATGTTCTCTTTTGTGTGTGTGTGTGTGTTTGCCTACCTTGCTTTGCTCACTAGAAGTTTTAAGCTGCTTCTGAGTTCTGATTACTTGACACGACTGCTTAATGAAGGAGCCTGAATTTCTTGCGGGTAGGCAAGCTAAAATAATGTACAAAGGACAGCACATTGGCACTTTTGGCATTGTTCACCCAGAGGTACTTGAATTATGATTACTAAGATTATGTTGGGATATACGGCTTATTTGAATGTTGGGGGCCTTGAAAGCTGCTACAATGTTGATGATATGGAAGCCATTGTTGTGGAAGAGCATTCAAACATCTATTTGATAAAACAATGATTTAAGATGACATAAATTGAATAATATTAAGAACAATTTCCATAATTGGATAATATTAAGAACAATGTTTGGTAAATATCCGTATAAGCAATTATGATAATTTAAAATTAAAACTTATAAAAAGGGTGGCCTTGTGTACAAGGCTTCCACCATAGTTTGTCTAACATACTAAGATGAATAGCTGCCAGTGCAAGAGGAAATAATTAGAAGAGTGGCATGGAATGCATACTCCAATTAATTGTATCTCAGTGGCAATAGACGTGCCTATTTGACCTGGCACGTTTTCCTCAACATTTCATATTTTGTTGTTTCTAGGAGTTTCATAATAGGGAAAATTGCAATTTGGTCCCAAGGAAGGGATTATACAATTAAACGGTCTCGTGAAATCGCGTAATTGCAAAAAAGTCTCTTAGAGTTGTCAATACTTAATATGGAGTGATTAATGATAATTCCATGTTCATTAATTAGGACTTTTTTGCAATTATACAATTTCGCGGGACCATTTAATAATTAATTGTATAATCCCATCCTTGGGACCAAATTGTAATTTTTTCTTTATAATATCCTTTCAGGAATGCATTATAACCAATAATAATGTTTATGTTTTTTTGTTTTTCTTTCAGGTATTAAATAACTTTGACATTCCTGATCCCTGCTCCTTCGTAGAACTCAACATTGAAAGCTTCTTATAGAGATAATTAGCTCCAATGTGAGCGTTTTCGTCAATATTGCTATTGTAAGTCGTCGCCAATTGAGTTTGTATTTTCTTTAAGTAGCTTTACTCAGTCATTCATACCATTACCCTTCCATTAATACCCAACTCCTCTTTCCCCTGGTAATTTTGTTGGGCTGATATTTGTTGACTTTTCTGCAGGAAAGTAGGTGTTCCCCCACTGGCTCGTTTGATTTACATTGCACCTTTAAGCTTTGAATTATGAGACTGCTTTGTGCATCATAATTCATACATGGGTTTCCTAGGAATTTAGAGCAACTGTAGCTGGGGAAATGGAATTAACTTATTTGCCCCAAAGCCTAGGGCTGTTCATTTTGTTTTACAGTTTTGAACATTGGAAGCTATTTATTACCTCATTGGAATGACTTCCGAGTTGCATAGCTTTTTATATGGGGGAAAAAAGGAAGAGATATACTCTGATTTTGACTTTATAGCCAATGAACGTACGGTATTGATTCATTGTATTCGTATTTGATACTAAAAGAGAGCGGTGAGAATGTTGGCTAGTTGAGGGAAAGTCTGTGGACATTGCTTATCATAATACGAAATCCTCTTAAAAGGCATATGCTAATATTTTTCGTCCCAAAAAAAGAGAGCATATTGTACAATCAAAAGGAAAAGATATAAACTCCATGCGTGGTTGGAGTTTTATATGCATCCAATGCTTGGTTGCAGTTTAAAACGAGCACTAAGGATAAAACCAAAAGTAACAAGTTTCTTGCCAATTTTTTTAACCATATTTTGGTGCCGGGCCATAAACTACTCCCTCCATCTCTCTAAAGAGATTAAGAAACATAAATAAATTACATAATTATAGATATGCTTCTCTCTTTTTAAGACACAAAGGCTTATGAATCTTACTTCCTGTGTTGGTATATCTTTTATGGGCCTTTATTAGATGTTTAGAGTCATTTTGGACTTATCTAATTGAACTTCTCTTTTTTTAGTGTTTGGGAAAAAAATAAGGACACTAATCTTATTTATTAAAACGGTCTTATCTACGTAAGCTTGAAACATTTGTTTATTTTAGACTTATTACTGTTGGAACCATTGAATGCCAACAAAAGGCACCAACGACAATAACAGGGTCCACCTCCATTGCGTAAGAGAACTCCCTCTGACTCCAGCAACGATGCTCCTCTCAGGATAACCGTGCCCACCGCCGTCTACCACCGTGCTCGGCAGCTACTGCGATGATCCCGTCTCTCAAGCTTCGGTGGAGGCTTCTGTAGAGAGGAGGGGGGACGATCTACCCATGCACCATCAAGAGGGAGGTGGATCTACATGGTTTCAGTGAGATTTGTACCTAGCTGACACCGCCTTCCTCACCCTTCTTCTTCTTCTTTTTTGGGTTGGAATTGAACTTGTGACTTGTAGATCGGAGAAGTTGCCGGAGGTTGTAAGCTTGCGATTAGAAGCAAAACACGATCCTGCTCGGGTTGGAGGCGAAGATTTGGCACTTTCTTCCTTTGTTTGGGTTGCAGATCGGAGAAGTTGCTGAAGGTTGTAAGCTTACATTTAGAAACCGTACACGCTGGTGATATCCTGCTCAGGTTGGAGGCGAAGATTTGGTACTTTCTTCCTCTGTTTGGGTTGCAGATTGAAGGCATTGCTGGTGGTAAGTTTTGCCTGTATCTGTGAGCACTGAGCACCTTATTGTCTGCTTTGAAAGTCCCACTCTCCTCTCTATGAGCATTCCTTCTTGTCTGCAATAAAGTCCCCTTCTTCATCTCAGTGATCTCCTTGTTTCTTGCCTTGTCCTGTAACCATTTGCCATGATATGAACATAACTAATAATAGAAATTGAACGCTATCATTTTCGCATCACCTTGTCTTGCAATAGTTAGTGTTATCAACCAAGTTAATGGAAATATTGTTAGGAGAGGGGTGATAATTGAGTGTGGTATTTTCCAGTTTTGAAAAAAGAGTATTGATTATTATAGATAGGAATTGAAGGAGATATTTTATATGGGCTGTAAATGTTATATGTTGATTTTCCCATATTGTTATAACTAGCATAATGTTTGAATGGATTAAAAAAATTCGCTTTTTGATGCATCTCTATTAACTGATGTTTTATGCTGCGCATCATGCTTGTGGCTTGCTAGTGAGAACATATTTCTTCCACCTTTGAATTGTATGTTTAATTCAGTGGGGAAGGTTCTATCTGAGGAATAATTTTGCTGGGTAGTGGTAGGGTTGAGTTCATTGAATGCAGGGGACCATTGAAGGAGGAGGAGAATAACCAGATAGTTGTTCATTGTTGTTTATACCTGCAGTTCATTTTCATTATCATCTTCTTCTTTGTATTGCCTTTTTCTAGTTACCGCCATTGAACGGTGCATTGTAATGCACGCGTTTGGTTTTCGTTTGTTCCTCTGAAGCTAAAGTATTTCATTTTTTATGGTGCTGCTAGCATATTAAAGTATTTTCTATTGTGCACATAGCACCCTCATTTTTCATGGTGTGACCAGTATTACTGCATTGAACACCCTAAAAATACCCTTAATTATCAAAATTGTTAAATGCAACTTTTTTTTTAAAAAAACAAGTGCTGATGGATGCTCAAGGTTAGTCTTGAGAAATAGGTGCAGTGGTAGCCTCTGGAATCCTAAGTCGCGACCTGTGATGCATTTTGAAGCAAGAGAAGCTTCTGCTAGTTTAGGTCGTGACCTGAGCCTCGTAGAGAAATAGAGGAGCTTTTTACCAGTTTAGGTCGCGACTTCAATTATTTCTGGTCACGACCTCAACACCCTGTTCATGCTTGGATGTTTCTGTCAATCTAAGTCACGACTTGGACACTTTTTCATGAAGGACCTTGTTTTTAAAAGCTACCTATGAACATCTTTTGACATTGCATTTCTTTTGAAAACCATACTACTTTTGGGTTTTGTAGTTCTAGACTTAGACAATGGATCCCCTAGGATTTTGTGAGTGCTTTAGGAATTCCATTACAAAATAAAAACATACTTGGAAAATGGGAGTGTGAATATGAGTGAAGGAAGGGATTGGATAGGCACGAGGGATTCTATGATTGAAAGCTAATAAATGAAACGTGGAAATGGACTTTTTGTATTGAATTAATTTGAGATAGAATTGTTCATATTGAGATCAATTTGCAATAATTTCTTCTTTAACTTTTTGTATAATTTTTCCTTGAAAATTTTGAAATCACTGTCATTATCTAATATTTTGTGAAGTACATGAATCAATTGAATAGAAGAATGACCAAAAAGGTCTTTTTCCAGAAATCTTGTTCCTTAATTATTTTTGGAATGATACAAGTGGACTCATGCTTGTTCGACATTTACACCATTTCTCTTGGTGTGAATCTTCATTGCTTCCATTCCATCAAGTTTATTATTTTTGGAATGATACCTGTTTATATAATATGTTTATATGATATGGACTCATTTTTTGTCGTTAGTATTGGCTGCTCATGATATGTTTCATATTTGTGCGCTTTTTGATTCTCTTGGTTGTCATTATTGTCTACAACTTATATGCCTTACATAATTGCTGGGGTGTAAATGGTAGTGTTGTCCTGTCATCTTGTGAATTATGGACCCCGACCAAGGTAGAGTAGTATGGGATGACTTCTTAACTGACGTTTTCACCACTGCTTGTGTCGACCAAATATATAAAAAAGAACGTCATGGTCATGGTTTTATAAAGATAGGCTGGAAGAACATTGTTTCCACCTTTCAACAGAAGACGGGGATAGATTATGGTCAGAAACAATTTAAAAATAAGTTAGACGTATTGAAGAAAGAACTGAAGACTTGTGATGACTTAAATAAAGAGACTGGTGCGGGTTGGGATCCTGACAAAAAAACCATAGCTGCACCGAATGAGTGGTGGACACAAAAAATATAGGTTAAATATTGTTGATTATTCTTAATTGTAAGTTTCATTTTAGTTCTATTGACATAAGTAATAAATTACTTGAACATAAGTTAAATGTAAATTTTTTGGTAT
>JBAGKO010000005.1:11633761-11647653 GCA_037177275.1 Acacia concinna | reverse complement strand
CACAGTAGAAACTATCACACAAGAATATGTATATATATATATTATGGACAACTGATTTTCCTTTTTTTTCTCCAGTGGACAACTGATTTTCCTTTTTTTTTCCAGTGGACAATTAATTTTCCTGTCTCTACGGTTGTGAATGGGTTGTGACTTAGCCTTTATAAACTTTATCTATATATAACTCAATTATAATTCATTGCATTGCAACTCGGTTCTTATAATTTTAACTAATATATGGATTAAAGTATAAACAAGATAAAACCTGTCCATATGCATGATGAGATGAGCTTAATTTAATTTTTTTCTCCAATTTTTATGAGGGTATGATGATGATCTCCTTCCAAGGAATTAAATGCAATACTCTTTAATATCTTCTTCTTTATTTTTGGAATGATACAGGTAGACTCGTGCTTGTTCGACATTCATTTCTCTTAGTGTGAGTCTTCATTGCTTCCATTCCAACAAGTTTATTTTTTTTCGATAACTTACCTATTTCTGTGTTTCAAATTTGTACGTTTTTTGATTCGTTTGGTTGTCATCATTGTCCACAACGTATATGCCTTACGTAATTGCTGGGGTGTAAATGGTAGTGTTGTCCCGTCATCTTGTGAGTTATGGACCCCGACCAAGGTAGAGCAGTATGGGACGACTTCTTAACTGACGTTTTGATCACTGCATGTGTTGACCAAATATATAAAAAACAACGTCGTGGTCACGGTTTTACAAAGGAAGGCTGGAAGAACATTGTTTCCATGTTTCAACAGAAGACGGGGAGAGATTATGGTCAGAAACAATTTAGAAATAAGTTAGATGTATTGAAGAAAAAATTGAAGACTTGGGATGACTTAAATAAAGAGACTGGTGCGGGTTGGGACCCTGACAAAAAAACCGTAGCTGCACTGAATGAGTGGTGGACACAAAAAATACAGGTTAAGTATTGTTTATTATTCTTAATTATAAGTTTCATTTTAGTTCTATTGACATAAGTAATAAATTACTTGAAAATATTTTAAATGAAAATTTTTGGGTATGTATACAGGAGAATGGAGGCTACAGAAAGTTCAGACATGCTGGCCTGCATCATGAACATGAACTGAGACTAATTTTTCAGGATGTGATAGCTACCGGGGAACATGGGTATGCACCATCCTATATAGATCCTGAGCCACGAGTGGTGGACATTGATAACTGCTACCGACCCTCGATGGATGAAGAAGAAGGTCAGGGGATAGTGAAGAAGAGCTTTTTGGTGTTAACCCTACAGGTAGTACACGACTGACAAATGACATAGCTGGGGTGGACTTATCAAATGTCACTCCGCCAGTAAGCCCAAGTGGAACAGGAGGCCAGAGTAAGAAGAAGAAAGTGACCCAAATAGCTACAATGAAAAGGCAGAAAGTTCCTCCATCAAAACAAATAGCCGATACAGTTAGTGTGATAGCTAATGCCTCTAAAGATAAAACTGACTCGTTGAAGGAAAAAGTAGTGGCAGGTGTTAACCAGGTTATGACAGATCTTTAGGCTATCCCGGAAGTACAAGAGGATGAGGACTTTAGTGTGCTATGCATGAAGCTTCTTCAGGACAAAACTGCTCGAGAAACATTTGCTTCAACTAAGAAGAACAATCCGCAGGCATTGGTAGAATGGTTGTGGTTGATGGTTTATGGCTAGTATTATATGTTGGTGTGACATAATGGCATCTGGTCTAGTTTTTTGGTGATTAGTGTGGATGTCTCAGGTTTATATAACTGTGGACTTAGTTATATAACTTATGACGTAATGAACTGTGGACTATATTTATCTTGTGTTTACGTTAATGCAATGTATAACGTGTTAACATGTGCACTAATTTTTACGTTTCTTTATATGTCACGGTTTTTATACTTACAATTTATTAATTTAACTATACTGATAGGTATAATTGAGGGGAGAATTAGAACCATAAAAAGTTGTTGGAGGGAATGGAGGAAGATGATGAGGAAATAGAAATGCTTTTAGAAGAAGAGTTGTTACAGTATGAAACTTTAGCCACCGAACTTTGTCAGTATGTGGTCCCTTATCTATGCAAAGAACCTCGCAAGACTAGTAAGAGAACAGGTCATGCATGGGTGCAAGAAATATTGGCTACCCATGGAACATGATGTCATGAGATGTTCAGAGTGGAAAAACATATTTTCTATAGCTTGTGCTATAAATTGGTTCAACATGGGTTACAGAATTCTAAGAGCGTTGGTGTTGAAGAAATGTTGGCCATGTTCTTGCTCACTGTTGGACATGGCGTAAGTAACAGGGTGATACATCAATTATTTCAACATTCAAGGAAAACTGTTAGTAGGCATTTACATACAGTATTACAGGCTTGCTTGAGTCTGGCAAGGGAAAATATCACACCTGAAGATCCTTAATTTCGTGGTTGTCACACTAAAATAAAAGATGATCCTCAATATTACCCATACATTAAGGATGCAATTGACGCAATAGATGGAACTCATATCAAGTGTGTGATAACTGGACCCGGACAAGAAAAATATATTGGAAGGAAAGGTGAGCCAACGTAGAATGTCATGGCGGTATGTGATTGTGATATGTGTTTTACATTTGTATTGGCTGGATGTGAGGGTTCTGCACATGATGCTCGCGTATTTCATTCTACGATTTCAACCCCTGCCATGAACTTCCCCTGTCCACTTGAAGGTATAATTCTGCCTACTTGAAAATTAAAAATTTGTCTTCATTTAACGTTTGCATCGATATACTGCAATTATAATGATTTAATCATATCATAGGCAAAATATTATTTGGTGGACTATGGATATCCAGCATTGCGTGGATATCTTTCTCCCTACAAGCGTGAGCGTTATCACCTCCCAGAATTCAGGCGTCAACCGAGATTTGCCAATCCTAACGAGGTCTTCAATTTTTACCATTCAAGTTTGAGATGCACAATAGAAAGGACATTTGGTGTGTGGAAGAATAGATTTGAAATGTTACAAAATATGCGCAAATACATTTACGAAACACAAGTCCATATAGTTTGTGCAACGATTGCTATACATAATTTCATTAGGAGGAATTCCCATACTGATGCTGATTTTAAGGATGCTGAAAATGAGAATCTTGTTGTTCCTAATACAGAAGTAGAAGCGTCATCCTCTTCAGACTATGTTAGGCAATCAACAAGGCGGATGAATAATGTCCGTGATGAAATTAGAGACCAAATTGTATGGTCAATACGATTCAATCAATAATATAATGTTATTTCATAACAAAATTGACATTTCTATGCTTTGTAATTTACATACATTTTAATCATTTAATTTTGTTATTAATTATATGTTTTTAGCTTTTATTTTTAACTTTTATTAAAATTAATTTCTCTTTTTTCTGATATCAGTTTTAAATTTTACAATATATTTTCTAATATTCATGTCCCTTTTAGTCAGTTGCCACAATAAGTTATTTTTTAATTTATCAACTAAATACAGTTTACTTTTAAATAAGTAATTTATAAGTAACTTATTCTACTTTCAATCTAAATATATATAATCTGACTTAGATCTAATATGACTTATTCATAAGTCCGATTACAAATAAATCCGTTATCTCATCGTTATTCCAAACACACCTTCATGTATAAGTCCCATCTTGGTAGAATTACTGGTTTTGGCTCTTTTCATAAGGAGAGAGTAACGTGACTATTCACCTAAAGTTTATATAAAGCCAATTGATTCTATTTATGGTTTAAATGAAATTTAGTTCTTGTTTGGAATAACTTAAGGGCTTATTTGGTATGATTTATTTGGGTCAAATAAGATCTTATGCATAAAATACGAAAAAGACACATCTCACATACTTACTTCATACTCCGCAAAGAAGATCTTATTTGTGAAGTACGAAATAAGTATATGAGAAGGGTCTTTCTTGTATTTTGTACATAAAATCTTATTTGACCTAAATAAGTTATAACAAACAAGCCATTAAACTTAGAAATATTTTTCTTCTTGCATTATGCATTATATCCAAAATATATCAATAAATAACAGTATGCTTCTACAAACTTAAAAATAGAATGTGTGGTTATGCGATTTTATACACAGAAAATGCTAGTATAATAAAAAATTCCATACCTTTTCCTGATTCCATGTACCATTGGGCAATTAACTCTCCAAATAGGTATTTATGGGCAATTGTCGCCTTTTTTTTAATGAAATATGTTGAAAGATGATTGATTTGTTCAATAATAGAACAATAACAATGCAAAATAGATATATTCGTAATCATGCATTTTCCGTCATCACCTTATTTATTTTTATATACAGAATAATTAAATGTATGGATTAAAATAACCTTTTCAAATAGAGTAAATTAAGATTAATTTTAATTAAAATACACACACATATATTAGCATCAACGTTTTAAAACTTGAAGCAGTGATTGAATCGGTTGAGCTATTGGGTCAGATCAGAGTTAAATCAAAGACAACTCAAGCCTAAACCAATGAAGGAAAATTTCAAGATTATTCATATCAATTTCTAAAGAAAAATTAAAAAAATCAATATTTTTTTAATAAAACTGGTGAACTGACCAAACGCACCAGTTTGTCAGTTTTCGAGTAGAGCTGGTCTGGTCTGAGTTTCATAGATTAACATTTGATTTACAATATTTAAATGGTATTGGATATTTAGAGGGATGATAGATTTTTTTTTTTGGACAAATGGGTGAAAATTTATCTAAATAATTAATTTTTAAACTTTAATTTATTTTAAATGGGGGGGACAGTAAAAATAACTACGAGTCTCCGGGTCGGGTTGAGCAATGGCTATTACCCACCATTAAGAAAAAGACGTGGATAACCCGCACAGCCAAAAACTGTGTCCCGTTTTTTTGGTTCGAATGAAAATAAATTAATGGGAGAAACTGGAAAAGTGAGCAAATTTGTCTGAAAATTTTCACATTTTGCAATGCTTTGCTCTCACATCCATTGTTCTCACACCGATTTACTTCTGGATTGCCATTAAAATAAAAAATGCCTCCAAAATTACAAAAATTATTTGATAAGGTGGACATGGCCTTCTCTTCCTTCCGAAGATTCTTTAGCATGAAGCAGCAAAGCTCCAAAGTCCAGCTTTTGTACGATCACTGCAACAAGATCTTCACGCCTTCAGGAACACCTCCTCCTTCTTCTCAAGCTTTACAGAAGCTCTCTTCAATTCTTGGTATTTCTTATTAAAGTTTAGATGTGCATTTATTTGTAATCGTTATTCTCTTCTGCTTATAATTACTGATTCGCAAAACTGTTCTTATTGGAAACCCACACAAAAAACATGCTTGTGGTTGCTGCTGCAAGTGGCGACTATTGTCAATGTTGTTATGGTTCTGCTCTGTGGTTAAAGTAAAATGTTGGAATTTTTTTTTTTTTCATTATAATAGACTTAACATTGCAATGCTTGAAATTTCGACTCTGATTTGAAGGATGAAATGTATTTCAGTTTATCTTTAGAAACTGTGAGGAATAATTCTGTAGTTAATACGGATTGACAAAGATATTACCAGAGTATCATCGGTATTCATGGACCTGAGTAAACTAGCTTTCATGGGGGCGTATCATTGGCTGGTTCTAGAAAATTTTTACTTTTTGAGAAAAATCATAATTAATGGCTCGATTATCACTCGGAGAACAACAACTTAAGAACATTGTTTGGCCTCTGTAACTCTGAAGGACATCATAATAGGTTGATCTATTTCTATGTGAAACTCAACCTGTTGCTTAAACTATCATGTAATTTTACAGGAACATTAGAATTTGATATTGGTATTAGTCTATTAGACAGTTGTCTAATTTCTTTTATTTAACAGATTAAACTTGGGGGAAAACTTGAAATAAAATTGTTCCCCATGTTTAGTGTAAGCTATACTGAAGTCTGTTTAATATGTTTGAGGGGAAAAAAAGACATATGCGATATATTATGTCTTTGTTATCATTATTCAATAGTGTTATGTCATTTTTCATAATTCTTTTCACGGCGTGGTCACAAGAGTCATTTCTCATATAATTTTTTTTTTAAAAAAAATTCACTGTTCTTTCCATTCTATGCACCAAACTCCATTGTTGCAGCTTTGCATGAATAATCTTTCCAGTCTCTTTACTGTTAAAATACAGATAACTTTATAATCTTAAGAGTTTGGAATTTTACTATGGTTAGAATGCTTTGATGAATGATTTTTCATTTGGTATTAACAATGCATGACTTTGCAGACACTGTTCAACCAACTGATGTTGGACTTAAAGAGGAAACTGCAGATGATGATCGAGGTCATGGATTCTTTGGAATTAGCCAAATGAATAGGGTGGCTCGATGGGCTCAGCCAATTACATATGTGGATATTCATGAATGTGACAGTTTTACGGTGCACTTCGATGTGACTTTTTCTCAATTAGTTACAGAACCAGCGTGTCAAACCTCTAGACTCATAAGTGATGAATAAATATGACTAGAAATTTTGTATTTGTCTCTGGTTCATATGATGTGTGGCCCAAAGGACAACTGCAAAGAAAAAAGAAGGGGTAAAGGAGGGGAAATGAAACCCATCAGCATTCAGCCATAGCCCTTTGAGTATTACTACTCATTTGCATGAAAACTAGTATTTGCATGCTGGTTTATTAAACTTAAGCTGACATTTACTCTAGCCATTTGCAAGCAGTACATATCAACTTGTCTTCTTGCACCCTATGCTATCAATTTGTATATTTTACTCTTAATTGAAAGGAAAATAGTAAAATAGAATTAGTGTAACTTGGCCATTAATTATCTTGCCACTTGTGTTTGCTTCATTTCTGGGGTCTATGCCTGTTGGTTATGTTTTTATTAAAAGTATTTAATTTACCAAAAGTATGTGATTATTATAACGTGTGATTCAAGAATTCAGATCTAGCTAAACTGTTCCTTGTTTTCTTGCAGTCAGGTTGATCATGATGTCCATTTTTTAAAATCAATCATAAAAATTTTCTTGTGATTTTCCACCCACTGTGAAATGGAATTTACTCTTAAGAATAAAACAAATTCATTTGGTGCAGATGTGCATATTCTGCTTTCCTACTTCTTCAGTTATTCCACTTCATGACCATCCGGGGATGACTGTGTTTAGCAAACTTCTCTATGGTTCTTTGCATGTGAAAGCTTATGACTGGGTCGAGCCTCCCTGCATTGTAGAAGACAAGGAACCTGGATGTGCTCCAGGTATGACATAATGATATTACATTTTTCAACTTGTGAGATTACTTCCTTTCTTTCATTCATTCTTGAAAATAAAGACCCTGCCTGCCTGTCCTGCCAAAATGCGTCAAGTATATATAGTGTTCCGTACAGAACTCCAAATATCTATTGTACATGTCATTTAAAAAGAAAAGAAAAAGAAAGGTTTACGAAGAGGGTTAATCTATTTTAATCGACTTCTCAAATCACGTCTCCTGGCTGGGAACCATGAGCATGCAGATGTGATGATGATCAACTCTAATCTCATAACGATGACTTGCGTGAATAGTCGGCCTAAACATCTTATATGATCAACTCTAATCTCATAATGCTCATATAGTCAGTTGCCTTAAACCTACTGAACTCTATAATCTGTACGACTTATGGCTTGTCCTCCCCATTATAATGTGATCTATCTTTGTTTTTAATTTGTTTATTCTATTACTGATATCAAACCTGAATACGTTTGCTAGGTTGCAAAGCTTATCATCTCTCTGGTTCTCTCCCTCTAGTATGAAGATAACTAAAAAAATGCCTAGTGATGCAATCAATTGCCCTCGTATGATGGCAGCCATTTTCTTGGGATCAACATAGTAAATGGTTTGGATCGGCATAAGATGAGCAATTGTCACAATGGTTTTGCTATGCGATTTAACACTCTCACACTTGTACAGATGCAAACAGAAGGGATTATGAGGGAGATTTACAGAAACGGAGAGGGGAAGAGAAAATTGATGAACAGAAATGGAGGACAGAACGAAAGAACTGGTTTTTTTTTTTTTTTTGGTTTTTGGGGGTGGCGGGGGGTTAGCCGAATCTCATAAACAGAAAATTATATCATTCACCAAAAAAAAAGTTATATCATAAATCAAAATCTCCTAACGCGTGTTGCATGGTTACTATTAATGAAGGAAACAAAAACAAAATAAAGCATAAGGTTTCCCTCTCATGAAGGAAACGTCCCACTTACAGCCCACTTAATACGTGAAATGATTAAAATAGCCCATATGCTAAACCAAGTAAAAACAGAATAAAACATAAAAGTAAGATAGATTTCTTTCTATGCGAGGTTTCTTCAAAATATATCAATTCTTATATTCCATCACTATGTTATCAAATTTGGTTTATGGTAACTATGAATTCTACTTTTGTTGTTGCTGAGGACCCACGTTATATCACCTTGGATATTACTCATGAGTCATGAATTCTCCTCTTGAACGTGGAGCACCTAAATTTGTTCGATCATATATGATAATCTGGAACTTTGTCTTGGACTTCAGTCAATTTAGAAATCATCACTGCATTGCTTGGCTCTTATTTGTTGCCTTTCTTTATCAGTTACGTTATAATTTCTCAATTTTCGTTTTCCCCCTCCATTGTAGTACGACTGGCGAAGTTGGCAGTTGATAAAGTTTTGACTGCACCATGCGAGACATCAATTCTATATCCAAAGGAAGGGGGTAATCTGCACTGTTTCACTGCAGTGACCCCCTGTTCTGTGTTAGACATTCTCTCACCTCCTTACAGAGAAGATGCAGGCAGGAAGTGTACTTACTATCACGATTATCCTTATTCAGCATTTGGTAATTAACTGCCAACAAACAATGCTCATTTTCTGTGGATCATATGTATCTGATAATACTGTTCATTTACATTTTCCCATTCTTAAGTGTGCCAATGCTGCTTAGACTTAGAATTCTTGTAGTAAACTCGCAAGTTTACGTGGAATCAGAAATCAGAGCCATATCTCATAGTTTTCTTCTTGTTACTGCACTGCAGCAACAGGAAATGGACCCAAGATACGTGATGGAAAAGAGGAGGAATATGCTTGGCTTGCTGAGATAGAAACGCCTAGTGACCTTTATATGCGGCAGGGGGTGTACTCCGGTCCGGCTATCCAGATCTAGCTCTGGTTGCAGAGTGGAAAATTCACTGTATGTTTCTTGTTAGATGTGTGGATGATATGAATGCTGGAAAATATTTGCCACCATTTTGCTCCTGGAGGATTATAACAAGAGGACCTAAAGTGATGATACGTAGTATTTTCTAGTGAGTTCCTTTTCGTGGATACATACTTGGTATTAAGGTCTTGAGTCAGAATCTGTAGTACCCTATTTGTCCTTTCCTTTTTCCGGATGAATCATCTTTTTTATCCCAGAGTCAACTTTTGTAAATATTCAGTGAAAGATTTTATTTTCACTCATCCAATACTACTGGGTATTCAAAACGTTCTTTGATTATTCCTGTTTCCCTTGTATGCTGTTTCTACTTCCTTGCTCCGAGATTTTTGCCGAGGCTTGCCTGAGAACCATGAAGAAAATGAGTGAAAACAATTTTGCAAGGCTATTTATGAGTCAAACTTGCGAACGAGTGTTTTTGCAGAAATACTAAGGAGATCTATTTAGTGATAAGGTAAATTTAAGGGGACCTGTTAGTGTTCTTATCTAGATATATTCGTAATTTTCCCATATTTGATAGGATGAAAACAATGAAGGAAACGATGAAAAGTAGGGTATATGACTAAAATGTCTATATTATGACACTATTACTAAGAAGGGAAAAAGATGAATACACTTTAAATATTAAAAATCCTGAAAGATGACTCAAATTTAGTAAATAATAAATGAGGGGTACAGATCAAAACTCCACAGAGAATAATTAAAACTGAGCAGATAATGATTAAAACAAAATGACTAAAACTCAATAACTCAATAGAGAATGATTACAACTCAACAGAGAATAAACAAAATGACTAAAAACTCAACAAAGAATGACTACAACTGACCAATTTTCTGTTCCTCATTCGTCATTTACCAAATTTAAGTCATCTTTTAAAGTTTTTTACATTTATGGAGTATTTATTTACCTTTTTCTTGGTATTAGGGTATATGACTAAAAGTTTTGAATATTACTAACAACCCTTTACTAATATTATTAACCAAAGGAGATTTGTTAGGATTTCCAAATGTAATTTGAATTGATATGAAGTGTCTCACGCAGATAAAGTTGAACTTAATAGCTAAAACATAATAAAGCAGAAGGACTTGTATTGTGTTGTAAATGATGCTTATTGCATGCATGTTCAAACTTCTTATTTTACAACTGGCGAACACATTAATGAGTAATAGTTTTTCAATTGATTAGTTTGGGTTCACATTTTAACAAGTCCCACTCTTGCAGATGTTTAGCATGACAATTGACAAGTCTATAATAATAATAGACACGGAAGGGGCTAGGTTAGGGGATTTTTTTAAAAAACAAAACAAAAATGGGGCATTTTTGTAATTGCATTTGAAAACTTATTCACGTTATCGCCCCAAAAAAAATAGAAAAGAGTGACGGTCAAATCCAAAACTACAACCGTTTCCCGCCTGAAAGGCAGTTACAATATCCAGATCGTCTTGTTCTCTTGTTCGGCGACGATTATCTTCCGGATAATGTATATCCAATCGGCTGACGATTATCTTCCCGATAAAGCATATCCAATAGGCTCATGCAATTACAATTAATTTTGTTGATTAATCCATTCTTAATTTCTAACCATTCTTTCGCGTTCGTCGGCTTACGCCGTTGGCGCCGCCAGGAACTGCCATGGTCCATAAAAGCAATGCCGTGGTCGGTGTCCTCAACATATTGACATTGCTCTTGGGTCTCGCCGCAATCGGTGGCTCGATCTACATAATCAGCCGTGGCGCTCACGCCTCGGACTGTCAGAAATTTTTCCGGAACCCGCTATTGATAGGCGGCGCCTTGTTGGTGCTAGTTTCAACTCTTGGAATCGTCGGCTCGTTAGGCCGCGTCAATGTGATTATGTCAATCTTCCTGACACTGACGTTCCTGCTGATCTTGGTTCTCATATGCTGGACTGTCTTCGCATTGTTCGGGATTCACACGCAGTTAGGGCAGCAGATATGGCAACACTATAAGGTCACTGATTTCCAGCATTGGTTGCAGCGTTATGTGATTGAAGATTACCAGCATTGGAATGTGATTAAGAGTTGTTTAATCGATGCTCATGTGTGCCGGAACCTTGCCGTTGATGGTGACCAGAGCAACCAATATCTGATTTTCAGGCACTTGTCTATCACCCAGGTTAGTCTTTGGTTGTTCCTCAACAAAAAGTCTATTAGGCGTTAAAAACTGCGTCTATACAAGCATGGCCGGGTTTGATCAGATAAAAGACCAAAATAGTATGGTTATGAATGCAGCTCTCTGTTTGCAAAGATTTTAATATCTAAACAGACCCCTTTTTCTGCCTTACGAGTCTGCAAGAGAAGTACTCTTCCATGCAATTTTCACAATTATCTATAAATCCTTGCCTTTATGTCTATCAGTGTGGTAGGAATTTGAAAATGAGAGATGTCAGTACTTAGGACTTAGGAAGACACTTCAACTTTAAAACTAGGTCTACTTCAGGAGCTCCCAAGATATGAAGATAACTGGTATACCATGTCTTTGACCAAACGAGAGAAAAAAGAAATCTTACAACCCCGGAACATAAAACCAAAACCTATGCTTAGTCGTTTATGCAGATTAAAAGTAAAGTATATTGATGATTGAATTGGGTAATGTGCAGTCAGGGTGCTGTAAGCCGCCAGTGTACTGTGGATTTACAATGGAGAATGTGACATTCTGGGTAGAGCCAAAGACAGGTCCAGTAGAGAAGGACAGCGATTGCGAGAGATGGAGTGATAGCCAAGACAAGCTGTGTTATGATTGCAATTCATGCAAGGGAGGAGTGCTGGCTGACACAAAGCTGCACTGGCGGCGTCTCAGAATCTTGACCACCGTTGTAATAATTTATTTCACCATCTTATACGTCTTGGGCTGCTACACTGTCTGGAACAATCGATCAGATTCCCGCCCAAGTTGGCACCATACACAACCAGCACTAAATCACCCTTGATGATAGCCGGCCGGCCAACCTCGGTATTTATCTTGTTCCTTTTCAAATTTCAACGATATAAATGAAAACAAGGTCTTCCTTGCTATCTAATTGTTGTGCTGATGTCCCATAGGTTTCTTGTTTCCTGGAGGTACATACGGGTCGCCTTTGTATATTTGCTCACAGTTTCTTCTGTTTAACAAATTTTGACATGCAACCTATTTGTCTTCAATTCTATTCTTTCACTGTGTTCTTTTTTGGTATGATTCGTTTAGACTACTATTTGTTTTATGTTACATATTGGGTATCTTCCAGTCAACCATGAACTATGCAACCCTTAAATGTATTTTATGAACACTTCCCACCCAAACCACCGGAAACTCCATTGTAATGAAAGCACTGTCGAAAAGGACAAAAAGTCGTGCTGTGGTGGAGTATTGACAACCGCCAAAGTTGAATTATGCGGAGTCTCAATGCCCTTTAGCAAGGTTTTAAAACTCAGATTGGCCCGGACGGTCGGACCGGTTGAACCGTCGACCGGTCATAAGGGCGGGCCGGATTGGTACGTTGAACCGTTTTTTGTTAGGAACCGTTTTGAGCCGTCTTTGAACCGTTTTTGGCCCGGAACCCGGAGCCGGTTTTCAAAAACCGTCCGGGTCAATAAAATTGTAAAAAAATCTAAATTAAATTGTAAAAAATAAACAAAAAATCCTACAATTTTTTTAATTAAATATCAATTGCCAACATTAAAAAAAAAAAAGTGTTTCTCAAGCCCTAAACCTTCAAATAAAATCATGAAATTATTATTGTTAATGCGTTTTATTAAGTTGACATCATGTGAATATTATTTTGTTGATTTAATATATTTATTTCAATGGTATTTTATCACCTTATTGACTACATAACTATTTTATAACATTATTGACTTCCTATAAATAGTATTTCTTGACATTTTAACTTTCTATGAAGTTAAACTAATTGTAATTCATATGTATAGTATATATAATATTTTAAAATTTAATTATTACGTCACCGACTCGACTAAATGGTTTGACCGGTTCAACCGTTCAAACCGTGACCCGTTAACCTTTTCGGCTAAACGTCCGGTCCAGGTTTTAAAACATTGCATTCATCATCTTCATCATTTAACTCCAAAATTGATGTACTTATAAAAGATAATTTAATTTATGAAGTAATATTTTTTTAAAAAAAAGGGGGATTGGGATATCAAGAGTGATCTTAGTCCTAGTCTCAATATATCTTCATCCTTGTCTCAAACGAGGATGAGAAATTTCAAGGATCAAAATTCTGAGACAAGGATACTTAAACACCCCTAATAGGAGTTGGGGCTATTCTAGCTTAGCCACAGGTCTCGAGTTCAAGATGTAGGAATGCAACACCCAAGGGGCTAGAGGCTCCAACCTTAATGATGCTTGTCATGCCTTAATCCAAATTAGTCTAGGCCAATTAATGTACCAAAAAAATGGTTAAGATTTACATCTTCCATTTTTTTCAACTCAATTCCCTACATTTCTTCTCATTTAGACCCATTATTGTTGGGCAGTAAGGGTTAAAACCTTGAGATATCAAAAAATTGGGCTTCTGTTTGCTATTCACTAAAAACAATTCCATAATTGATATATCATCTTAAAAAATTCATAACTAATTAGAAGAAATTTTTTTTGAGGATAATTATAATTTATAAATATATTTGAATCATTCCTCTTCAAGGGAAAAAAATTCTTTCTGGCAAT
>JBAGKO010000005.1:11608036-11631390 GCA_037177275.1 Acacia concinna | reverse complement strand
AAAAATATAAATAATAAATAAATTTACTAATAAATACATTTAAAAAGAAAATAAACTAAAGAAATGAAATATGAAAATTAACTTGAATGAAGTAGATGTAAATAGATTTGGGCAGGTTTCAGAACTGAAAAAATTCTCTGAAGTCACTCATAGAGAGAGAAATTGGCAAAACGTTGAAATGGAAATGTGAGGGGTATTTATAGACCAAAAATCGCTGAATTTGTAGCCGTTTTCATAAAACCGCTATAAAATGTAAAACTTCTTGAATTCCGTGCAACATTTGTAGCGGTTCTGTAAAACCGTTACAAATTTCATGACAGTTCACATTCTGTAGCGGTTTTCAAATTAAAATCGCTACAAAATGCTCACAGTAAACATTTGTAGCAGTTAATTTTTAATAAAATCGCTACAAAGTAAGCGCCACAAATGTCGCGCTAACTTAGCGTCATTATTTGTATCGGTTTTTAACTAAAACTGCTACAAATATTCACTATGTAGCAAATTTGTAATGGTTTTACAAAAAACCGCTATAAATGTTGAACTTTGTAGCGGTTTAAAAAAACCGTTGCAAAGAAAATATTACAAAATATTTTTTTTTAGTGTTTATAAATCCTGTTTGGGTATATTTTAAAAAACCCAATAGATCCATGATTTTTCTCACGTATCATAATTAGATGGTAAGCGACAAGAGAGACACTTATACATTTGAAAAAACCCCAAGTTTAACTAATATTTGATTGATTTACTCTCTTTATATATTTGATAAACTTATACATTTGATAAACTTTGCAGGTCAAATTATATATATATATCTATGTGTATATATATTAAAATGATGAAAAAAATAATTTGAAGCACTGAAAAACGAAGAACAATTTGAAATAATTATGAACGTTACAAATAAAATAAAATAAAAGTCAATACCCTCATCTTTTCACGTCAAGAACTTGATTCTATATGCATGGTTGATTGGTCACTTTCTTAATTAAGTGCCGCCAAGGATGATTGATGTTGAAGTTTGAAACTAAAATATGGACATACGATTTCTTAACTAGCAATCTAGATAAATTATATTCTTTGTAAAAGCATCTGGCAAAGCCAATATTATATAGCTGTATTTTGTAAGGGACCTTATTGATTGAGAAATGACAGATATGATATGAACATGATGGACAAAATATTTATTCTTGCAAACTACTAGTAAAAATGCTCCACGTACGTCAAGTCAAAAGGAAAAAAAGAAAAGGTCACTGTCCCCTGCAAAAGCTTCTGTAAATTAAACTTTGAAGAATATGAAGAAGTGCCTTTTTTAATGGCATCCTCCTTTAATTTATTCCCTCCATGGTTATGGTCCAATGATGTTGAGCAAGCCTCCGAGGACGTGTTAAAATATAAGTTGACGCACCTAAATGAAAAAAAAAAAATCATTAGATGAACAAACAAGAGCTATAGAATATTTTAAGTTACGGAATTTACATATAAAAATATTTTTAGAATGTTGTGTGTGTGTGTTAGCACTAAAATCTATTGCTTTTTTTGGTCTTAATTATAAGAGTCTGTTGACTTTTTTGGAGAATCATAGGAAAATCCTAAGAAAACTAATTATATTACTTAATCACATCATATATTGTGTTTTATTACATTATATATTAGTTTATAAGTTAATTAACATAATTTGAAGAAAAATAACAAATTTTAATGTCTCAAAGTAATGTAATTAGTTTTTTTAAATTTTTTTTTTAGGATTCTTCAAAAAGGTCAACATGCCCTTATAATTAAAATTGGAGTAATATGGTTGTACTTGTAACCAAAGTTGGGCATCTAGCCATTCCCTCGGCTATCTAGGCATTTGATAGCTTGCGGTGGCACAAATTTTTTTTTCACTAAAAAAAGTCAACAGACCTTTATAATTATGATCGTATATATTGTATTTTTTTTAATGTAAAAATGTGTTAATTCAGGAGAAAAAAGGTGTATGCAAAGGGAAATTTTAAAAATAAATTATATATTTAAATAGGCATGATAATAAATTGTTAATTTAATTGTATTCTCTGTATCTTATGGTTTGTCCAAATTTTTCAATCATGAAGTGATTCTCTGATTGATGACTTGATGCCAACAAAAAAAGAAGTGATTCTTTTTGTTGAAATAGAGATATTTTTATATTTGTAATTGTAAAAATTAAAAAAGAAGTGATAGGATTGGAATTGCCACCTGCCAATTGGCAGCCTCTGAAGGCTGCAGAGGCTGCAGAGCAGCAAAATCACCAAATGGAGTATGGTACAGGTTTTCCCATTATAAAATTTGAAGTAAACTACCGTTGCCAACAAAGAACCTGACAGAAATATTATTTTGTCAATAAATATAATTATTTTCTAGTTAATACTATTAGTTAGTATCTTTTAAAAATACATTTTTTTCATTTGCCTTTTGAGGATTTTCATTAATTTAAAATGCTAATTTATGGTATTCGCGTTGGACAAATGGAATGAAAACTTCCAATTTAAAGCGTGCATCTTTTCCCATGTCTTATGGAAACTAGTATATCATTTATCTGTGCATATGATATATTGTGATTTGAATATGAGTCTAAATCAACTAACCCTAACATACTAAGAAGAGTTTAACTCAATAATTTTTGGCTTTGGAAGGGGGAGACCTAGTTCCAAGAGACAACTAAATAAATTCTTTTTTATTACAATTAATAGTTATAAAATTATAACAATCTCAATTTTGAAACCAAACTTATAATAAGTGCCAAAACTTTTTTATCAAAATGGATTTATAAAAAGATCAAAATGGTGGTTTTTTTTTTTTTGCCTTCAAAGTGGTAGTTGTTGTTGATAAAAACAACATGAGGAGCACCAAAGTTTATTTATTTCCTTTATTATGATATAATCACGAAATCACTCTCTTCTCTCTTTTCCCCGTCATGTTAAGTATTTGTAATTATTTTTCATAATCTACAATATATAATATTAGAAAAGATTATAAAAACCCAATAACTTAATAGTGTAATCACATGAGAACTTTGAATTAGGGAAAAAAAATCACATAAAGACTTAATGCAATTCGAAAGTTGCAAGTTTGAATAAGAAGGTACAGTCATACTGTAAGTTGTTAGTGTATTTTTTAAAGGGTTAAGGTGTGAAAATACCTACGAACTTATACTTGATGTACATCCAACACCATGAACTCTTTAAGGGTGAAAAAGTAACTAAAAAGTTAAGAAAAAGGTGCAAAAGTGACAATCCTTCCAAGTAAGCAAACCGACATTTGTTTTTTGTGGTTATGTGCCAAAGTTGAACCCACATGGATTTAATTGTCTGATGCTCTTGTAGTCGTGGCAAGTAAAGAAGGTTGAAGATGTTGGTGTGTCAATTAAAGGGTGAAGCAACCTTATGGCTAATGCATTCATGTTATGTTGGAGATGCGATATGAAGAGGAGGAAACAAAAGGAAGCAGCAACACAAAGAGTAGAGTATAGGAACGTAGATGGCTTCTTTAAGCTCTAGCATGGCAAGATCGAGAAAAAGAGTGACATTTTTACGGGAACCTAGTTGATAGGAGAATTATGAAGGTCCACGAAGAATCTATCACCATAAGCTTTTGACTTCACGATGGACGGTGTGGATGGACAGAAACCTAGGCCGAAGGTTTTATGGTTGTAGAAACTACTTTCAAGTAAGATTGTAGAAACTAATTCCCCTTTCTATGGCTCATATGTGAGGATTTGACTAATGTTTATGACTTTGAGTCAAATTTATGTTATGCTTTTAGTGAGAATCTGTCAAATTTTTGCAGCAAGAGGGCTGTGTGTACTTCTCATGGCATGATGATCACTTTGGTGAGAGGGCGACTGTTGTGATAAATGAGCTACTAGATGATGATATTGACAAACTTTACAATGAGAACAGAACCTTGCCAAGGAGGATGGATGGAGATGAGTTCTATGAAGAGTTTACTAAAATCCATGGTGAGGTGAGAAACTTGAAAAAGAGACATAAGGCCAATGAAAGAGGACTAAGGAAGGTGGTGATTAAGCTGAGATTTGCGATGGGGATACTATTGCTGACATGGGTGTGGCTAGTTGTGTTGTATATGCGAAAGTAATCTTCAAGGCATGGTATAAGCTCTATGCTATCATTCGGATTAGTGGCAAGTGAGAGGATGAATACTGCAACATGCTTCAAGGGATGCTTAACCATGGTAGGATATTTTAGCTATAAAATGTAGGTGTTATATATATAAGTTAGAATCAGGACATTGAGTTGAACTCCAAAATGATTATGCCAAACGATGAACTGTAGTGGCAGACATCTTTTCTTTTTGTTTATAAAGGGAGAATTCTAAGATTAAATGTAGGAATTACATATAAATGTCGAACTATTGAGATTAAATGTTGAACTACATGTTCCAAGGTTATGTATTATGAGATTATTCGATTTTGGGTAATATAATGGCTAGCGTTAAGTTGACAAGGTGTCAATCAGGTTGTAACTTGGACTTCTGAGGTCGAGACCTGGATGCCCTTGTGTGGGAGGTGCTCTCTATCTATCTCCAGGTCGCGACATGACAATTTTGAGGTTACGACTTGGATGCCCTTAAGTAGGAGGTGCTCTCTGTCTCTCCAAGTCGTGACTTAGACTTATGAGGCCGTAACTTGGAATTAGTCTATGTATAATGAGAATGTGAGGTTACGACCTTAGAATTGCCATGTCTCTCCAGGTCACAACTTAGACTTAAGAGACAGGCAGACAGTACCTCCCACTCAAGGGCATCCAAATTATGACCTTATAAGTCCAAGTTGCGACCTGATTGTATAAAGTAAATGGAATAAAGGGACAACAAGTAATATGTATCATAGAATTTGGAATAGTACATCCATAGCATCATAGATTATCAAAACTTGTTCTAATACATACAAAAAGGATACAACCTGTAAGCATGTTGGCCTAAAAACACATGACCATACATATCAATGGTCACAGTGCCAATCAAATTATTGGCACAAAGAAACTAAGGCATGAAAATGTTTAAATGCCTTACACATCCCATAACAACAATCAAGTTTATGGTCCAAATCCCATTTAATAAGTACAGACATGTTCTAAAATACATTATGACATTCCAAAAGGGCTTTATACTTAATAGGCTACATATGAAACTAATTGGCAGACTTTTTGGCGTTGCTTTTGCTCCTTTCATTCTTGCTTTAACTTTGTGCTAAGATTTGAGAGGTTTTGACACAAGGGTGTCCATTCCACAGTAGACTTGGAGCTACATATGGAAGATGATTTAGTTCATAAACACTTGGAAAATTGCCCTTGAATGCAATCCTCCTTGAACTTTCTTCTGCACTTGAGCTAGCAGCACTTGACCGTCGCAATTGTCACTCATTAGGGATAGGAAATTTGATTTGGGTGTTAGCATGATGATGCATATAGTCTTGTGCGGTTCCAGGTTCAATGACAACCTATGAGCTCAAACTAGGCTTAACAATAGAGAACCAATGACAGAGCTAAGATTCTAATGACATATTAAAAACATATGTGCATTTATGTAATAAAGTAAAAAAAATTGTTGTCAAAACAGAAATATCACAATTACATTGTAAACAGTTCTACTAGTGTTTTCATCATAACGTATACCCATTCCACAAGTAGTCATTGACTTGTGTAGAGAATTTTTCTTTGCCAAATTTTGTTGCATTTGAGAGGATTGTAATAGTTCTGATGGCACATGTGAGTCTTGTGACTATGTTGATGGAAATTGAGAGGGTTGCAAAGGTTCTGTTGGCACTTCAGATGCATAAGATGGTTTTAGTTCAACTTGAGAAGGTGCTTGAATATAAAAGTAAATGAGGTTACATATTAAAAGATACATCATACGTAAACATATATGAAGAAACACTTACATCTTTACAAGTAGTGTTGTGGGGCCCTTCTTGTTTACATATGCTACATTTGTTGTTCTTACCTTTTTTGTTTAATTTATCAGACTGAGATGGTGCTGCAGTAGTGGTCTGACAACTCTTACCTTTCTTCTTTCTTCTTTATGCTTCTTTTGTTCAAACTCTCTTTTTTTGTGGCCTTCTAGGTAAGCTTTCAACTATTGGTGATTGCAATAGGAGGAAGCTATGTGTGTCCCATAATTGCTTCCCCCTTACGGGTTGGAACTCTGTTCTATAACTATTCATATATGTTTCCTTGTCATAATAGTATGAGATATGGGATTTAGGATCAACCTTAGCATGATACATAGTGCATATTGCATGTTGGCATGTGATGCCAGTTAAATCCCATGCTTGACATGTGCAAATGTTCATGCACAAGTTTACCATGTCTATCTTGGCCCTCAATCACTTCATAATGTATATCCCCATTAAACACAACCCGACAATTCACAACTAAGAACCTATTAACTTCAAATAGCTCCATAAACTTTGGACTGTATTCACTCTTCCAACTACTTGAAATCTTTTCACTCTCAGCCCATTTCCACATCATCTTAATTCTAATCCCATCAAACATTTTAATTACAGAAAGACACCTATATTCGTTAATCCATGTATTCAACTCATTAATGTTGTTGTCAACCATCCAAGACTTACATCTAGGTGAGATATAAGCCCTTACCCAAGCCCTTAGACTATAAGTCATCATTGTTGAAGCTACCTCTTTGTTTAGCCAACCAAGTGTTTGTAGATTATCCTTAAACTGTTCTTCATAACAACTCCAAGCATAAGAGAAGAATATTTTTTTCATCTCATTTCCTCTCCATTTTTTGCTCCAGTTCGCATAAATGTGCATAACACATAGCCTATGCTCAGCAAGGGGAAACACTTTGCTCACTGCTTGACATAATACCTTCAACAAACAAAGTAAATCATCATTCGGTTATAATTAGATTGGAAGCAAAAGTTATCTTATAATTTAACAAACAAAGTCATACCATCACACTAAAATTTTACTACAACAGCCACATATAATATGTTACTTCTGCATGTCTGACATCAACGTAATATTATCACCTATACCCAAGTCCAAAGATGTTTGAAGGCAACCAATGAACCAGATCCAATTGAAACTATTCTCCTTCTATGTCAATCCAAATGCTAATGGGTATAAAGAATCATTGGCATTTATACCGACAATAGTTAACAATATCCCTTATGCTTTCCCTTTTAAAAAAGTTCCATATAACCCAATCAAGGGCCTGCATCCTTGTCTCCATCCAATCTGCAACATTTTAAAAGCAATTATGATTCAAAAACATGTAAAAGGCAGTTATACTAAAAAAATAACATACACATTCAAAAACAATTTGTCAAGTAGTAGCATACCTTGGAAGAATTGAAATAAAAATTCATTCATTTGAACACTTTTCTCCCTTGTTCTAAGGCCTCCTCGCTTACCTAAACACTAACATCTGACCCAGGGTTCGAGCGAGTTAATTCATTGCAATATGCCTCTAATTTTGAGAACTCATCGTGAAAGCTACCTTCTGTTTCTTGCATAATCCTCCTTTTTTCCCTCTTGCACTTGTGTATACTCACACATACCTTTAAGTCCCTCTCCATCTTCGTCTTCATCTCACTAATCCTATATTGAGGTAACTCTTGCACCTTATCTTTAAAGTGATAAGCCAATCACATAGAAGATGCTCTTGGGTTCTTGTACACTCTAGCACAACTATGCTCATTATGCAAAGTCTTGATCTTGAACCCTATGTTTAAGCCATCCCTGGATGCATACAAAACAAGTGGGCACCTGTCTTCACAAACTACTCTCATTAACCTCTTGTCACTTCTTACAACTCTCAAATTCACTCACATCTTGATTGCATACCTATAAATTGCTCTTTTCAACCCTGTTTTGTCTACAAAGGTCATATTGACATGAACAGGGGCACAGATCTAAATCCACTAGCAACATTTGTCACCTGTTCAGGGGGTTGAGTATCATCATCTAAGCCACAATCATCCTCTTCATTCTTACTATTCTCGTGATCTAATTGATGTACTTCACTTTCCTCATCAATACTCTCGTCTATATCATCTCTTGTACTATATCATCCACATAGCTTTCATCCCCTGCACTGTTATCCCTTTCCTCATTTATGTCATCAACTCTCTGCCTCTCATCATACAGATTTGCTTTGCTCCCCAGAAGCCAATATCCTTACTCTCCTCTCCATCATCTATAACATGATAATGAAACCCATCTAACATGATAGGTTTTCTAATTAAGATTGGAAGTAGTATAAATATTACACTATATTTACAAAATTTATAAGACCCATCAAAAGTTATTTTTATAAAATTTCAATCAAACAAGTTTTATTTTTGCATAAGTAATTTATAAGTAACTTTGCAATCTTTATTCTGAATACAAATCAAATTACACAATCTTATTTTTACCTAGTCTTACTTTAACTCAATCTTACTTTTCTAAAAGTATCGATTGCAATCTTTAATTCAAACACACCCTTATTGTTTAAACTTCACTTTCATATTCAACCTGACCTAGTATGACTCTCTCGTCCCTTCTATTATTATTTTCCTTCATTAAGGATTTTTTTTTGTCACCAAGGTGGCTCCTACAAATAATCCAATTAAAAGAATTGCACACCAATAAGTGCACAAGAAATGACATGAAGATTAAGCTGCATTTTTAGCTTTTCCTAGATTATAAACGATGACATGACATTGCATTTTCATGTTAACTTTATTCTTCTGGATTAATACGGACTAATTCTTTCTCCAAAGACAAAATCACAAGTGGAGCACTTGGCCCCCAAGAACCAAAGAGTGGCTTCAACCTCTTACTAGAAAAATGCTATTGACGAAAAAGCTAAAACACATTCGATCTCACTGATAATCTCGTGTTGTTAATGCTTGTTGCTTTAATTTCTTTTTTTTTTTAAAAAAAACACTAGTGACAAAAAAGAGAATAGGGGGAAGTGATATGTCAAACAAATTTTAAAAAACGAAGACAATGGCCAAAAAAAAAAAAAAAACCGCTTGATTTCACTGTAGAAATATGCGGGTGTGTTTTGCCAACGATGCTTTACAACCTGTAAAGCCGAAGCAATTAATAATGCAACCTGTTCGTACTGGTGATGAATTGACAATTCGGTCCCCAGGCACAGGGCGTCATTAGGTTGGGCTTATTGACCCAAAACCATAATAAGCATCATCAAAAAAAAAAAAAAAAAGTTCCTGAAATTGAATGCTATGCACCAAGATATTGGTTGGAGTCAGATTTTTATTCAATGTCAAATTTAATTAATGCCATCCTCATTTGTCAACAACACCCACTACAACCGTGGGGCATGTTTGGATTTAATACACAATTAATTAATTAATTATGAGAACCAAAATCATGGGTTTTTACAACCCAAAAAAAAAAAATCCAAACAGTTGTGTATATGACAAATTTAATCATGAACCCAAAACCAAACACCTCTAAACTTTAATATCAAGTTTAAGCCTATGACTTACCGGAATTGAGATTCAAATTTCTACTATGAGATGTGTGGATATTTAAAACATGATAATGCCTCATGATTTAGAGAAAGACTTTAGGTATTATGAGTTAGAACCCCTTTTGTATATTGTATCATCTTAATTCTAAGGTTTAAAACTACTTATTGTTTAAAACCTAAAGGATCTTTAGATTTCAAAATAAATTATTATATTATAATATACTGATCCATGTCAACACAAGAGTAAGATGATGTGTAAATAGAAGCTAAAAATGAACTATTATTATGTATGGAGAAGATTACTAATAGAAAATGCTAGGCAATACTAGTGTTAAACATGCTTAAGTCTTAACGGTATAGTAATTACTTGTATTTAGAACTGGAATATAATTAATATAATAGACCATGGGTTGTTCAGCAAAACATGAAACACGGAGGCCAACTTGTATAGAATTCACAAAAAAAAAAAAAAAACAAATGTTAAAGATTCTTGTCACACGGGGTTAACAAGTTTCAAGCACGTCGTCGTCAATGTCAACCCATGTCCTGCCCAAGTCGGTGAATGTGTATGTATTACCTTGTATATTTTAAATGTTTCATAAATATTTATTTAATTTTACAGTACTGTTCTTTATGAAGTATTATTATTCCTATATGTAGTTTTGGTCGTGAAACTCAACGATCTGGGCGTTTTTGTGCCGACGGTGACGGTGGTGGATTAGATTTAGAGGTGAGACTTGGTTGTTATGGAGTTTTGGGCTTGTTTGGTTGATTCAAATGATAGAATTTAATATTGTGCGCGTGGTTGCATGCAAGTGGGGACTTGGGCAACCAGTCTCTAATACCAAAATTGATAATACCTTCCATTTTAGGGAGAATTCCCCTTAAATGTTATGTGAATTTGCAACATCTAAATTAGTCTTTTGACGTTTTAAAAAGATTTGGACTAAATTGAGTTTTTTAAATTTTTTGATGTGAACAATAGTAGGATTTTGCTATAAGAGTAATAGAATTTGTAAGAAGAATAATTGATTTCGCTATATTTTTATGATCTCTGTTTCTCTCTCTCCCTCTGATAGTACTGTTCATATGACACTGACACTTATTGACGCATAGTGAAAGAGAAGAGAGGAATGTGCTCGTGACAGAGTACAGAAGGGATTTTCGCAAGTTGAGTGATGAGATTTGCAATAATAATAATGAAATTCGTTAGTCTGTGGATCATTTTTTACTTTAGCAAATTTGAAAAATAAATGAGAGAGGGGATTTTTCGCAAGTTGAGTAATGGGATTTACAATAATAGTAATGGAATTCGCTAGTTTCCGGATCACTTTTCATTTCAGAAAAATTAAAAAAAAACTCAATTTGGTCCATGGTACCTTATTGTTTTTTTGAAATGTTAATAAACCAATTTAAGTTTTGCAAATTTCAAATAGTATTTAAATGTCATTTTCCCTCCATTTTAATTATAAGACTTTTGATTTTTTTAATGAGAAGTTAAGGAATTAAAATAATTTACTTAATTATATTATATATTGTGTTTTGTTATATTATATATTAGTTCATAACTTAAATAAAATATTTTAAAAAAATGATAAATTTTAATATTTAAATTAATGTAATTATTTTTTTAGGATTTTTTTAAAAAAATTATCTAAATCTTATAATTAAGATCGAAAGAAGTATAAAATAAGCATGGGAAGAGGTAAGACAAGACGGAGATATCAGGAAGGGAATATATAGGAGAGATAAGTCTGCTTGAAAATTTGCTCTAAAACTTTTTTGTCCGGACAAATGAACCCTAAAAACACTCATAGGAGTAATAATAAAATTCTAATAATAATAATAACAATAATAATAAATAATACTAATGAAAGTCTTAAAATAATAAAATTTAAAAAATTCGTTGGCAAAAAACCATATAGTAATTAAAACCATAATTCTTCCTTATCCCATATTCCATCAAATATATTGCCTAGTTATGATATATTTGTAGTTTTAAAAGACATTACCTTTCATCCTAATATTATTCTCCAATGACATGTAATTTGGATGAAGGTAATTACATTATTATTACTAAATAAAATGAAGTTTTATTTTATTCTCCCCTTTTCTCCCCTGCAAATCCTTCATGCCAAACAACCCTTGATTAAATAGAAAATACTAATAAATAAAATTAAGTTTTTTATGTTTAATAATTTCTCTTGAATTAAGCCAACCTTAATTAGTCTAAACCTCCTCCTTGAATGATCTTAATAAAAAAAAAAACACAATTGTGTCCTATTTCCCCAATAAATGAACCAAAATTGATAAATGAAGACGTCCTTGCTTTAACCAATTAAACTAATCCTTTTGACTTGAGTGTAAACAAGTAGAGATGTTCTACTACAAGAAGCAACTTCTTAAATTAGTCATGAATGTAACATGAAAGCTATATGAAAGTTCTGTTGTGTTGTGTGTGAATATTTTAAGAATAATTTTGACTCCACAGTCACCATACTTCACGCCATTCTTCATGCTCTCTTTTCAGTCCCTCCCTGCAAAACCTCAACAATCCATTTTAACTGTACCATCATAAATATGGCATTTATCATGTTGCAGTATAGCTTGAAATAGAAAACATATCAAACCAAATTAACCAGACAAACCTTTCCTTTTCCATCTTTTTGTTCCCTTCTCTATTCTCTCTCTCACTGTATATATATATACATGGCTTATCTTACCTTACCTGTCCATTTGAGATTGCAGACAAACATAACTAGATGATGAGAAAGAAAGGTATAATAAACCTACTATCATATATCTAACATTCAATTCAGTTTGCGTATTCATGTCATTGTGTTTGTTCCCTGCATGACATTGACAGAAATAGACAAGGCTGAAGGCTTTGCCTTCTTGTGGTCTCTTACTGTTTTTAAACATTATATTATTATTATTATTATTATATATTTATAGCTTACCAATAACAAATGTAGGTTCTTGTTATTCCCTGTTTCTAATGGAATCCTCATCACTGACGACTCTGGCCACTGATAGCTTCTCACAAAGTTGGCTATCAGACTTCAAGCCTCCTTCAATGAACTCTGAAGGTTTAATAATGGCAAAACCACCCCAGAGCTTTAACTTTGATTTCTCTGCCACTCTCTCACCACCACAACCTGGTGGTTTTGCTCATGCTGATGAGCTTTTCTCTGATGGCTTTATCAGACCTGTTTATGGTGATCCTTCAAAGATAGAATCTTGTAATACTCCTGATTCTACTACACAAACCATGCGTATGTCTAGTTCTTTGTTTTACTCAGGAATTGTCTCTCCAAGAAGTTTGGGAACTCATCATCATCATCATGGGTTCTTCACAAAGTGGAGAAAATCCACACAGAAAATCTTGAGGAGAAGCTTTGGGTATTTTAAGCAATTATATTACTCAAGGAAAAGTACTAGAGTTGGTGATTTTGGGAAGAGAGGGTGTGAAGAGAAGAGTTGGAGCATTTCACAGCAAGCATCTCCAATATCGGTTAAAGCTTATTCTATTTTTGATTCTGAGAACTCAATTCATGAAGCAGTCCTTCACTGCAAAAGATCAATAGGTATGATTATGCCCCTTTTTCTTTTCCTTAATGTTCACTTTTTAAACTTTGAAACTTGTTTGTTTATTTCTCTCTTCTCATTTCCAGGAAAATAATTTTTTCATCAGATGAAGAGAAAAGAGAACAGAAGAGAGGAGTGATCTGGTTGTTTCAGATGTGCATCCCAACTTGATCTATTTGTCTTTTTCGTACTCTGTTGGATTTTCCATATATTTGTCTGCTGAAACATGATTTCTTTGATGTAGCAGTGGGTATATAGATATATAGAGTTTAGTATTACTCATTGTACTGTACTCTTTTTTAGATGTAAGAATAACAATTTCTCAGCACTTTCCAAGCTCTAAATTCTGATTAGTTTACAACAGTTTCTGTTAAGGATAATGTTAGATTAGATGTCCACAGATTTCAATATCTCAATTCTCAAGTGATAACTTGGTGTTCTCACACAGATTCTCTTCAATTAGTGAATTATGACAAGAGAATGAAAGAAAAATATTCCCTCAATATAAACGATCCCCATGAAATATCATCAGATTGCCATTGATTACACAAAAAGATTCTCTGATCTAATGCCCTTGTTTTAAGATAAAACACTGAAAATCGTAGAGATATAATGGCCTTCAATGAAGGCATACTTTCCATACAACGACAACAATAACAAACTTTGTTTTATCAAGTGAAGTTAGAGGCATGGATCACATGATGCCACTTAATTTTATCAACAAGTAATTTCATGTCATTCACCATGAAATTTTGTTCTATAGCGTTCTTATAAGGATGATATAAAGTTCTCTAGATATGAATGAAAGAAAGAAATATCTTTAGTTAAACACAAATTCAATAGTGAAGTATCTATTGTCAACGGCAAGTTGTCTCAGTGGAAACGTCACCTGTCAAGTTTAAACAAGATTTCAAGCTCAAGTTTGACATGTTTATATAAAATTGTATTATATTAAAGAAAAGAGTACAGTATCTATTTAAAACATTCTTGATGGAGAAGTTCATAGAACATATAACTTTTTCTCTGAATCCCATATTCATCAAAGTTTTTTTTCCCCATATATTCTGGTTGTGGTTGTTGGAACTAGCAAGATAAGAAGGGGACCAAGGGACAAGCTAATCTTGTTGAAGGTTTCTTCCTTTTCCCTTATGCACATGATTAAACACTAGAAACTGACCTTGATTGTGAATATATGTTTGCCTCTAATTGCTTGCAAGTTTTCATAACAAGTAATGACAAAGTGTCGCTATGCACTGCATTTACTTGTAACCCTAAACACGTTGTCTATCCTTCTCATTCTTGCACTTGTTCAAACATTCTATAGGCACTCATGGACCCCCACAAAACCACAACCTCCAACGATAATTACATGAATCTGACATTAAATTGTTCTCCTATCATATCCAACAATGGTGGGCCCTCATGTGTGAATATCACTATTATTGTTACTGAAAATCATAAGAAAAAAAAACTACAACCATACATGCCTGTTACTTACTGATACTGCAAAAGCTTAAGCAGAATGGAAATTCACAACTCATGTGTAGCCAGAAGGAGAAAAGGATGTATAAAGCTACGTGAGGAGGAACCAAAACAGAATTAAGAAGAGGCTGAAAGAGGAAACTTTCAGAATAAATTCAAAAGCTTCAGGATACGAATACCTTGAATCTTCATTGGCAAGTTCAGTTTAGCAACCACCCACGTGATGAACACAAGCAATTATGAGCAAATTTGGGAATAGACAATGTCTTATGAGGCAATGGCCATGTTGTTATGAAGCTTTTAGAGGTTCTTGTGGAATGGACTCCTCGTGAAGGGTCCCCATGAGAGAAAACAACAACCTGCAGGGACCATCTTGTTTCTCTCGTTGAGTATGTATGTGGTTTTTCGCTCTCGTTGTCTCGTCATAAAGATTCAGTTGTAGCTTATGAAAATGAACCTTAAATTTGCTTGTGGCTCTTTTTCTAGACCAACAAAAGGAAAATGTTCTGTGTCTTGTCTTAAATTCAAACCTAAAGGAATGTTCTGGATTGATTTGCCTCAGATTCTCACAGATTTTTTCTCAACATCTTGTCCAATCACACTCGTTTTCTACTTTTCTTGTCCCTTCCATTGTTTCCATTCTGGTTCTCTCTTGCCTTGATGATCTTAACATTGAATAGACCTAAAAAATTAAGGGTAAATCAATTTGTTTTGATTTTGGTTATCTCTCAAAATTTGTACTTTGATTTTGATTCATTTGTTTCAAATTACAAAACTTGCAAGTGTATTATTAAATTTTCAGAAAAGCAAGGGAAAAAAATAAAAGGGTTTAGAGTAAAAAATACTCATATGTTTTTCCTCAAAATTTATCTATGTTTTTTGGACTGCTTAAATATACCAATAAACTTTAAAAATAGGTCAAAGAATACCAACTCCCACATATACTTAACAGCCATTAAAAAATGGCTTAGTTTAAAAAATGTCAGAAGTGGGATTTGAACCCACGCCCTCTCACGAGGACCAGAACTTGAGTCTGGCGCCTTAGACCACTCGGCCATCCTGACTTGTTGTTGGTTTCTGACCTTTTTTTTGCTGAGCTCTCTTCTGACTCTACTTCGTCGTTCACTTTTCTCTCAGTTACGGCGATGAAATCACCTGATGCAGGATTTCCACCTCAACACCATTTTGGTTTTTATTTGGCAACACCAAAAGGTCAGACTTTTTAACTCTTTCATTTTCTTCCTTTTTAAGTGTGTTTGGAATTAAAATTATAAAAATGTATATTTTATAGAAGTAAAATTAGATAAAAGTAAAATTAAGTAATCTAATTTATATTTAGGATAGTAATTACAAGAGTTATTTATAGAAAAGTTTGATTGAAAAATGAATGAATCTTATTATATATATTACTTACATACATATATATATAACTACATATATAATTTTTTTGTGATATTTAAAAATTATAACAGAAAATGAAAATAAGATTTGGTAAAAGAAAAAAAATAAAAAACTTAAAAAGCATATAACTAATAACATGGTTAAATGAATAAAAATGCATATAAAGAGGGATGAAAAGAAAGAGAATTGTGTTTTATAATTAGAACTAGAAGGAGCCTTATTGTATATAAATATATTGTGATATTTATAGTATCTCTGGTCTTAATTATAAGACATAATTGACTCTTTTGACTTCCTTAATCTCTTAAAAAAAATCAAATAGATCTTATAATTAGGCCTAAAAAGAGTCTTATTACATATAAATATATTATGATAGTTATATTACCTCCGATTATAATTTTAAGGCCCAGTTGAATTTTTTTTAAAGAAGTTAAGGAAGGAAAATAAATTACTTAATTATATCATACGTTGTGTTTTATTATATTATATATTATTTTATAAGTAAAATAAAATAATTTTAAAATATAATTAACTTTTTTAAAAAATTTTCAAAAATATTAATTGAGCCTTATAATTAAAGTGAATGAGAGTAAATTAGGGAGTAGATTCTCTGATAATCCCTCCCTCCTCTTCCTACTTGGGCATGTAAATTTTTTAAATAAAAAAAAATAGATGGTAAGCTTGAAGTAAATTAATGATTGTGATCACAGTGAGATTTTGAGAGTGGGGATTCCAGCGTCAGAGGCAGAAAATGAAGAATCAGCAGAGCATCGAATGGAGAGAGGCTTCCAACATCGGAAAGAAGCTGTCATAGAGAAGTTTTCGGGCAACAGCTAGGCGAGGTCCTTGCAAGTAGCGGAGAGACTGCAAAGGTGGGGATGTGCGAGGAGGTCACGGGTTCAATCCCGTCGCTGTAACTTCAGGCCGTTAGTACCCGTTTGGTTCACAGAATCAGAGGGAATGTAATACAATGTAATGGAAAGTAATGTAATGATGATTACATAAAGTTGTTTTGTTTGTTATTAAGAAAATATGATACATAGACATACACGTTTGGTTGAATTACATTAAACATGGTAATATATGATAATAACATATCAAGAGACCAAATTACCCCTTGTCTACATATATATGTATAATGACTTGAAATTATCTATTATTTTATTAAGTATAACCGTATTCCCACTAATAATAATAAATTAATGGACAAAATTACTCTTTGTCAATATGTATAAAAAAATATTTAAATAACTCGCATAAGTTAGACCCTATTCACATATGTAATAGTAAAGTATAATACATATGTAGTAATAAGATTTTGTATGTGCGTGTTGTCTAAAAAGTTTAATTTTTATAGAAATTAAAATTGAAGCAATATATACATCCATTCATAAGAATCAATAAGTTAGATCACGTCTTTAACAATTTAAACAACAAAAACGTTAAGATAATGTCTATATTATCCAAAATATAAATAAAAAGAAGCAAATAAAGATGCTACATAGCTATTCCAGAAGGCTACACATCCAATCATTCATCGCATTTTCAAGGATTATTGAAAATGCAACCACTAGTGATAGAGACTCAGTAAGTTTCATATGAACCTTGTTTATCTCACCCCACATTAGACATTGTATTCTCATAAGCTGCTTATATATTTCTTTAGCCCTATCAAGTCAATAGGACCAATTATTCTTGAATCCTTTCGTAATTATTAAAATTCCCTACATAAATAAGCAGAAGATTCCTTCACGATTTCAGCAATCAACTATCTAGCATCGCAACTACGCCTTCTCTTTTGTGTTCCTAATGATTAGACAACAATTGGTTGCAAAGGTTGTTGCTCATTTACATCAAACTTTGTATTTGTGTTTTGTACTTGTTTAGTGTTAACTTCAGCTTCAATTCTAGAATCTTCTTCATCATCCTTGCCTAGAGAGACATGCACCTCTGCTCCCGTTCCTGCTGCATGATCTTTAGCCCAAACATATGATAGCTCTTCAAAGTGAGGTAAACATTTATTCCTAAAAGTTCCATCTTCTTTATTACCCTAAAAATTAAAAACAAACATAATGATATATTAATTTAAGCATTTCTATTAGCAAACATGAATAACAACATATAATACACTATTACCTTCACATATTTAGCCCATACATGAGATGGCGGTATACTTGCATCCTTAGACAAAAGACATAACCCAAAAAACCAACCTCATATAAAGGAATTTTTGAAACAATCAGAACGTAGGCATTATAAGCTTTGGCTTGACTAATTTGAGTAATAGACACACAAGATAATGCAAGATTAGTTCTTCTTGTTTTCTCAACCAATTCATATACACATTTCTCGACGAAGTAAATCTTGAGATAGAAGATAATACCTTCGTATGGTGTATCCACAACCCATCTAATACTCCTTGAAACATTACAATATGTTGTCAGTTGCCTCGCATTTCCTTGGAGGGGCCTGAAGATAATTCAACTTAGGAAATCAGAAGAAGAAGAAAAAGAAAATTTGTACACTGGAAAGAAAATGACTGATGAATCAGAAAATTGACAGTATAAAAATTCATAACTTTTTTTAAAAAAAACTCTAAAAAATTGAAAAAATAACAAATTAACTGTTGAAAATGTTCAACAATAACATTATATATAAACAGAATAGTAGAGTAATATCACTCATATATCCTACTTTTATGCAATATATTGATGGTGTTGAGTTTTTTCATTAAACTATCCACATAACAATTTGACGAATTGAACAAATCAATCTCATTCTGAATTAGCCAAGCATATACAGCAGCAAAGAAACAAGATAAGCAAGCAGAAAGTTGCACAAGCAACAAGGATAGAGATATGAAGAAAGGAAGGAGGGTACAATTTCTTTCCAAGGAAGGCAGTGGCAAAATTAGAGGTCGAGAGTAAGAGTACGACCATATCATGATGCTAGAACAAGAAGCGAAGATGAGACAAGAGCAGCCTAGACTAATATTATGAGACTTGCTATATTATCTTCAGGCAGAACATTTGACAGAATTTCCATCACCAAGCTCATTGAAAAAGAGAATAATTATATCCATCAAACCTCCAACAATGTTCAAATGATTACAAACGCTTAATCACAATCCAAGGCAAGAAAATAAAGGGTAACCTGAAGGATAAATTGAGGATTGAAGAGGAAAGTAGACACCTGAATTGGAATGAGCAAACACTTGGTGCATAATTCCATAACAGTAACTAGTTTAAGATAATGAAAGCAATATATTGACTAAATGACGTGGGAGGAGGCACGACAATGTTATGGAAATATAAGGTAGGGTTATGTGTGGGGTAATATAGTCAATTTTAAAAGTTATAAATGTTATATTGTCTTTTCTCTTGGATTACAAGATGTCTGCATCCCCATTAATGAGTCCCAGCTATATAATCATGATTACATCAAATGCCGCAATCAACCTGTTTGCATAAGATTACACTAATCCTTTCCCACGTAATTGAACCAAACAGGCTAATAGTGTTCCACATACATTCCTACCTATCATTTGCCACTTCTTTTATTTATCGTCTTATTTATTCAACCATGATCGCTCTTGAATTGGAATTAAGGCTTCGTTTGGTACAAGGTAACAAATTTTGATAGATTGAGATATGGATTGGAATTGGGATGGGGATTAGGAGAGGGGTTGCAGGTTAAAATAATGTTTGGTATATGGTAATAATAAGAGGTATTACTTAAATTTATTTTAGTTTTTAATTAACCATAAATTAGAAAAAGACTATTATACCCATAAACTAAAATGGCAATCAACCCGATGGTAGCTCCACATCTCCTTTGTCTTATGGCACCTATCCTTCACCGAATAAATGTGTTCTATGAATTTGTGATCCCTTTCCTTCGGATCTTCCATTAATTTTAGAATCAAATTCTCGGCGAACTCCTTAACGAACCCCATCTAATCTTCCACCATCAAAGATGGCAACTCAAAACCCTCAATTTTTATACTCACAACATACAGCATTCAAGCTCTTCATTGATATTAATACTCTAGCTCAATGTAAGTAGAGGAAAATTTGAGTGTGTTAATGTAGAAGTTGATTTAAAACAAACGAGTTATTTATTTTTTTGTTTTTTGATCCAAGCAAACAAGTTGATTCTTGAATTGCTAATATGCAAAGAATATATCCGGTGGAATATGAGGGCCTGGATATAATTTGTTTTAAATGTGGATTGTATGGATTCAAGAAAACAATGATTGAAGCAATACCCATGTCATAGAAAATAGTGAGCAACGACAGACTAAGAACGATGATGATGGCTATCGGTGCAGAGTATAAGGAAATAGTTTTATTTATGTTAAAATAATCTAGGGGTGTTTTTGACAGAAAAATATTATAAACAAGGATATTTTTGTCTACAAATTTTGTAATCCCAGGCTATAAAATGCAAAATCAGGGGAGGTGGCTTTTTAGAAATCCCACCTTTGTGGTATTTATAATCTCTGGCCCAATCTCAATCCATCACACCAAACGTTATAATTACTCAATCCCTGTCCATGCCCAACAATCCCTCGTACCAAACAAGGCCTAAATATGTTTGCTGTATAACTCTTGATTTAATAATCCTTGATCTCATTTAATTATTTTAGAGTGCGCAATTTTAGGATTATTCTTTTTTTACCTGCAACGCAATTTTAGATTTAAAGATTGTCAAACCTAAACATTTTTATTGTGATTTTATCTCCACTCATAAAGATTAGCTTATAATATTACTGAGAGCAATTAGTATATGTTGGATGGGCTGGATCTCTGAGGCGTATACGAAGAAAAGATGAAAAAGAAAATAGTGCATAATGTCTTCAAAGCATGGAAAACACTTTCCTTTATGCTTAATTCACCTCCACCTATACCTATCTTATAGGGTGCAAGTTAGATTGACGGGTGAATTTTCTGCAAGATACAAAGAAGACCTTGAGTATGGATTGCATTCCCAAAACTCAAGCAAGACAACAATTTCTTTTACAAAATGATAATATGACTTTATATTTGTGTATACTCAAGGATAAAGGCAATGAGTTTTATCTCTTGTGAGATTTTTAATAAATTAGAATGACTAATGGTGTTGGGTATTTATAGACAATTGAGTGATGTATTGAAGTGGTGCTTTTTGAAGCAACACCTATTCAATTAAAAGTCATAACGATTTATGCGATTCATGAATATTATATGCAGATTTATGAATAGACATATGAAGAGTTATACCTTTATATTATGTAGAGTTTTCTCATAAATAAATACAACTTTTCACCAAATGGTGGATGTTATACACATGGCTATAACCTTTCACATGTGCCTCTAGAAACCAAAGAGACACTATCTTGATAACTAGGGGTGTTCTCGGGATGAGACGGGATCGGGAAATGCCATTCCTGATCCCGATCCCGAAAGACGTTCGGGAAGAGAAATGATTCCCAATCCCAAAAAATCGGGATTGGAATTTTCCGATCAAGATCGGGAAATTCCAAAAAAAAAAGATAGCATTATGAAAAAAAACATTTAAAAAAACATTGCCAAAAAAATAAAAATAAAGGAATAAGAATTTATTCTCTAATAAGCAAATAAAAGGAGTATTAGTTTTCTCAAAAAACATACTCAAAAAATTTTCAAGTTTTTTTATTTTTATGACATGAGTCTACTAAAAATAAATAATAATGTATGCATTATTCTTCTATATTAAGTGTTATCTTGAAAGTAACAATTATAAAAAAATTAATAGGCACACTTATTTATTTAATGTTGTAAAATAGAAAAAATAAATGGTTTTTAATTTAGTGGTTCTTGGATAATTTTAGAAAAATTAAAAAATATATAAATATGTATATATTTTTTCGGGATTGGGAAGCCCCATTCCCGATCCCGATTCTGAACTTTTCCCATCCCGATTTGCTTGGGTTTGGGATGGGACCCTATTGGTAACTTTTAGTATCATAACTTTCTACACAACTCTTCATATAAATTCATTAGTTAATGAACATGACTTTACAAAAATGTATATCTTCATTTTAAAATATTCTAACACTATCTAGATATGAATTTGATTAAAAGTATGCACATCTAAATATTTTTTGGTGCAAAAGATTTGTACTACAATTTTGACCCCATAAAAATATATATTAGGAATAGTCATACAATATAGTGAAATGTAAGATTTGCATTCATATCAATCTAGTCATCAGTAAATTAATTAATTTAATTGATGAATCTCCTTTAATTTTAAAACCATGGCAACTGTAAATGTATCATTTAATCCAAAAATGAATACGAAATCAGCCGAAGATATTTGACCCAGTAAAAAATTTGTTTTGGAGGAGTCTTAACTCGTGTCATAGCACTAAGGACTAAGGAGATAAGTATCGTATTCATCACAAATTCTCAATAATACAATAAACAACTTAAACGTGTTTGTTCACCATATTGACTTTTTTTTTTTAATTAAAAACTGAGGTAAGAGTAATTACCAAAAAAAGGTCATGTATCCATAAGTGAAATACAAGTCAAATGTTGAGATTTGACCCTTTGTTTAAAAAAAAAACATCTTGAGGCAGAGGTCATACCTTGCGGCATATAACAATTATTCATGGGATTAGAATTGTATTTTATGTCAATACTGGAATTAGCATTTAATCGTAGTTTGAAGATCTACAGTTACCAGCGAGGGAGGAATATATAAATTACCCACTTTCTAGAATAGCTTGCTCGCCAAGTCTTGTAGCATTATTCTTGATGAGCAAGCAGACTTCACAGTTTATTATGTGCTTTTAAGTCATCTTTATGTTTGTTTGTTTAATTTTATGTTGACCTATAACCTTAACGTCTAAGACCCAAGTTCATTATTATGTTAAAGGATAAAGCAACGAGGTTATTGGAGGAGAAGGCATGCTACAGCATTGACAACATTGGTCCCACTAAGGTTGGGAATATTCTTGAATGCATATCGAACAAAGGATTCCAACTTTTCACCCTTAGAGGAGTAGATAACATAGTCATTTCATCATCTGGTATCATATTTGATTACCAAAAATAAATAAAACCATCCTTAGGAGGCCTCTCAATTCTTTAAGGTGTGTTTGGTTTGAGGGGAGGGGAGGGGAAGGGAGGGGATGGAGCTTTTGTTTGGTTTAAGAGGGGAGGGGAGAGGTGGCAATAATAGATTTACTATTTTACCCTTACATCTAATTTCATACTTTTATACTTATATGTTAAATTAGTTCACATTTAGCTTCCAACTAAGTTATTTAATTTTTTTTTTTGCCTTCAAGTTATTTAATTGATACTACAATATATTTATTAAAAAAAATTCAACAATTAATATAATAAATATTTAAAAAATTACTT
>JBAGKO010000005.1:11569899-11595861 GCA_037177275.1 Acacia concinna | reverse complement strand
TAGAAGAATTTCACTATGAGAAAATAGGAATTACAACTTCTCTCAATCTAACAAGGAGAAAACAATGACAATTCTCTTTTGATAAAAAGGAGAAAACAACACTACAATAAACTCTCTAATTTCTCTCTGTTTGTAGGATGATTGTGGGATGGTTGTGGATGAATTTGAAGTAAAATGATAATGCCTATTTATAGTTGAAACTTTAAGAACCAATTTGTAAATAATCTAAAGTTTATGGACTAATTGAGTAATTTTCACATGCCAAATTGTCCAATTTGGCTGCAAGATATAATTTTTCAATTTAACTTTCTACTTCTTGCTCAAATTGTTGACTAAATTTGGTGTAGTTAGTGCCAATTTGACTTTCTACTCCTTACCCAAATTATTGACTAAATTTAGTGTGGTTGGTATAACTTTAACAGTTGAATGATATTCAAATTGTGAGAAAATATGCCCAAGTAGCCGGGCAGTGATAATAATATGTAAAAGGCGTGTGAATACTGCATCCTTAAGGTGAACTGGAAAAAAATAAAAAAAAGAACACAGAGAGAGAGAGAGACGCGTGTTTGGCTGCAGCCTGTATGCCAACTATGCCAATTCCCAAACAGCGAATTCATTATCTGGGCTCTTGGCAGAGGATAATATTTGTTAATACAAGTATTATTGATTGGCTCACTGCTTTGTGAATTAATTATTATGGACAACCCGCGTAACGCCACCTCAACTTAGCTGTGGAAGGGGAGCGGCACATGGACTACCACAAATCCTGATTTAACGAGACACTGTTAAACTACGAGTAATTACTTGGTTTACCAGTGCAAATAGCGCCCTTTACACTAATTACTGACTGTAATATAGGCGTGGATATAGGTGTATAAGTATTCAACTTTCTACCTTGCTTCTAATACTTTTAACACATAAAACTTTAAATCTTATTAACTATAAAATTCAGTAATGTTTTAACTATATCTTTATTTAATATACATAATATTACATAAAAATAAAGTTAATATAATAATAAGAGAAAGGTAAAATTATACATTTACATTAAAATTTTAATGAGGTGTCTTATAAATAGGACAAAAAAATCTTATCTCTATGCCTTATATATAGAACTAGATGAGTATACATAATATATTAAAAAAAATAAAAAATAAAAATACTAAATAAGTTATTTATTTTTAAAATGAATTACTATTTAACGGTAGTCAATACCTAAATTCTTGGAGGTAACCCAGACTTCTCTAAGATTTTGTAGTTCAAATGTTGTATTTTTGTCTTTTTTCCATAATATATAATTTTATTTATAGTACAATTTACCCTACAAATATAATCTTATATTAAGAATTTAAGGTTATAGGAATATGATTTATGACATGCGCTACACTTTCTACATTATCCTCGCTAGTTCCAGGATCGCTGTAAACAAAGTTTTTTACACAAGTGAGTACTCGAAATCTTAGTCCAGCACCTAAACTGAATAAAATAAAAGCCAACCTAACATTTGACCTCAACAAATTTATTGTAATTTAAACATTTTCAAACATTAATCAAACCATACCGGAGTTTCCAAGAAGGCACATGGGAATGGGTCTACTTCAGACTCATCATATTCGTTCGCCTCACACCGACTCGCTTCCCTTTGTTTTTATTCTTCTTCTCCCTCCCAACATTATCTCTGCGATTTCGTTTCATTCTTCTCATATTTCTGCAGATCGATAGCATTGAGATTATATATTGAGATATGCCGTCAAAGCATCTCCAAGTCGATCAGCTTAACCAACTAAGGGAAGTTTTTGTTCGATTTGACATGGACTCCGACGGCAGCCTGACCGTCCTAGAGCTAGCGGCGCTCCTCCGCTCGCTTGGCTTGAAGCCCACCGGAGATCAAATCCACTCGCTGTTAGCCACCATGGATTCCAACGGCAACGGCTCGGTGGAGTTCGATGAATTGGTGAAAGCGATATTGCCAGACTTGAACAAAGAAGAGGTAATCGGGAATCAAAAGAAGCTGCTTGAGGTTTTCAAGTGCTTCGATCGCGACGGAAATGGGTACATATCGGCGGCGGAGTTGGCCAGAGCAATGGCCAGAATGGGTCAGCCTCTTACGTATAGAGAGCTCACACAGATGATCAAAGATGCCGATGAAGATGGCGATGGCGTTATTAGCTTCGTTGAGTTTGCCAATGTAATGGCCAAGTCTGCCTCTGATTTCTTTGACCTTGCTTCGCCATAACCATAGCTCCCACTTGTAGCATACAAATTTCAATTCTTCAAAGATTATTAATTTATTATGCATGGGATTTCTCTCTCTCGTCTTTCCTGATTAGGCACTGAGAATAGACTCTGCTCTGCTCACAGAAGTATTTTCTTTTTCTGATTCAATAACATTTTACAAGTACAGGTTTTTAGCTGGGAAAAAAACCTAACTTTAAACAGATCACAATTTTACATAAGTTTGTGTCTTTATTAGCTGCATCTCCCTATTTAATACTTCATTTGGTCTTAATTATAAGAGACTGTTAATTTTTTTAGAGAATCTTAAAAAAATTAATTTCAACAATCTTATAATTAAAACAAGATGGAGTATATTTTCAACAATCTAGAGCTTTTAAATTCTTATGAAGTTAAGGGAAAGTACTAAATATCAAGGCAAAAAAAGGAGGAAAGTACTAGATATATACTATCTTCGATACAAGGTTCAGTTGACTTTTTAGAAAATTTTAAGAAAACTAGTTATATTACTTTAAAATATTTAAATTTATCATTTTTCCTTAAATTATTCAATTTGATTTATGAACTAATATATAATATAATAAAATACAACATATAATATAATTAAGTAACTTATTTAGCTTTCTTAATCTCTCTAAAAAATAAGTTAGGTCTTATAATTATAGCAGGAGATAGTAGTTTTCTACATTGACAAGGCAAAAATTTAGTCTAATAATTTTTTTTTAAAAAAAACTCCAATGCTGGTGTATATATATTTATAGTAAACTTGTCTATAAAGTAGTAAATATAAATGCTGGAAAAAAATAAAAAGAGGAAGTATTAATACTTTTATTTAAAAAAAAAAGACTAAAAAGCATAAAGCTTCCTTGAACTTTGAATGTATTGCATATAAGCTCCCTCAACTTTAAAAATTTAAAATTAAAACCCTGAACTTTAATATTTAACAATCAGCACCATGCCATTAAAATTGCCATTAATTTTAACTGTTCAAGCCATCTCATCGTTTTTTTTTAATTGAGCATCATGTCATTTCACCATAATAAATGTAATAAGAAGTGTTTAAATAGTATTTAAATGTAATGCTTAAATGGTATTTAAATCTTTAGTGTTTAAGTATTAAAGAAAAAAACATTACATACAACATCATTTCTAATATTGATAAATACTTTATATTTCATGTCATCAATTAATATCAAGTGTAATTTGTTATGAAGATATGACATATTATCTCCGGTCTTAAATATAAGACCCATTTTTATGTCACAAAAATATGTTTTATATTTAGAAAATAAGTTTTATATTTAAGACCGAAAGGAGTATTATTTAAGCTAAAACAAGATGAGATGGCATAAACGTTTAAAATTAACAGCAATTTTAAGTGTAGGTGTTGATTGTCAAAATATAAAATTTCAGAGTTTTAATTTTAAACTTTTAAAATTAAAGGAGGTTATATGTTTTGAAAAAAAAAAAAAAAAGAGGTTATATGTAACACACTTAAAATTCAAAGAGGTAAACTCTCACCTCATTTTACCTAATTTTTTTTTTCAAGAAACTTTTAAGATTTAGCCATAAACATGGGTCATAAGTCTGGCATAATACTCATTAACAGATGAATCAAAATAGACAAAAAAAAAACATTTAAAAGTAGATATGAACAGTATTAAATGCAGTAAAATTTATATTTATAGTTTAATGTTGATATTGATCATATATTCAAATTGATATATTGATATTGATAAATTCTACCACCATGCATAGAATAAAAAATCAGATCGGACCAGCTAGTTTAGCTCGGAAACCAGTGAACTGGTCAAATGTTCAGTTCGGTTCACTAAATTTTGCATATTTGGACCAGACCGATCTGACCCGGTTGACTCGGGGGTGAATCGGACCAGTCCAGTAACTGAACCAGTTCTGACTCTTTTTCATTAAAAAAAAATCCATCCCCTTTAGAATTTCATACTAATAAACCTTAAATTTTGACTTTCTCAGCAATTTGGCCTTGGGTTAATTATCCGGTTTAACCCACTAACCTTTGATCCAGTGTTTCAACCGATTTAGTGACGGGTCCAATTTTTAATATCTTGCCACCATGTGAGGCATGGGAAGACCCATCTCTACCTTCAATATATACACTTGGCTCAAGGTGGGGAAAAACCAAAAACTAAGTTTTAACTTCTCAATACACACAACAAAAAATGCCCATTATCAAGGGATGCTCATGCTGATACTCTCAGGCTTCTCTTCATCAAACCGTTTGGAAGCTTCAAACCGAGCCGTGAGCCCAACGGTCGTGTGGCGTATCGATCTAGACCGGACCACACTACAATATTCTGGATCATGTACTTGCCCATCATTACTGATCCAATGTATCATTTGATGGTACGAGGGGAAAAACCTCATCTTGATCGAAGCACAAGCAAAATATGGAATGAGGCAAGCAACAAGAACAAGCAAAGTGACGAGCCAATAAGAAGGTGCAGGGGCACAAGCTTCAATGAAGACCTGATATGCAGTTGTAGATATGGTAGGATCCATGGCTCCATAAGCCAGAAGGAATATATACCAGAAGAGAATGCTACCCCAGATGAAAATATGATGTATGAAAGTGAAGTAGTTGATGGATAATGCCATTTGGCAGTTCACCACCCACACCACACAAGTGTACATTGCTACTCCGAGGATTTCTAGGCCGACAACTTCGCCGCCTTTTCGGAAGGCTTGATCCTCCAGTGCATTGATGCAGAAGAAGAATATCAGAGTGGCACTTAAAATGCCGTTGAATTGCCAACTGAGTATCCTGGTCCAGCTGAACAAGACGTTTTGTGCACCTTCTTGGTATAACAATGGAAACTGTGATGTGGATCATTATAAGTATCAGCAAATATTGTTCCCACGGTCTAATTGGAAGATGAATTAAATGTATATATAGCTCTAAGACAAGTCCTATCAAATTGGCTTAAACTATTTCGACAGAAAGATAAACCTAATATATATCTAATTCACTAAAATCTGATATCAAAAGCCATTGTATAAAACAGAACAAAGAAATATGTAGATTGAGGATAAAATAAAAACAGGGAAAAATTGAAGTTGTGGACTCAACTTAAGTAAGGTCCTATCAATTTGGCTCAAGCTATTTTGGTAGAAAGACAAACCTAATATATATATATATATATATATATAATTCACTTAAATCTAATGATGAGGAGGAAACAACTTAAACCGAATGTCAATGAAGCAATGAAGTGTACAAAGGGGCTATACCTCGAGACATAGTTCTGCTGAGACATCTTGATCAAACACTCCCAAGGCCATGACCGGAAGTGATGTGAACAATACATTATAGAGTGATAGGAACCAATCATTGTAGGCTGGTTGTCCAGAGAACGATGCATACATCTCATAATAGAAGAGGGTGAAGCCAAAAGTAATGTTCTTGTAGAAGAAGTAACAGACCTGCCAGAAAGAGAAAGACAGGTATGTCAGCAATAAAACAGGTAAGACAAAAGTTTTGGCAACACATGGGGATGTAAATGAAGTTGAAAAGACAGATCAGTACCATGGATGAGATCCTTCTGTAACACCAATGACCATGCACAAGAAGTAAGCGCTCTAAGAACCGAAATTGGGCAATGGCAATGTCACTCGACATAACAGCCTGAAAATTTAAAAGTAGCACAAAATTCAGGGTAGAGGTTAAAGAAAAGTAAGAAAATAACAAAAGGGGCACAATGCCTAAGGCTCCCACCAGATAGAGTTTGAAGAGAAATAGATACACACAATCTTATCCCTGCAACGATGAAACTGTTTCTAGGATTTGAACCCATAACATTCAGGTCACATAGCAATAACCTCATGGTTTCTTCAAGACTCACCATCTAGAGGTAAAGAAACAATAAATCAGAAAATTTTTCCAACTTGCCTGCATTCCTTCAACACCACTGATACCAACTCCAATGTCAGCTTCTTGGAGCATCCCAACATCATTTGCTCCATCACCAATTGCTAAAGTTGTACTACCAGTTTTAGTCTTAACTAGCCTTGTAACCTGCATTGTTAAAATGAAATCAACAAGTTTCAAAATAAGAAATTTTCCTTAACAGGGTCAACAGAACATCTAAGTAATTGTTGTTTAAGAAAACAAAGAATCTATGCAGAAATGAGTTATGAAGTAATGAAGGGAACATACAAGTGCTTTCTGTTTGGGAGAAGAACGGCAGCAAATGACAGATGCACAGCCAACGGCAAGTTCAAGAAACAAGTCCTTCGCATCATCTTCCAACGCATAAGTGAGTGACTTGCCATCAATGATCAGAGCAAATGCCTCAGAATTTTCATCTGATGTAGATAATGACGCTTTCCCCTCCTGTATCTGATGAAGAACACTTGCTTTAATTGCCTGAAGAATCCGCAATATCTCATCAGTACATATATCAAGCAATAATAATGCCCCCAAAATCGAATGTATAAGTAGGCATAGAAATAGGTCTACCTCAGCAGCAGCAGACTTGTCCTCCAATTTCTCCAGTGATTTGATTTCTGGAGTTTCAGAGCTAATTAATATTTGTCTCATTCCTTGTCTTAGTAAGCTACAAGCAAATCTGCAGTCACAAGAAATAAAAGGAAAGTAGCTAGTGAAATCATATCATTTAACACATACGATTTCAAAAATCTCTAGATATTCTTTGAACTTACCCTATATTAATTGCTGTCTCCATTTTATCACCAGTCAAAACCCACAGCTTAATTCCAGCCTGTGCAAGCTTGTCGATGCATTCTGGAACCTAACCAACAAATGCATAACAATTCTAAAAAGAACAACACCTTGGCTTCTTCATTCTAGCTTCAGAAACCAAAACAGTAAACAAGTAAATGAATAAATTATCGCACATACCCCATTTTGGAGTTTGTCTTCAACAGCAGTAGCACCAAGAAGAATTAAATCCTTCTCAATACGTTCTGCTATTTCTTCTACAATCTGCTCTCGATCTGCACTCACTATGTTCTTGGCCTCTGTGAATTCTTTGTTAAATTGGTTGTACTCTTCCTCATCAAGTTTGCGATATGCAAGTATCAATGTCCTCAGACCAGCATCAGCATACTCATTAACGTGCTCCCGAGTTTTCTCCTCATACTCTCTTCCATTCTTTGAAAGTTTTTCAAACATGACGCTTTGATATAAAAACCATAGACAAGCACGTTAATGTTTTGAGCTTCTAAAACAAACTAAAAATGATACTAACTGTGTATTACAGCTCTTATAAACTAAATTTGGATTGTCCTCTAGAAATAGGTGTCCATGGATTAATCTTCAAATGTAAATATGAACAAGATCACAAACCTGTCAGCTCCTTTGCAAAGTAGCAGTAGATTATCGTCCTCATCTCTTACAATAACAGACATCCGCTTTCGTGCACTGCTGAACTCTAATACGTTTAAAAGTTTGTAGGATCTGCCAACATGAAAATAGTCAATAAACATCTCAAGTTTGGGGAAAAAGTTTCCTTCATCTGCAAAAATAAGAACCTGACCTTTCAACCTTCCTTCCAGATGGAAGATCAAACTCATGAAGTACAATGGTCGTCTGCGTCCTTTCAAAGAACTCAAACCCAAGTTCTCTGGCAGCAATCAGAAATGCTGCTTCATCTGGTGATTCAGCTTCATATGAAATTTTACCAGTTTCTTCATCAACTTCAGGTATTGCAGTATGGCATACAGCCAGCAATCTTAAGAAGTTTTGGATTACTTTTGAGTGAGGCTCATTAATCCAATTCCCATCTGTAATCCTCTCATCTACGAAGTTAAACCCTTTAACAGTTGGCTTTGCTTCAGAAATATCTGCAACATTGTCATCTTCTTCGATCGACACTTGTTCCAGTGGGGACCCTTTCCCCCTTGCTAGAGCTCTCTCAACTTCTGTAACTCCTTGTCCATAAGAAAACCCGGCAATGGAACATTTGATAAATTCCATGGAGTTACAAGTCAAAGTTCCTGTTTTATCAGAGAGTATAGTATCAACTTGGCCAAGTTCTTCATTCAAATTTGAGGTACGGGCGTGTGCTGGCTTGTCAGTTTCCTCATAATACATGTGCAAGTCATGGTTGATGAAGAAGCTCTGTAGAACTTTCACAATTTCTATTGACACATAGAGGGAAATGGGAATGAAGTAACCATACAACATAACTACAGTCAAGAAATTCAACATTGCTGCAATTGCTGCTCTCTTTGGATCATAAAAAATTGTAGTTTCATCTGGTCTAAGGTACCATCTTGTCATTTTACCATTTTTAAGGTCTTCACTTGTATAAATCCCAAAGAAAACAGACCCAATTAAAGAAATAACAAACAATAAACCGAACAAGAAGTAGACAATTTTATCCATCCTTCTCTCAATGTTACTTCTCTTTGAAGGAGGCTCTGTTGAGTTCTGCATAACCTTAGTATCATGACCTGTAAATATGACCACGCCATAAATAAAATCTGTGTTCCTAAGCTTAGAGTCCCTAAGAAGTATTTGCTGAGGTGTGAGAGGGTACTGTTGACCCTCTAGCTCCATGGTTCCTATAAATGAGTACAAATTTGCATTTGGATCTTCACATGCAATAACGGCCTTGAAATCTTGAAAGCTAGAGGCTTCTTGCAACTTTGAAGTTTCTTCCAATGCTTGTTTCAGTTTAAGGTTTGTTTCTCCATCAAGATTCATGGTCTCCACGTAGCAAATTGAGTCATCGCAGCTTGACGAAAGTAAGATGAGATCAGCGGGAAAAAATTCATCTTTCTCAACTTTTACTACATCCCCAACTTTCAGATCCTTCCATTTAGTAGAATCAAAACCTCCTCCACGATGTACTTTAACCTTTCTGTTATTCATCTCAATATCCTGATGCAATCATAAAACTAAATTACCTGACCTAAGAATTACCAGGAGTAATAACATAAATAAGCAAAAAATAAAACTCAACATGTGATACAACCAAGACTTCTATAACCTTTCTGTCAAAAAACAGTAAGAAATTGCAGTTACTAAATTGACTATTGTCTATGTTCATGTTTCTGTGTGTATGTGTTGGTCTGTTGGAAACAAACAAGTATCTACCGATACAGTTACTATAACGTCATAGAATATTACCTGCTTCTTCCTTCTCCAGTCCTCACTAATCTCTTTGGCCATTGTAAGAACAACCACAAAGGCAAGAGGGAAAATAGAGCTGAAAGGAGAATTCCAAGGAGAGACAGGGAAGAAAGCCAGGATTGCGCATAAGAGGAAAAAAAAATTTGCAACTCTTCTGAATTGCTCAAACAGTGACTTGGGAAGAAACGAAACCAAAGTGTACTTTGTTGTTCTGACGTAGTTGTCACCATAATTGACAAGACTTGCCTCAGCTCGTTCTGGGTCGTTGCAATATACTATTCTTGAAAACCCAGGTCCTCCAATCAGTGAATGATCCCCATTAAACGACGCTTTCCCGCATGAAAAAGCATGGATTCTGCTAAAGTCATGCTTCTTTCTTCTACGGCCAGCCATTTTTTCAAACTAACAAAGCTCAAAAAGCTTCAAACATTATCTGCTTCAAATCTTCTTGAGTAGCCCCTAAACACTCAACAATCCTCAAAACTAGATGGAAACAGAGCACATTGTACCAGAGGAGTAGTCAATAAAGAGCTAGAGCAGTTTTTTTTGCCCCCAGAAAAAGGGCAATCTTTGAGCCGAAGACACGAGATTGAAGTGAGAATAAATCTTTGTGTTGACTCTGAGAGTTGAAAGGTAGGGGGAGTCAAGAGAGAAACAGAGAAGAGAGAGGATAACGACTGTGTACTGCTCATCCTTTGTTCTTTCATTAGGTTGGAAGATATTAATGTGAATGCTTTTTCCCAGTTTGACTCGTAGATAAGATATTAGTTTTACAACGTGCACATGGATGGCCAAAAGCCAAATGCATTTTTCTCGCTTGGTAAGAACTAAGAAGCCAAATGCGTCTTTCTTCTTCCCCCAACTTTAGTCTTAAATATAAAATTAGGTTCATTTTTTATTAAAAATTTAAAAAAGTAAATAAATTATTTAATTTTATTATATGTATCATTATATTATTTACAAATTTATAAGTCAAATAATTTATTTCAAAAAAATAAAAATAGACATATTTTAAGGCAAGCTTCTCTATTCTATTAAAAAAAAGGCAACTATGTAATACTTGAGGGAGTAATTCATAACTTGGACTCCAAGGGCTTCATACCTACAGCTATTTTATATTGGGATAAGGTAAGCATGAAAATTGACAACAATGAATCAATAATCAACAATAACATAATAGTAATAATGACCAGCCGTGTGTGGCATGAAAATGATCTTCTAGGAGGTGTGGGAATAGAGATTGGATAAAAAATAATCCTCCATCTATCCTAATTATAAGATATAGTTAAGTTTTGGATAGAATACTATAAAAACTAATTATATTACTTTAAAATATTAAAATTTATTATTTTTCTTTAAACTATTTTATTTAATTTATAAATTAATATATAATATAATAAAATAAAATATATAATATGATCAAGTCGCTTATTTTATTTTTTTAACTTTTTAAAAAAAGAGTCAATTGAGTTTTATAATTATAACCGGAGATAATAGTTTAAAGTGTCATGCAAAATAGAGGTAGGGGAAAAATTATGGAGTCTGTGAATATTTTTTTTATATTTATTTTATTTTATGAATATTCTGTTATTATAAAATAATTAATGGGAATTTATAAGGTAATTAATGATGATATGGCAAACCCAGTTTAAATTACGGAAAAACGTAACGTAGAATCTCGAGAGACGTACCTTATTTGCAAATCACGTTTTTAATTATCTCGGCAAATCTAGCTCAACAGGTTATTATAAGAGAATATCTTGGGAAAATGGCACTTAGGTCCTTAGGACAAAACATAATTATAAAAAAATCTCCCCACTTTTCCCTTACCGTAAAGTCCCTAGAGACTTTTTTATAATTATATTCATATGCAAAATTACCCTGCTACCCCTGTTAATTTTTACAGTCCTCTCTTGTCCTTTTGTGCAGTGGAGAGAGAAAGGAAAATATTAAAAAATGCGTGAGTACTATTTACAATGTATGGGCATTTTAACAACTTTGCAGGCTGTTTTAACAATTTGATAAACATATTTTGACAACTTCTCAGGCGAAGATACTCTTCATTCACCATGGGAATTTTAACAACTTTGCAACCTGTGATGACAATATCGTCAGCACGTTTTGACAACTTCTCAACCGGGGGTAGTGTTCACAAGCCATGGGCATTTTAAAATTCCCATGGCTTGTGAATATTACCCTCGTCTGAGAAGTTGTCAAAACGACCTGTGAAGTTGTTAACATGCCCATGGCTTGTGAACACTACCCTCACCTGAGAAGTTGTCAAAACGTGCTGATGATGTTGTCATCACGGGCTGTGAAGTTGATAAAATTCCCATGGTGAGTGAAGAGTACCTACACCTGAGAAGTTGTCAAAACGTGCTTATCAAGTTGCCAAAACGGCTTGCAAAGTTGTTAAAATTCCTATGGCGAGTGAACAGTGCCCCTGCTGACGAAGTTGTCAAAATGGCATGCGAAGTTGTTAAAATTTCCATATGTTGTGAGTAGTACCTGCGTATTTTTTAATATTTTCCTTTCTCTCTCCACTACACAAAAGGACAAAGGAGGACTATAGAAAGTGACAGGGGCAGCAGGGTAGTTTTGCATATGAACATAATTATAAAAAAGTACCTAGAGACATCATGGTAAGGGAAAAGTGAGGGGGACTTTTTTATAAATATGTTTGGTTCTTGGGACCTAGATGCCATTTTTCCTATAATTTATTATTAGTATTACTACCTCCATTCTTAATTATAAGACTCGATTGACTTTTTTAGAGGAATTCTAAGAAAATCGAAATCCTAAAAAGTTAATTACATTATTTTAAGACATTAAAATTTATCGTTTTTCTTTAATTTATGTTGTTTGACTTATGAACTAATATCTAATGTAATAAAACACAATATATGATATGATTAAGTAATGTGATTAACTTTCATAAGATTTTCTTAAGATTCTCTAAAAAAGTTAATAGGGTCTTATAATTAGAAACAGATGGAGTATCAATATATATCTAATTTTTATTTGGTGAAGCTGATGCCAAGGTGCGGCTTAATAGAGGCTACACTCATAGATTACTATTCATCTAAGCCAATTGGCTCCTCTCCTTTAACCGGCTTTGGTTGGGCTTCGTGCACACTATCCCTCAGTCACACAATCTCTTTGTTTCTCTCTCCTGCCTTCTACTTTTTCCAACCCATTCTTTCCTTCTTTTTCTTTGACCGTAACTCCTCCTCCCTCATTCTTCTTCTTTCTTGGCTCTCACTATGCCTTCATATTTGTAAACCTAGCTTTCAAAGTTTGCGATCTTCCTCTGTCCTCCTTATTTCTTTCAGCTTCACTTCTGTCTCCTTTCTCTTCCTCGAAAGCGTCACTTCTTATGTGTTATTTTCTGACGCATTCACAACTCAGATCCAACTCGATCCACCTTCAAACAGTGGGAGCCTACAGGACTAAAGATGACTGTGACTACCACTTTAAAGTGGTTTTGATCAGAGACTCTGGTGTCGACAAATCCAACCTTCTCTCTTGATTCACTCGAAATGAGTTCAGCCTTGGGTCTAAATCCATGATTAGGGTTGAATTCACCACCCCCAGCATTATTATCGACACTGAGATGGTTAAGGCCCAGATTTGGGACACCGTTGCCCAAAAGAAAGGTTATTAATTTTTTACTTTTTTTTTACAGAATGTATGAATCTAAAGTGAATTTCAGCTCATGGATCTCTTAGTTTTAGTTGTGATGATAAGGTAACCACTAATCAATTGGACTTACGCAAAACATTGATAGGCACACTCTCAACGACTAAGGGTGTTCAAACCCAGGACCGGGATTGGGAAAAATCAATCCCGGTCCCAGGTTTTTCTATTTTTTTTTAAAAAATTTAAACAATTTTTTATCATATTTTATTATTAAAAATAATCATTTGACAACTAATAAGACCATAATAATTACATAAATTGATCTAGAGTTTAGAAATTATGTTTATTATTGTCATTTTTATCTTCATTATTATCTTTATACAGTATATAGTTAAGCTTAGTATCGCAATATATGAGGTTTAATTCCAACTAAAGATGTTATACACATATTTTGAAAAGATAACTTAATTAATATGAGGAAGAATACACAAATAAAAGGATAATTTTAATTTATAAGATAAAAAAATTAAAAATATATATATATACCGGGACCGGGATTATCCCGGGATCCGGAAGGGTAATCCCGGTCCTGGCCGGGACCGGGAAATTCTCAGGATTAAAATTTCGGGACCGGGCCAGGAGTATCGGGACCGGGATCTTTTGAACACCCCTATTTGTAGATGATCTATTTCTCTTTGTAGAGGCATCTACTTCGCAAATGCAAGAAATCAAGAATATAATGCAAAGCTTTTGCGTTGTCTCTGGTCAAAAAATAAACTTAGAGAAATAAAAAATGTTTTGCTCAAAAAAAGTCCACTTCAATTGGGCTATGGAATTGAGTAAGGAATTGGGGGTGGGCTTGACTACAGATTTGGGCAAACACTTAGGCGTTCCTATTATCCACTCTAGAGCGGCTAACCTTCTCTACTCTCCTATTGTCCAAAAAACTCGTGCAAGGTTATTATCATGGCAGGGTCGTCTCCTAAACATAGCTGGTAAAGCTACTCTTATCAAAGCAGTTTTATCTGCGTTGTCAAACTATCAAATGCAAACTACTCTTATCCCTATTGGTATCCTAAAGGAAACTGAGAGAATTAGGGAAATTCCTATGGTCTCAGGATGTGGAATCCAAGAAGATGCACCTTATCTCGTGGGACAAGGTCACTTTATGCAAAAGCTAGGGTGGTCTGGGTATTAAAGACTTAAGGAGGCACAACGAAACTTTATCATGAAATTATGTTGGGGTTGTTAACTAAACCATCATCATTATGGGTCCAATGCCTCTTTATCTAAATATAAGTGCAGTCAAAGTAGTGTTCCATCTGTCACCAAGAAGACCCAGTCCTCAATGACCTGGAGAGCTATTGTTGCGCTTTGGGAAGTCTTTCTTTCTGGGATTGGTTGAAAAATAAACGATATGCGTACTACTAGTTTCTGGTGGGACTTGTAGATACCTCTTAACAAGTCTCTTATCTCCTTTATCTGTTCGGGTTGTAACATCAATAGAAATGACAAAGTCCATGATCATTTAAACTCAGAAGGTAAGTGAGATGTCTCAAGATGGAAGGGAATCCTTCCCCAATGGGTAATTACAAAAATACTAGGATTAAACCCCCTACATATGAATTACCTAAAATATTTGCTTGGAGGAATGTGAAGGACGGGCAGTTTTTGATTAAATCAGCCTATGACTTTCTTTCCAATAGAGGGAGTAGCGATTCTCACCCAATATGGGAGGTTATTTGGTAATGGTAGCTTCCAGAAAAGATTAAGTTTTTTATGTGGCTGGTTACCCATGAGTGGATTATCACAAACTCCCTCAAATTTAGGAGAGGTCTCTCATCTACAAATCAGTGCCCCTTCCAATGCCAGTGTGAGGAGTCTATTAGCCATATTCTTAGGGACTGTCAGAGAGCAAGAGAGGTATGGCTTCAAATCCTAAATCCTAATTCATTCTCTAAATTTTTCTTTGGTAATTTGTAGGTACAGATCAAGTGGAATTCCAACCACTCCCCAGGGTGTGATAGATTTCACTCTTACGACTGGGGAAAAGTTTTTAGCACTGTCTGTTAGTTGTTGTGGATTGCTAGATGCAAAGTTGTCTTTGAAGGGACTACTACATCAGCTAAGGATATCCTACATAAGATGACTCAGAACCTCCTTGAGAGTACCTCGGCGCAACAATTTAGGCACAAGATCTTCCAGTTCCATCATCATCAAGATCGACATTGAATTCCCTCTGATGTGGATTCTATCCGTATTGATGTGGATGGTTCTGTTAGATGGGACCAAAGAGCTGCATGTGGTGGAGTCTTGAGAGATGCCTCCTGCAATTGGTTGATGGGTTTCCAGAAAGCCCTAAGGATTGGCTCTACCACTGAGGTTGAGCTACATGTATCAAGACTAGGCTTGAGGTAGCCAAGCAATTAGGATTGAAGAACATTCATGTTTACTTAGATTCCCTTGAAGCCATAATATACTAATGCATGATTCAGCGATCAACTATCCCCTCAAAGATCTAGTCATAGAGACGAGAGATCTTCTCTTCCATGATTGGCAGATTAAGCTCCAATATGCTTATAGAGATACTCTTTGATGTGCAGACTTCATGGCTCGCGAAGCTCATAGTGATGATTTTCAAATTAAATTTTGGCCTCAACCGCCGTTAGGTTGTGTCACTTTTCTTTAGGAAGATGGCCGGTTAGACACTACTAGGTTGAGTCCTAGTTGAAGGGCTTGACATTTCTCCTTTCCTCAAGCCTCGACTTGCCTTTTGTAGTATATAAAAAAAAGAGTCACCCATAAATTTTAAATGGAGAGAGGTAAATCCATCCTTTCACATATAAAATTAATTGCACCCATGTCCTTTGAAGGTGAGAAAAGAATCACAGATATATATTTGATGAAGAAAGTTTATATATTTTGGCATCAATGTTACGCCAAAAGGAGAGAGGAAGATGTCCAGTAGTTGCAAAAGAATATTGGAATAGAATCAATGCAAAAGTAACCAATGGCCTCTAGGCCGCATGATATGGTTAGTGTCCTATGTGGCACTCCATCTGAGTTCAATCCCGGCCATATGTAATAAAAAAAAAGAATCAATGCAAAAGTATGAAACAAATGGTAACAAAAGGCCTTGACTTACAGTAAGGCTTCAGCAAAAGTATGACAAAAATGGTAATAAAAGGCTTTGACTTACTACAGTGATTAAGCTTTCTGCAATGGCAAACACACGGTAGAAAGAAACATGGATTCACGAAAGTGCTTGGCTTCTACTAATGCTTTATTAGTTAACGTATCTATACCTCAAAAAACAAAAGAATTGGACATTAGGTATAGTTGTGGAGAAAAACAATAGATGGGCTCGAGGCCAGTTGTCGGTAGATGCTGCAAAATGATGACCGAGCAAGGTACAATTCTTTCACGCGAGGTATTCCCTAAGGCATTATAATAACTTATAAAAATTGCAAAAAAATTATCATACAAGTATGCTTGAATGTCAAGCAGAATATTCACATATGAGCTTCATACTTCACTATTGGGAGGGACAGTGATTTAAGCCATTAAGCATGGCTCTGAAGTGTGAGACTAAAAAACAGAGGTTATGACAAACAAGAAAGCAACTAGTTGGACTGCTGCCACTAACATTTCAATGAAAATATTGATGGGGATATCATAATTCCAAAATTAATTTTCAGGATGCATACATAACACTCACTACTATGGAGACCAACATCAGGCACCCATCAAGACTTCTAACACCCCTTAACTCTTCTTCCATCCTATTGGATGAAATTTCCGCCCAATTCACTCCCTCGAGCTTTCATCCCTAACAGCATAGCATTACTCTATTTTACCTTACCTCACTTCCAAGTGCAAGTGCAACCTTTTTTTGACCCAACTAAATGTTTTTTCTTTTCTTTTCTTTTTTTCAAAAACAGAGTATTATGGTTAAAGCCCTTCTACCAAATATGCTTTTTGAGAATCAAACTTATATTCTCTTCTTTATCGGGTGACATTGCGTACCATATCAACTAGCATTTTTATTCTTTCAAATTACCGGTATATGACATTTTACTAATAAACCATAACATGTCTTGTATAGTGTTCACTCATTTTCTGGCCCAACAGCCAACAGGGATTAAAGGCTTACTTGCATGCTTCTAAAAGGGGCTCGTACGAACATGGTGATTTATTTCCTTCTAATCATGCTTTTATTAGATTATTAATTGGTTTAGAAGATGGTAAGTAGTTTCACATAAGGTTGTGAAACTCATGAATTTAATTAACGTAAGATATGAAATAGCAGCAGCAAGTTACTCCGTTAATTAAGCATGCAGGGGACGACAAAAAGTAGTATGGTGGAAGTAGTGAGGTAAAGACTAGAGAGAGATGTGTTGTCCTGTGCTGTGTTGTGCTGCCTCATTGCCTCTCACTGTGTCTTGCATATCGTATAATCAATAATTGTCGCTTCCTAATCCAAACATTACTGATACACTGCGCGCCAGGGAATGCGCCTTCCTACTACTCCCCCTTTCCTTCTCAATTACTCATACAAGATTGTACACAAATATTTGTTGTCTATAACTAAGTAATGACAGAGCTACGTACTATATTGCTTACTACTATTCTCTAATTTTACGCTTATTCATTATTGAGTATTACACATTACTACCTTATATATATATATTGAAAGAGAAGAGACACGTGAAATTGATTTATACAAGTTTTGTCAACAACATGTTACATACTCCTATATAGGAAGCATCGCAAAAGAAGGCACACGTCTTGTGGAGTTTCGAAATTGGGACCCACTCGTGTAAGCTTTTTCTGAAAATTTGCAAGCACAGTATGTGTTTATTCTTCATAAACGAAATGTTTGATTTAGCTATTAACAACAACAAAAAATTCCTATCTAACACTAAAAAACAAGCATTCTCACGCTCACGGGAATAATAGAGACAAAATAGCACAGTTCTTTAAGTAATAAACCAGACATATGATTTGGCCCTTACCACCAAATTAAACAATATGTGAATATAGCGATCTAATTGAGAAAAGTTTTGTTTTTTGAAAAAAATAAAACTCAACACCTTATAATTCTATTGCTGAACACCTTTTACTTTAATAACTAAGTAGTGTTATTAAACACTTTTAGAGTATTTTAAGCAAAAATGAATAATTTAATATGGTAAATAAATTAGTATAGTGACGTCAGTTGCAAGAGGTGGATTACATGATGTGCATGAGTTTGAGTAGTATTTTAAATTCCAAATTATTCAGAAAACTCATGATTATTGGGAGTGATTAAACTCATTAATGTTGTTCACATATGACAGATTATAACCTCTAATAATGATGTAACATGAGTTTTATATGGTACACTTTTTGTTGAGTTAAGTGTGAAATACAATGATGTTTTAGAATTCTCAATTGGTGGTACTTGAAATAAGAAACATCAACATTAAAAACCCTATCAATTATTAAAACGAAAATCTCAAAATAAATAAGGGATATCTCAAATTGGCAGATGACGCTCTTAATATACAACTTTAATCTATCAACATATTAAGTGAGACTTGTGACAATTCAACTTTGATAATTACAATCAAACTACATCATGTACTTTAGGGAATTTGTCTAGAACATAATAATTAACGATAACCCTAAATTTCAAATAAATACATTAATTCATGATAGATATGTGAGATATAAAGGCAAACAATATATAAATATTTGTAAAGTTGTTAGTGTGTAACATTGAGCAATACAAATAAAATTGTAATTCTACTTTTATTGCTGGCTCACTAGAGTTTCATTCTAAAAGCCGATGGCGACTTGTTGGAAATTGAAAATTCCACAGCGTTATGGTATGTTCCTTTGGCTCTGTTTACATGGAAGGGTATTCACTAATATGGCAAGGTTTCAATGTGGGCTTAATTCCTTGTGTATATGTGAATCGTGTAAGGGTGATCAAGAATCTATTCTCCATTTGCTTAGGGACTGTCCGAAGAGTTCTGAGCTTTGGAGGAGTTTGTTGCTAAATGTCTGGCATGATTCTTTCTTTGGAATGAATGACCATATCGAATGGTTACACTAGTGCTTGCAAAAATGTGATCTGGCCCTAGGGTTTAAGTTTCGCTCTGGTTTGTGGTTAGTTGTCATCATATTTGGTTGTCTCGTAATGAGTGGTTTTTTTAGCAAGGAACATAAAATTAGACTGGGCATTGATCCAGTAGATGTATGGGTTCATGGTTTAAGGGTTTATTTGGGGTTTGACTGAAGGTCAGACCGGCCATAATAAAATATTACAATTTAATTGACAATAATAAAATAATACTATATATAGATATGAAAATTAAAAAAAAACATATACCTATAATTTATAATAATAAAATAGATGACAATATATCAATATATTTTTTAATTTTCATAAATAAAATAAAAATTAAAGAAATATATGAGCATAATTCCTTTCTTTTCCCCCTAAAACCAGTACAATCCTCCCCGTTTTTCCATCATTCCAGGTAGGGGGTCAATTCCCAATTCAACCAGTCGAATCAGTAAGTCCGATTTTTTGTTCTTTGAATTTTAGTCACCATGTTTAGAGTAAAGATACAATACTCGCTCAATCTAGGGCATGCTTGACATGAGGAAACATGCCCCTAGGCCCCGAACCAAGACATAAGACCAAGTTGGGTTTATCGGGAACCTCCTCCACTTGAAGTTTAATGTGGATGGATCAAGCTTAGTTTCATCTGGGTTATGCACCTGTGGGGGGCTTACTGAGGAGTGATGATGGAGAATTTATTCAGGGCTTCATGTAAAAATTAGCCAGTGGATCTGTTATTACTACTGAGGCTGGGGAATTCTGTGGGCACTGAAGCTTACATGGGATAGATCGGTTGATCATATCATTGTTTGAGAGTGACTGTGCTGAGGTAATTCAGCTAATTTATACGAAGGTTCCTTTTGAACATCTAGATTACTCAGTGCTGGTCGAAATCCAACACATGAGGGAACGCAATTGGGATGTTCAACTGGTTTATTGTGTCCAAAATGCGAACTCAATGGCACATGCATTAGCTGCTGAGGCGTCGAACATGGCAGTGGATTTGCTGACTTTTTTTGAACCTCCTGATGTCATTCAATCTCTCTTGTCTGTGGATATTGGAAGATAAATATTACCTCAGGTGGCTAATACATGAGGTACGGCTTCATATACTATAAAAAAAACACACAAAAACCTTCGTATTTTGAGGGAGAACAATCTTGAAAAATACCAATTGTCATTTTCAATCATTAATTGCATACCTATGTGTACTCTTGCTAAATAAATTTCAGTTACCTCATCTTTAAATGGTAAATATCGTTTTGTTAGTTTTATAATATTTTGAAACAACTTTTAAGTCACCCAATAAATCAAGATTTACACTTACACCTTTAGAACAATATGAAAGTAAAAATATACCTAATACAGGAATTTGGTTAGATTTAGATTGTAATATGGATAATGATAAATTATTAGAAGAATGGAGTAAAACACAGTTAATAGCCTTAATAGGAAGAAATATAGAAGTAAATATTGCTAGTATGTTAATAGAATCAAGTTTTATAGGAAATGTAACATCTGACTTTTCGAGACCCTTACCTTACCGTACAGTGGCTTTTGGAACTATTGACGTGTCTGTATATCGAAACAGAGAAATAAAAAAAATTTCAACACAAACATAGCAGCGGAACAACTTTTCTCATTAACAAAGACACGAAACCAGAATACACTGCTCATATTGTGCATAGATACATGCCAAGAAACAGGAAATATAATTCTATCTCTAAGTCTGTTCCCTTGTTAGGCCTCTTTTCGAACTTTCACTTGCATTGTGGAGAGGGTAATGTTTCTTGGGAAACCTCACTAGCATAATCATAACCAAAAACCACGTAATGTAATGCATGTCATGCTATAAGCAATGCTCATATTTTACTTCTAATGCCCTCTCTCTCAGTATATATTGTGTATCAGAGACTACACGTGACTTAACCCAAACTCAAACAAATAGCCCAGGAATAAACAGGGAGTCATACTTTTCATGAATACAAGCTAACACAACCAGAACACAGCATACAAGCATACAACAAACAACATACAACACAAAGCAATACAATTTAAGGATAAAGATTCTTGCTACTGTATACTCCTCGCACGATGTACGGGCTCTGCTTCGCTAACTCTGGTGTTGCTGGATTACTAGTAGCCTCTCTGTTACACCTATACAGACCACAATAAATCTTGTTACTGTATGCCTCTACTGGTATATTACCACCCTTCCTTTCCTGTATCCCCCTAGGTCTTGGTTCCCGACTACCTAGACCGGGTTCTTCCCATTCCTGTACCACATCCATCCCCTAACCCTCTGCTAACCACCCCTGTGCAACCCGAGTCCCTTGTTGCTGGCCCGTCCCCACTGCCCTGGCTGGGATAGTTGGACAGCATCTCCCTTTATATGTGCCTACCGAACCTCCTGACTATTGGGTAGCACCTCCCTCGGGGCCTACGGGGTCTATCAGTTTGAAATTAATATCGATAATGCTGTTTGATAGGCCCCGAAAAGCTAGGAAATTCTAGAAAATTATATATTCATCTAAAAATTATAAAAAAATTAAAATTAAATCCCTAAAAATATCAAGAGGATAATGTTAAAATTTCATAATTTTTGGATGTCTAGAACTACCATAATAAATTTCTCAAAAAGCCTCATTTCGGTAATTAGTCGATTTCAACAATCTCAATGAATATTTCTGGAATTTTTCTTGGCCTCTAAGAAAATTTATAATTCTTCAAAAAATAATATACTAATTCTCTCAAGTCCCTTTCTAGAACATTGAGGTCCCCCGAAAACTCGGTCCGGCCGGAATATTTGCAGATCCCAAAAATTTTCCTCAGACTTCCAAAAATTATTTTGATCGCTCTAAATTGTTATAGATGCCATATACTTTATGCGAGACCATTATGTGAGCTTTCAGGGACCTCAGACCTGTCCGCATTTTGACCTGAAACTTTACAAAACTTTTTCTCTTTGCATATAGGTCATTCCCCGAGTTTCACTTCAATTGTTGTGAGATATTTTAATCCTTTACAGACTAAGGCCCTTGTCTCATCCAAAATACCTCATCTAGGCCCTAAAAAAATCAGAGTACGACCCTTGGTCTGATTCAAAAATACTATGTTGGCCAAAATATCAATTTTTCAGCATACAAAAATTCTGGGATGTTACTAGAAACATACATAATTGGTGGACAAGTAAAAACCATGAATGTAGAGAAAATACAAGGAAAATAGATCAACCTTATCATAATAGAAAAGAATTTTATGCATTATTAATAAGAATATATGAACAAGTTTTAAGAAATGAATTTGTAGAAAGAAGTGCAGGATTAAATGAAGAAACAAAAATTAAAAAAGCTATAGAAAATTTGTACGAAATAGAAATATGTTCTTTAGATCCAAAATATTTAAAACAATATATATGTGAATTTAAGAAATACTATTATGATGCTAGATTGGAAAAATATGAATTATAGACATTTTATTTAGAATTATTTTATAGAAAATTACCTAAGTTAATATCAGAAACAATAATGGATGATTATAATAAAACATTTGGAACAAAAATAGAATTAATGCCATATTTAGACACAATGGGAAGTAGAGAGAATTATTTACGAGGATATTTATCTGATAAATGTAAACAAGTTTGGAGAAATATAAAATATTATAAAACTAATAAAATGATATTAAAATCTGGAGAATTAGAAACACCTCATAAATGAGGATGTAAACCAGATAAAATAAGGAAAAGAAGAAAAGGAAAATTTATAACAAAATATAGATTTAAGAAATATCCAAGTAAATTCTGAAAGCTTAAAATTTGAGAGTAAGGGGTATTGAAAATAAGAGATTTTTTATTGAAAGTAGCAGAGGGTGTTTGATTCGCAGCTTAAGAACTCTGTGAACCAACTCTGCTTCCTAATGCATATTGCATGGCTTTATATAGAGAGGGCATTCTCTTCTCTTTGTTACATGTAGTCTCCTATACTTATCTTATTATTATACACATAGCCTACTACCATAGATGACACTTGCTACTATAATTATGACACCACTATTCACTCTATTTAATATAGCTTTACACCTACTTCATATAGCCTTACACATACGTATCATCTTTTCGTACACTTATTTCATACACTTGTTACACTTTATTACTTCTCTATTATTATGACACATGTCTTCTTTGTTTCCTTCCTCTTTTGTCTCCTTCTTCTACCATGTGACACATGTCCTTCTTGTCTTCTTCATTTTTCTTATTGTCTTCCTTTCTTCTTTTACGACATGTTTTCCTTGGTAGCTTCTTATTGGATGCTTAGATGACACTCATATCTATTACTGGCTCTTCAAAATCTTTGTTTGCAAGATTTTCTTCATCACAGTACTTGCATTTATGTACAACATATCCAGATAATATTTGGCATATTCTTCTTTTTGTTCCTTCTGAATTTTCAGACTTGTTCATCTTCAACTTATCATAAAATTGGTTAAAATAATGAGGATGCTTCGAGGTTTTTCTGGATGAGAAGATCAAAGTTGTAGGTCCATGATAATAATTCCATGCTATCTCGTCCTTAGATGTTACTATTTTGTTCATTTCTTCAAACATTATAAAATGATCCTGAGCTTTGATCTTTGAGACATTATACATAAATTCTTCATCATCTTCAATGTTGTCTTTACATTATGCTCTCAGTTCCAATAGCTTCCCTGTCGTTCCAAGCGTGATAAGATTTATTGGATGATAGAATCTATCTGGGGTTATTTCCGCAATGGTAGAATAATGCCTTCTAAAAACTGTATGCTGGGTTACAATTCCAAAGTAGGAACTGACAGCTCTTTTTAAAACTTCTGGTAATTCATCAATCTCTGTTAGAGATTGTGAGGGGTAAATAGCCTGGATTAGTCCATATTGGTAAAGAACTTTTACAATATTAGAAGGGGTTCCTGAATATATGACAGCTTTGTTAAAGACAAAATGAGAGGCATATTTTATGGTTTGGTACTTGATGGTAAAATGGTTCAGGTTATAAATAAGCTTTTTGAAATACTGGTAATTTTCTACGAATTTAAAAGAAACTGGATTTATCGGGTTTCTTGATGTACTGGTAGAGGATGTGGTTCTTGGGTTAGAGGATTGACTATTTGTGGTCTTAGATGATTGGGCTTTTTCTTGAGCTTCTTTTTTCTTTGGCTTCTTGGGCTTGCTAGTTCTTTATAATTTCGAGTAAAGGAATAGACATTTACTCATTTACATGTCCAGTTACATTACTTTCATATGTTTGTACTGCAACATCAATCACATACTATATTACAGGTCTTTTTAGAGAACTTTCTTCCAATGTCCTCACTCTTTGATGAAGTTCTTCTACCTGGTTTGAGGTCTTGGAAAGGCTACTATTTACTTTAGTGACTAAAATATTTATATTCATATCAAGAATTTCAATCTTTATATGAATTTGTTCCATGAATGACTATGATTCATTGATAGAATCATTACAAGTTTGAGTTACAGAAGTATCTGATTCCATCTGCTCAAAAAATCAGCAATCAAATTATTTTGACCTTTAATATATTCAATTTCATAATCATAATAAGACATGTCACTTTGCAATTTTATTAACATCTTATTACATAACTTATTTGTTCTTATTCCTTTATCAAGATAATGTTTTACTTGAGTATTATCAGTTCTAATTATGAATTTTGTATTTACAATAAACAATTCAAACTTTTCTACTACTTTTACTATTGCTAAATATTTCTTCCAATTAGAGTGATATTTTTCTTGAGCTTCATTAAATTCACCACTTGCATATGTTGTTATTAGTTCTTTCTTTTCCTCATTTTCATGATATAGTGCTGCTCCCCAATAATTTTCAAAAGCATTTGTATATATTATCCATCTTACATTATTATCTATAGGGATAGTTAATTTTAGTAAATTTTGACATAATTGTTTTATTTGATTTATTTTTTTTTTCAATTTCACTATTCCAAATCCATTTATTCTTTTACGTGCTAACTTAGATATTTTAGTAGTTAATTTTGATAAATTTGGTATGTAATTTCTTGCTCGGTTAATTAATCCTAAAAATGATTGTAACTCTTTTTATTTTTTATTTCTGGAAATTCTAAGACTTATTTTGCTTATGTGTTCCTATAATTCTATTTCATCTGAAGATATATATTGTCCGAAAAATCCAATTCTGGTTTTTCTTGATTCTGCTTTCTTTAAGGATATATTTAATCCTTTTTCTTATATTAATTTTACAAATTGCTCTAAGTGGTTTTCATGCTCTTCTTCATCATCAGAAAATATTAATATATCATTAATGTATATTACTACAAAATATCTTATAGGCAATAATAATTTAGATACATATTCTTGAAATATACTAGGACTATTATGAAATTCCATAGGTAATACATTCCATTTATATAATCCTTCTGAAGTGCTAAAAGTGGTATATTTTTTACTTTCTTCTTCTAATTTTATTTTAAAAAAAATCCTAATTTACAATCAAACTTATTAAATATATTTTTTCCTCTTGTTAAATTAAGTAAGAGTTCTATTTTAGGTATAGGGTGCCTATTTCTAACTGCTAAATCATTTAATTTTTTATAATTTATTACCATTCTTGATTTTCCTCTTTTTTCCTTGCTATGTTTCATTACTATCATCGCAGGTGATGAATAATTAGATCTACTTTCCCCAATTAAATTATATTGTTTTATTTCTTTTATATGCATCACAAATTCCTTTTTGTCTTGTTCTGTCCATGGATAAGGTTTACAATTTATTTCTTTACTATAATCTTTTAGTTCTATTTTAGCTAAAGGC
>JBAGKO010000005.1:11554806-11569799 GCA_037177275.1 Acacia concinna | reverse complement strand
GTTAAAGGATACCTTTTACTTGATCTTACCTCCAATCAAATTGTTGTTTCTCGACATGTTTTGTTTTATGAGTCCATATTTCCCTTTAGCACTACTTCTTCTTCATCTAAGAAAATTTCTATTCCTTCTCTTCAGGATTTTACTCCCTTAGACTATAATGACACTCTTCCTTCTTATGATGTAGCCCCTGCTCCTTCTGCATTAACCCCTTTTACTTCTAATTTAACCCATGCTTCCTCCATTCATATTCCTTCAGTTTGTCCTACTTATGATATTACCCCTATACCTTCCTCTTCTCTTCAGCTTCGTCGGTCCCACATAACTCATCAGCCTCCCTCCTATTTATGTGACTATCATTGTTCTTTCTAAGTTCAACACAATTAATTTCCATGCCTTCATCTTCCTGCAAGTATCTATTGTCTTCAGTTTTGTCTTATGCCAATGTTTCTCCCTCTCACAAAAATTTTGCTTGTTCTATATCCATTCTTCCTGAACCTAAATCATATAAAGATGCCATTCAATTTCCTGAGTGGCAGCAAGCTATGGAAACTGAAATTTCAGCTCTTAAGAAAAATAATACTTAGGTCTTAACTAATTTACCAAAGGGCAAATCCCCTATTAGCTATAAATGGGTTTTTAGGATTAAATTTCGTGCAAATGGTACTCTAGAAAGATACAAGGCTCGTTTAGTAAAAAAAAGGCTCTACACAAACAGAGGGTGTCGATTATTTTGACACATTTTCTCCAGTTGCAAAAATGACATTTGTTCGTTTATTTCTTGCTATTGCTTCTGCATCTAAATGGCATCTTCAGCAACTTGATGTCAATAATGCATTCTTGCATGGGGACCTTAATGAAGAGGTCTATATGAGTTTGCCTCCTGGTTTCTCTTCTTCTTCCCCCAATCAGGTGTGTAAATTGTAGAAATCACTTTATGGTTTAAAATAGACTTCACGTCAGTGGTTTGCTAAGCTTTCTTCTGCATTATTATCTTGTGGCTATCTACAATCTAAGTCAAATTATTCTCTCTTTACTCGCCAGCATGATTCTTCTTTTACTGCACTTCTTGTATATGTTGATGACATTATCCTTGCTAGTAATGACTTGGAGGAAATCACACATATTAAAGGTTTTCTTGATGACACTTTCAAAATTAAGGATCTTAGCAAACTTAAATTTTTTCTTGGCTTGGAAATTGCTTGGTCTTCTGCTGGTATCTCTTTAAATCAACGAAAGTTTGCCCTTGACATTCTTCATGATGTTGGTTATCTAGGCTGTAAGCCCCTCTCCACTCCAATGGCAAGACATACCAGACTTTCTCAAGATGTTGGTGAGCCTCTACATGATGCTACTCCCTATAGACGTCTTGTTGGTAGACTACTTTATCTTACTACCACTCATCCTAACATTTCTTATGTTGTACAACAATTATATCAATTTACACATGCTCCTACCACTGGACATCTTCAGGCTACTAACCATGTTCTCAGATACATTAAAAGGTGTCCTGGTTCTGGTATACTTTTTCCAGCAGCTACTTCTTTACAACTCAAGGCTTTTAGTGATTCAGATTGGGCCGGATGCCTTGACACACACAGATCCTTATTGGCTTATTGTGTTTTCCTTTGTGATTCCCTTGTTTCATGGTGTTCTAAGAAGCAAACCACTGTCTCTCTTTCTTCTTCCAAGGATGAATACTAAGCCATGGGTTGTGTGGCTTGTGACGTTCAATGGTTATTATACTTGTTGAATGATTTTCAAATATCTCACTCTTCTCCTACTATTCTATTTTATGATAATCAATCTGCTGTTCACATTACCTCCAATCCTACATTTCATGAAAGAACCAAACATTTGGAAATTGACTGTCATTATATACTTGAAAAGGTTCAAGTTGGGATTATTAAATTCCTTCTAGTACGAAGCATCAATCAGCTTGCAGATATATTTATTAAGCCATTGGATCCTCAACCTTTCTCTACTCTTAAGTCCAAGATAGGCATGATCAATATATATGCATCAGCTTGTGGGGGGTAACAGAGTTAGAAAGTCAATTAGAAAGTTCTAGTTATAATGTAAATATAATTTCCTGATTTAGTTAGTTGTTGTAAATGATTATTTGATTGAGTTGGCATATTAGCTTACTATTCTGTGTATATAAATACATGATGTACTATTCTTTATTATTCAATGAATTACAAAATTTATTTTTCCCTCATTTGGTAATAAACCTTAGTGTCAACTATTATGCCAAAAGCTTATTGCACAATAGTTTGACACTTAATTATACAAATATCTATGGTTTGAATTATGTGTTTAAACCCCTGTGCATGCCCTGATACCCCAAACCAAGCGTCAATCATTGTGCAAGCTCCAATAGGCAATCTCATATATCTTCATCTGTTTCAATCAAAGGGTTATCTTCATTACTCTCTAGCCTGGTAAGAGTGAACCAAGTCTCTCCAAAACCACGTTATTTTCCCTTGTGATTTTCCAACATGTTTCTAATGCGGTTCTACTATTCCTGCTGAGGCGAGCAAAAGAGAAGCCGAAATAAAATCAAAACGAGTTTTTCCTTGGATCAGGCTCTAATGAAGAGCCACTTGTGGGCTTCAATCGAATGTACTCTTGGGCTAGTCCATACTTATAGGGTCTGTTGAGGCCCAAATTGTAGCTTGTATCAACTATTTTTGGCCCTAACGTTTTTGCAAAATAATAATGCTAATCCTCTCTAATAATAACAATAATCTCCTACCAAAATAATAATACTAATAATCCTCCTCGCCTTTTCCCCTTTTTTCACATTTCAGTCTAGCTATCTAAATTTGATAATTAGTGCTTATCTATATGGAGCTCTTCTGTATTGACTGTTAGCTACACACTCACTGGACTGTTGTGTACATCTCTTATCTTTTTCCGTAAATTCAGTCTTCCACCTTTTTCTTAATTTATTTTAGTGTATTGTAGAGTTGTTTTGTTACAGTGTATTGTAGAGTTCGGAGATGAGAAATGCATTTGGGCCACCAAAAAATCTACTTTTTTTCCTGGTGTCATTTTCTCTACTAACCATTTCCAATCAATATCGAGTGCCAACAACTCACCAGACCAAAGAAAAACAAAGCAGGTTATGAAGAGGCAGATCAATACAGAAGAATTTTGAAAACATTAAATATATAATACAGTCAACCATACTCGTTTATCAATTATGTTAAAGGTTTTCAAACATTCAAATAAAAGTTGTGCATAGAAGCAGACATGCATCCATGGAAGTACTAACACTAGCTGTTCAATCTGGGAGACAACTCATCAGTCAACAGTGCATACGTCATTCCCATTAAGTCACAACCCACAAGACACCCCTCATCAAACGTCAGACCTGAAGAAGGCAATTGAAGAAGTATACTCCCTCCCATGAGACCAAATTGGTGGGGAAGAGAAGCTGAATTTAACAAGCATTTCTCTGGAATAGAGGCGACGGGTCTATTGCATCTGGAGACCGTACCTTTAATACGACCACTGAAAATAAAGATAATCCTCTACTAGAGTTACAAAAAAACGAGTGTAAATCTTGTTCAATGTATGGAATGTGATAGATCAACTGCACTATTTGACTGGTAAATGCTAAAAGTTTTTCTCTTGCGTATGGATTTTATTTCAAAATAAAGGACTCAACCTCCCATTCACTCCCTCCGCTTTTTCTCTCTCCTGTCATCTGCATGGTCCTTCTCCTTTCTGTGACGAGACGATCTACTTGGAGAGTCTCGATTTCGACGATCGTGGTGTTTTGAGTGCTTTCTACTTCGACCTTTTTCTCGAGAAGACCCTTTGTTTTTCCCTTTGGACCTTGAACGATAAGAATCGCGATCATCACTTCCTGAATCATGCCTCCTCTTACGCCGATGATGCTTGGAATGTTTTCTGCTCCTTTCCTCTTCAGATGATGAAGAGCTGCTATAATCATGATGTCGGGTTGAAGGTGTTTTAATTTTCCTTCCATCATCTTTCTCCCCATGGAACATATTTGACTTACTTGACATGACTTCAGCAGTATTAGTTCCCTTGGCTTTACTGCCACCACTTTCAAGAATATTTCCATAAGTGGGGTCCCTTTCTGAGATGCCAACAGCATCGTCCTGGGCAAGCTGGTTTAAAGAGACTTCCCCATTACTTCTAACATTTGGAATGTCATTTCCCATATTTTCAGTAGAAGTTTCTTTCTGGGGACCAAAATTTCTGGATTTGGGCGCAGGATAAGGAATATCAGGAGGAACCTCAAGCCCCAGTTCTTTACCCAAAGATTCCAGGAAGTCACCAGCAATCAAACGGCTCAATGCTGCATTAGCAACTTCAGCTTTCTTTTCTTGGTTATCCTCTTTGATAACGTTAGATTCTTCCCCTTCATCATCTGAATCGTCAGAGAAAATAGCCTGAAGATGTATTAAATGTTATCAACAGAAAGTTAGCCGCAGGTAGCTTGCGCATCACACAAATATGTATGTGGAGAATGATAATTTCTAGATTAGATATTTAAGGACTCAAAAATAATAGGGAAAATAATTTTAAAAATAGCTTTCCCAAGGGGTCAAATGCCAGTGGTTACAGCACAGTGAATAGAGATTGGGATCCTTCAAGGTTGTAGAGAAATCCATTAAGTTGATGGGGGAGCTACATTCAAGAAATAAGTAAGGCTACAGAGTCTCATATCTTGGGTCTTTTTACCAATGAAATTTATAGTTTGAATGTCTTTCAAACTTCGGCGGATCCCAATCCACAACAAAGATATCTCTCTGATCTCAAACATCCGAGACAGCAAAAGTGAGAAGGCTTATTGATAAGTATAGGAGGATTTCTATTGTATTCTTGTCAAGTTTAATGATTCATTTGGATGAGAAAATGGAGAGGAGAAAACTAAAAAAGATAATATCATCATTCATTGTGTTTGGGTGGGCAAAATAAAACCGGCAAATGTCACAATGACAATAATGCATTAAATCAAAATATAATGTCTCATAACAGTATTTTTATTATAGAAAATTTAAGGCTTTTCATATCAAAATTAACTCCATCAAAATATTCTAAAATAAAATTATTTGACCAAAAAAAATTGTTTTCATATTTTTTATTTTGAAATCACATTACACAGACAAAATTAATTTTTCTATTGTTTTATTTAAAAATAAAAATGAATCATTTTTAAATTGTCAGTTTAAAAGAAAAGACAAAAAAACCGTCAAATACCTCAAAAGTTAGAACCCAAAACCAGAACGGAAGTGACATTAAACATCAAAACTTGATTCAAACAAATGCTTTTCAAACCGAGCAAAAAGAGCAATAAGACAAAGTCACTGGAATAAGCACTTTCGAGTCAGAAGGCAGGGTTCAAAGGGGATGGATGAGACAACGTGGTGGTTTGACATGAAGATTGGAGTGGATGATGAGGTTGGGTTAATTCAGCACCAAAGGGGGCTTCAGGAACATATGTTTTCTGCTCATAATCTCTCCATATGTGGCGAGAGAAACTGGTGGTTACCACCCTCATTTTATCTCAGTTTTCCTCCCTTCCAGTTTTCTGTCATCATCCAAAGTACAAACAAGGGAAATGTGTTTTCTCTACCATCTCTCAGACGTTCTTTCCTTCCATCTTTTCTTCCCATGCAAACAAGGGGTAAGGCAAAATGGAGAGGGATTGAATTAGATTGTAGTTCTCTAATCAAGGAAATGCTGGAGGATAATTAAATGCTTTAGGAGGTTATAACTTACAGATTTTGCTTTGAAAATAATTCACATGAGGACATTTTCCCTGATGTCTTCCCTCTTTCTCATATTATCATTTCTTTTATATATATTCTCTTTATTTTTGTCAACTGTTGCATCAGTTCCATATTTAGAATGCATAGTTGATGAGCTTTGATCTTATCAAACGGGCAGGAATGCATGAGGGACAATAAATATGAACGCTCAAGGACAGCCAATAGAATGCAATTTGTATTAATGCCTACCAGATGAAATATGCACATTAAATTAATTAACCAATACCTTGTAAAGATCAACTGGCCTTTCAACATTTTCAACTTCTACCTGCTCCTCAGTTTCATCCTTGGCAACCTTCTTTGTTGCATCGTCATTTTCAAATTGAGGCGCACGTGAGAGGTTTTTCTTTGCATTAATCGGCTCTTCAATTCTCACATCTTTTACAGAATCTGATGAAAAGATCAGTGAATCCATCTTACTTCTGTTCCGGGGCGCTGGAGGTGGCTACAAAAGACATAATACATTTGATATAAAATTTTCTGTAACAGTCAAAATCCCTGCCACTTTCCACTTAGTAGTACCTCATGGCCATCATAATAAATTCATTTCAGTCACAATGAGTAAGAGCTTTAAGAGCTTGGCTCAAACCATTAACTAATAAGTCCTCATCAACCATCCATAAAGCAACAATCATATACACTATATTAAACAAGGAAGCCAACTTTTTTTTGAAAAAAGAAAAGAAAAAAAGAAATGTAGCCGGGCTACTTGAAATACCTTCCCCATGTAAGGATCAATGAGATCAAACCGCTTGCAGAGAAGAGGTGAAGGACGCCATTGAAACTCTTCCCTCTTTGGTTGAATTTTCTTTGCTAAGGAATCTTTAGGTTGCAAATCTTTCTTTGGCTGTTTGTGGAGGGTATATCAAACAACTTGAATACAAAACAACATGGAAAGAATCAGCAGAAACATCAGCTTAACTATACCTCAACTCCGCCAGAAGTAAATTCCAAGGAGCCAGCTGAGCCAAAATCCACAAAAGATGGATTGGACAGCTTGCTTCCCTTTCCCCATTTCCCCTTTTCTATTGCATCAGCAGCAGTCTCAAAATCTAGTCTCTCTCTAGCACGAGCAGCTTCTGACATATTACCAGCTAAACTGGAACTTGTGGAACGTAACCCCCCTTCATACTTCTCCTTCAAAAACCTCTCAAATCTTTCTTGCTTTGCAGGGTCATCTCTGAAAGGCTTCTCAAGCTCTGGTAACTCATTCTGTCAATTAAATCAGTGTTTCATATCAACTGAAGCTACATACTAGTCAGCTAGCCCAAGTACATGAAGCTAAACAAGATGCTCTCTAATTGGGAGTTCAAGTGTCCAATGCAGAAAGACTGTTACTTACGAATGATGCAGGCTTAGTAAATGTATCTGTGAGATTAAATTGGAGCTGAACATTAGAAGCTGTAGGCGGGGTCGGGTCTTGGAAGCCTCTCTCTAAAGGCTTTTCCCCTAAGATCTGTCCTCGGTTCTCAGCTGTCAGTCTCTGTGCACCTGCAGCTGAAAGCCCTCGCCCATCCAATGGCTGCTTGATTTGATCATTGCGTTTTTGACGTGCATCCCAAAGTTTTCTTGCATAATAGTCATGGCCAGTTCCTCCAGAAAGGAAGTTGAACAATGGGTTTGACTGGTTTTTTTCTCTAGATAGATCCTCAAATAATTTACCACATCGAGCTACCAAATTTGCAACCCCTTCAATTAATATTTTTAAATTGATATCCTCAGGAATAGGAGCCTCAGGTGGAGGAACATCATAATGCTTGCGGTCCATCTCCAGAGGCCCAGGAAATGTGTGGTGAGGAACAAAATCCTTGGGAATCACAGGAACATCAAATCTAAAAAGAAATTTATAATATCATTTTAAAGGTTAAAATATGTGTAAAAAGGAAACAGAAAAATGAATAGAAAGATAGGCAACTGGAAAACCTAAACTCCCAAAAGCAATCACCCCAATGTTTTAGCTTGGATCAAAGTTCCCTTACCTCTAAACATTACAATCAATGAAAAACATTGCTACTAGAAATCGCAAGCTATTGAATATTAAAAAGATTTAAAAAACATAACTATAAATTTGCAATAAGCTGCTTCTACTTACCTTTCCATTTGATAGTCTGAATTCGATGCAACCCTAAAGCCAGGTACATTACCCAGGTTCTTTTGGTTAACCTTTTTCTTGTTCTCCAATTTTGAAGGTTCCTCAACTTCATGAATATAAGTATCTTCATATTCATGCCCTAAACAAAATATCCACCTAGTTATAACAAATCAAACAGTCATAAACGTGAAATTTGCAAATTAATGATGAGGAAGGTTAAGGCACCATTGCATTATCATTTGATGCACACCTCATTTGTCTGATATGATGGTATCTAATTTTGTAACAGCCGTATGAATATGATACTGAGTTGTTCAGTTCGTAAGGAGAACAAACACCTTATGATCACTAGCCAAAGGGCGGCATTAGTGTGATGTCAGATTATTTTGAGATTTCACTATGTTTTTCTCAATTTGGAGCACATAAAGGGTTGTTTTTCAGCAGAAACTCAAGTGAAATGGGGGAGGAATTATTGTATTAGATTCAAATTTCAGTTATTTTTTATTCTTCTCGTTAATGAAAGGTTCACTGACCATCTTAACCATATCTATAAGAAACATTTATCATTGGGTTAATTAAAAAGGCACACAGACACATTTATCTAGGATTAATAAAACTCAAGCAATAAGCATTATCTCGGAAAAGGAAAACATGAAGGTGCATTTGATTAGGTTTCTCGCTAGGAAGTGCAATTTCTACAGAAATCAAGCATCACCACCAGCTTTTATCAATTATAATATGGCATGTCAGTGTCAAAGTACAAACCAGCATATACATCCACATCCTCATCATCAAGTTCTTCAAGTGCTCCAATTCCAAAACCTGGGGCAAACTTTCCTGCTGATAAATTCAAAATGTAAGTTAATACAACATAGGATAAAATCTAATGACAATACATGCATGACTAATAAGAACAAATTTAGATCAAATTCTTACACTTCGAACCAATAAGACTATCTTTCATGGAAAAACCTTTGCTATACCCAGATCCGCTTTTGCTAGACATGCGTAATCTTTTTTTCTCTGGAGAAAAAGAAAGAATACATATAAAATCTCAAGTTCAAGCAATCAGACCACAGACTCCATAAATAGATCAAGAAAGAGCTTACCCCTAAATTCAGGAGCATGCTTATAAGGATCAAAACCTAAACCATAAAGGTCGTGTTTTGGGTTGAGAATGTAAACCTAAGAAAAAGAAGAAACATCAAAGATATATGCTATATGCCTTCCATTAATGAAAATAAAAATGTCAGATAAAATTTGAGTTAACAGAAAAGTTTAATATAAAACAAAAGGACTAAATTAATCTGTGCCCAATGTAATGAGAAAGTCAGCTAATTATGTGTACACAACAAAATTTTCATGCTCAGGAAGAGACTTGAAACAAATATGGAACGATCATCCGCAGTTACACCAATCTTGCCAAGAAGACAACTTAAACATTACTCAAATGCACATATTATGGCACACAAGGGTTCAAGTGGTGTTCTTAGCCTTTTGATTGTTTATGGAATATGATTAAGTGTGTCTCTAGTTTTAAGTTTATGGTTTCCTCAAGGGTTTGTCTCTGTCAGATGCGCAGAGAATTTGAGCAGCTTTGTTAAAAGTTCTGTTGTTTTTTGTTTTTTTGTTTTCTTGTTTTGCCCAAAAGCTTCATAACAAGTTCAAGATACTGAATTTTTGCTTATCTCTTTCAACAAGGACATATTGACCTCCTCTTTCGTGTCTTACTTTCTGGCGGAAAAAAAAAAAATCCTTTCACACCCTGATTTTAAATATAATTTATAAAGTCAATATCCTAATGCTCCCCACATCCCCCTCACCCCAAAAATAATAAATAAATAAATAAAAGAATCACCCTTATACCCAAAAAAACTCATACAAGAATCACTGAATCATATCTATATAATTTTCTACTTAACAAGAGACATCACATTGGAAAGATGAGAATGTACAACGTGTTGAGGATACAAAATCCTCAAGTCAGAAAAATTAGGGGGCAAATAAAGAAAACAAAGACTTAGTGAGGCAAAATATCTCACCGGTGTGCTTTTAGAAGATGAAATATCATCATTTACTGTCTGCTCAGGAAGATCATGTGTGTCAGCCTTCAGAGGTTCAGAATCAGTAGTTTGCACTTCTGGATGTTCCATACTAAATGCTAGGAAAGCTCTCCGGGCTTTTCTTCTAGCATCTGTGCAGATAGTAACTAAATTATTTGAGATGCATTTCAAGGAACCTACCAATTATACAGAAATGTAACTAGTGCAGACCAAACCGAGGACAAAACTATATTATACTATCTTAACCCAAAAATAAAACAGGATGCCAAAATAGATTGACACCAGGAAATCCTATATTGGATTATAATACTCTCTTCATCTGAACTCTGAAAATTAAAACAAAAGGAAACCAGTCAAAGCATCAAGTCTGTTGACACTAGGATAAGTTTATTAATTATTTTCGAAATTATTTAGATAATACATTTTTAAATTAGGAAACTACCATCACACTTGACTAGGCTTTGTCCACTCCGTAGTCCCTATATATTTTGTATCAGCAAATCACCCAAGAGCAGAGACTTTTTCTATCATCCCTCTGTTCTGTTCCAGAACTAATTAAATGTAGACCAACTGAAGTTTTGAAGTGTTTATAAAGTTAAAAATATGAGTTTTGGGAAAATAAAACATTTAACATATGATATCAGATCACAATATGATTAAAGAAAGAGAGGGGAAATAATCCGAGAATGCCAACACCATCTGATCTTGTGATCTAACTAAGAAGAGGAGCAACCTGAATTTTTAAAGTCCAAGATAACAAAAGTTGGTCTCATACCAGAACATTACTACACCTTTCATGGTAAAAATATGTTCTTATACTGTATTGGAGCATGACCCAAATATAGTTATTGAAAACAGTAGGGTTCATTTGTTAGAAAATCAGATCCATGGTTATCTCCCATAATCCCATGATTCTCTCCCATAATTTTCTCCTTATATCATGCACTCTCATTATTGTATACAGATGCACTCTCGCACACACGTTTTATCATTAATGCACACATTCACTCACAATCCTATATAATGTACCATTATCTATTGGAATTACAATAAACATTTACAGAGAACTATTTCTTCTCTTCTCTTCTTTCTTCATGGTATCAGAGCGTTAAAAGAGAGGAATAGTGATCTGTTATGCTGCATTCCCGTGTGCAATGAGAGAGTCACCGTGAGATGAGAGAAATAGTGAGGTTCAGGTTCTAGGGTGTCAGTAAAAAGGGCGAACGTTTTTTTTTTCCAGAACCATGGATTCTTCCACGTTTCCTCCTCTTTTTGGTTCTATTCCTCCAAATCCATCCGTTTCAGGATCAATTCCATTAGCACTCATGTCCGGTACAACCCCATCCAGTCAAAATGATTATTCTTCCTCATCATCCTCAACTATTACTCCACCAAACACTACGGAGATAACATCAAATCTGGCCTCCCTACCAAAAAGCCATATGATGGTCATTAACCATAAACTCAATGGCAAAAATTATCTTCAGTGGTCACAAAGTATGTTGAGGTATTTACGGGGAAAAAGAAAAGAAAAGTATATCAATGGTGAAGCTACACAACCCGCTCACAATGATCCAACGTTTGACACTTGATTTGCTGAAAACAACCTAGTGATGAGTTGGTTGTATAATTCGATGACTCTGGATATTAGTGAAGGATATCTTGCCAATACAGCAAAGGAGATCTGGGATGCTGCCAGGAGAACTTATTCTTCCCTTGACAACACTGCTGCCTTGATCCACTTAAAGTGCCAACTTCGGGACTTGAGACAAGGTAACATGTCAGTAACTGAATACTATAATGCTTTGCTTAAATTATGGCAACATGATTTATTTGAAGTACATCCATGGAAAGATGCTAGTGATGCACAGTTGAATAAGAAAATTCTGGAAGAAGGCTAGGTGTATGACTTTCTTCTTGGTTTGAATGACTCCTTTGAAGAAATTAGAGGTAGAATTATGGGAATAAAACCTTGACCGTATCTGTTCGATGTTATCTACTTTGTGCAATTTGAGGAAAGTAGGAAAATGCTTAATCAAAGCAATTCAAGTTACATTGAGAGTTCAGCCCTTGCAACAAGAGGTCCACCAATTGAAATGAAAGCAAATAAGTGGTGTAACTATTGTAAAAAGAAAGGTCATCTCAAAGAGGAATGCTGGAAGTTGCATGGAAAACCAACACAAGGAAAATCAAATCCTCAGAGTAATTTTACTACTACTGATCACAAGGTTGATGAAGATACCAACCTGACTCCAGAGGAATTGCAAACTTTACGCAGGATTCTGGACAAACAAAACAAATCACACTCTGTTCCTAGTGTTAATTTGGTACAATTAGGTAACTCTATTATTGCTCTCAACACTTCTATGAGTAATGATCATACCTAGATTGTCGACTCAGGTGCTACAGATCTTATAATGGGTAATCGCTCTTTATTCACCTCTTCAAAGATATGTCATTAAAATCTAAAAGTTAAAGTAGCTAATGGCATATACACTCCAGTAAAGGGTATTGGAACCGTCGTACTTTCTAAAAACTTGAAAATACATAATCTTTAATTTGTACCAGTACTTACTTGTAACTTGATATCTGTAAGCCAATTGACTAAGGGGAACATATGCTGAGTAATGTTTGACAATGATTTATGTATTTTTCAGGATTTAACTTCGGGATAGACGATTGGGACTTCTAGAGAGTGGGATGGACTTTTCTACCTTGAAGTTTCGTAATTGATGAATAAAGACACTTGGAACGCAAGAAAAGCACTGGTTATCTTAAATTCCCAAAATAATGATGTAATTTTGTGGCATTGCCGTGTAGCCCACCCCAGTTATGATTATATGAAACATGTATTCCTAAGTTTGTTTAATAAAAACTCCACTCCTTTTCATTATGAAACATGTCAACTTGCTAAACAAACCTACTCTTCATATCCCAAAGAGTCCTACTCACCATCAACACCATTCACATTAATTCACAGTGATATTTAGGGTCCAGCAAGAACAACCACCCTCAGTAAAGCCAAATGGTTTTTGACCTTTATTGACGATCATACTAGAACCACTTCGGTTTATCTCATGAAGGAAAAATTTGAAGTAGGTACAGTCTTTAAAATTTGTGTACATTTGTGAAAAATCAATTTTAATCTTCAATTAAGGTATTACAGAGTGATAATGCCAAGGAGTACATGAGTGGAACTTTTAAAGGGTTTCTTAATCAGCAAATAATCCACTATCAAACATCTTGTCCCTACACACCTCAACATAATGGTGTTACTGAGCGAAAAAACCGTCATCTCTTGGAAGTAACTAGAACCTTATTGATGGAGCGAAATATGCCTACAATTTTTTGGAATGATGCAGTTCTCACAGCCGCCTATCTCATAAACTGAATGCCGTCTAAAATCCTAAATTACACCATACATATACAGAAACTTCTTGAATCCTTTTCCACTTGTCCTCTCATCAATCCATTACCACAAAAGGTGTTTGGATATGTTGTCTTTATTCACAAACATGATAGCACAAAATTTGATGCTCAAGCTGAAAAATGTATCTTTCTTGGTGACTCCTCTACTAAAAAAAGGTATAAGTGTTATAACCCTATCTCAAAAAGATTTTTGGTCTCTAAAGATACTGTGTTCTACGAAGAGGAAGTCTATTATTCCAAATTACCCATTGAGGGGGAATACACAAACATTGAATGGCTAACTTCATCACCTCCTCTATCACAACCTGAACTTGTTCTATCTCTACCTGAATCTCTTCCTTCATCTCCTGAGCCCCTCAAACACCTAACGAACTAGGGAAAAATGTTGAAACCAATTCTGGGGTAAATGTATTGGCTGAACTAGAAGATGAAACCAGATAATCTCAAGAAGAAGCAAATGGTAGAAATGTCCCTTCCACTCAACAGAATGACCATGACTCCAACCCGGGATTAGATCCTGAAGAGCTTGGATGGCCTATTGCTCTCAAAAAAGGGGTAAGATCATGTACTCAACACCCAATTCAACGATTTGTTTTGTATGGTAATTTGTCTTCCAAGATGTAGAGCTTCATTATAAACAGTGCACCAATCAAAATACCAAAAACTTTTCAGCAAGATATAACTGATCCAAACTGGAAGCAAGCTGCAGAAGAAGAGCTTAAAGCACTGAAAGAAAATAAAACTTGGGACATCACAACTCTTCCCAAAGGAAAGAAATTAGTGGGGTGCAAGTGGATCTTTACACTAAATTTCAATCTTGATGGCAGCATAAACAAATATAGGGCAAGATTGGTTACAAAAGGATATACTCAGACCTATGAAATTGACTACTAAGAAACCCTCGCTCCTGTAGCAAAGTTCAATAATAACTTGGATTGGTTGCTTCATCATATGGATGTAAAAAATGCATTTCTTAATGGTGATCTGGAGGAAGAAGTGTACATGGAAATTCCAGATGGCGTTCTTGCTCCTAACAACTCAGTCTGCAAACTTAACAAGTCTCTATATAGGTTAAAGCAATCTCCCAGAGCTTGGTTTGTAGATTCACAAATGTAATAAAAGGACTTAGTTACAAACAAGGCCAAACAGATGATACTATATTTGTCAAACATGACAATGGATCAATTACTATCCTGATTGTCTATGCTGATGATATAGTTATCACAGGGGAACAACAAAGATTCCATAGCATAACTTAAAAGGAACTTGTCTAATGAGTTCCAAGTAAAAGATCTTGGTCAAATGAGATACTTTCTGGGAATGGAAGTGGTAAGAACGAAAAAGGGTATCAACATGTCTCAACAGAAATATACACTTGATTTGTTGCATGAAACATGAATGTTAGGTGCACAACCTGAAGGTACACTAATAGAAGAAGGATGTCATCTAGAGATTAAACCAGATGGTATTCCAGTTGACTCTGAAAGATATAGAAGACTCATTGGGAAGCTAATATATTTGGCTCATACTCGACCAGACATTAGTTATGCAATGGGTATAGTAAGTCAATTTATGCATCAACCACAAGAAGAGCACATG
>JBAGKO010000005.1:11524517-11541573 GCA_037177275.1 Acacia concinna | reverse complement strand
ATAATATCTATTCAAAATACTAAATAATATCTAATCTAAATCCCAAATAATATCTAATTGAAATATCTAAATAATATATAATCCGAATTATTTATTCTATAACAATACCCTCCCCTTTTAGACATCCTTGTCCTCAAGGATGGACTGAAACAAAAATACAAGTCAGAAACTAGTTTTTCAATTCTGAGAAAACTCTTGCTAATGGTAGAAAATGAGTTCTAGCTGTGAGCTTTATCCTCTGATCTTGTTGAGAGTCCCACCATGTGCGGAACAGAGAACCGATGTTACTTGCTGGGAACATCAGTTATTATCCACTGCACATACGAGAAAACCAGAGCCAAGAAGCATCTTAATTAATTTCCGTTTGAACCAAATCTGTAGCAAACATCTTGTAGGAGAATATTGAAGTTGAAAAGCCCATTTGTGATACAAATCAGTAGGTCCACTATGCAAATAATATTGTAGAAATAACCTTGGGCCTAAGTCTTGAAAAGTAAAGCCCATACGCCCTTCCCAAAACATGCAAGCCAGCGACTCACATGATTCTTGTGCTGCAGCACATTCTTGCATAGAGTCCGAACAAGAACCACAACTCTTTTGAGTGGTCAGGGCTTCTTCTTGAACTTCAGAAGCTTCTTGGAAACTTTTCGACTGAATATTTTCCTTTGCCAACAGTTCTCGTAACTCTGCCCCATCGCTTTTCATGGACCGAAGTTCTTGTAGGGCTGATGCAATCTGTCCAATCAGCATCTTCATGCTTTGAAGTTGTTCTTCCATGCTTGAAAGGAATGGAGAAGTAGCCCTAGCCATTGACTGATCTGATCTTTTTTTTCCTTCGGTTGTCTTTTTCTTTTTCTTTGGGAATTGCAGTGGGATGGCCAAGGAATGAGTGGCTTTGATACCACTAATAGATTGGTTGTAAAATCAATCTATGTTGTTAGAGTTTGGAATAGAATTTAGAGAAAATAAGAGGGGATTAGAGAATTAGAGAGAATCGGAGGGTAGATAGAAACAGAGAAACATACGCAACCGAATATATTCATTAATCATTAAGTCACAAAAACTGAACTGAATTACATGGTGAGGCTATCCTATTTATAGATATAAGATAGGCAGCCGAATAACCAAATAATATCATATCTAAAACTAAAACCAAATAATAATTATAATATCTAATTTCAAATAATATCTATTTGAAATACTAAATAATATCTAATCTAAATCCCGAATAATATCTAATTGGAATATCCAAATAATATCTAATCCTAATTATTTATTCCATAACAATTAGACACCCTTTTTTCCTTCCAGTTTAATCACTGCTGTCTTTACTGTGTGCTTTTCCCTGCTTGTTGCTAACAGTTTATTGTTTACTATGTAAATGTCTTTTTACTGCAATAGGTCTTCTTTTCATTCTTGACCTTACTAGTTCGTTTTCCTTAATCACAAATATATTTTTGTGAAATTGAAGATTGGTTGGATTATATATTTTCTGAAGCGCGTGAAACATTAATTAATCGACTTACTCCTGCTATATTCAGGTTCTTGGGTTTAGTGAGTACATTGAGGAAGTTTATGCAGCATATGAGCAGCATAGGATTGAAACCATGGTATTTCGTTTAACTTTCAATTCTTCTCGTTCTTCTGAATTGTTAGAATGATATTTGACTTCTTAATAGTATTGTCTCTTTTGATCGCCCCCGCTCTTTCTTTGTGGGTGAGCACTGTTATCAAAAGACCATGAAAATCTGGAGTTGGCCTTGTTGATCCATACCATCCTAATGGAAGCGGAATTTGTATAATCAAATCCGGGTCCAACTAGGGTGATTCTTAAGGGGGCAATTGCAGCCTGGTGGACGGTTCCCTAAAGAAGGGTCCCAGCCAGTCAAAGTGGGGCTGACACCTAGGACTTTCCTCACTCTACAGGGCATTTCGGTATGATACCTGAGATCACTGCCCATGCATTGTTTGGCTGCAAAAATCAATGTCACCCGTGAAGTCTCTAGTAATTTTTATGGTCCACCTATGCTTTCAGCAGTGGTTAATTTTTTTTTTTAAAAAAAACTTATATAATGTTATTTAAATTTTAAATTGAAACGAGTGCTCTGTGCTTATGACATCAGTATGATGTTTGGTCGATTAATGGTCTGAAGTTCACGACATTAATGCTCAGTGTATCTTATCCCATAGCTTGTTTTCCTTGCATACGTCACTACTGGTCCCTACGGGAGGTGGGGAGGACATTTATTATTGGCCAGTTAAAATGGAAAAAGTTAATGTGGACCAGTGTTCTTGCTTGCGTTTTCACCTTTAACTTGAAAGGAAAATAAAATTAATTTGTTTTATTGATTTTGGTTGCCTTACACAGCAGGACTCTTTAAGAGCTGGCAAGTGGAGCAATGGAACTGAGATGACTGAGGAAGAAGCATTACTGGAGCAGCAAAGGATGTTTGCAGAGGCGCGTGCTAGAATGAACGGTGGGACCATTGCTTCCAAGCAGCCAGGTGCTGACCAAACTTTAGATGGCTAACTTTATCAGAATTTATTTTTTTCTTCAACTATAGGCAAAGCAGCTTGCTGCCTCTTAGGAGCTTGATTATGTACAAAAGAAAACATTTCCGAACTCGCCTTCCTAGGCAGATGTTCTAGTTATTTGAAACCCTATGAAACCATATATTTGGGGGTTAATGTAAGTAGCGAGAGTTCATGAAAACCCACCCCTATTTACAGTTTCGTGTAACTATTTTATTTCATCTCATGCATTTTCTCACCTGCCAATGATATCTGGTTGACACAATTCAATGATTTGGTACATAGAAACAATAGTATGTTTTTCCTTTTATGGTAAATATAACTTGTGGTCTTTTTAAATTTAACCAAATTTTGATTTTGATCTCTCAAGTTTGAAATAAGTGGTCCTAGTAATTTTATTTCATTTATAACAGTTAATATTTGAAGTTTAAAAAGGATTTAGTCTTCTCTTTAATGTGTTAATTCATCTTACGCAGTATTTTGTGGCATGCTGAGGACTGTCACAATGTCAAATGAGATTATTTTCAATACAAATTTTTTTTTAAAAAAAGAAGATTGTTTGTTTGGTAGAGACAACAAAAAAATCACTTTTCAATAAAGTTGAGTTATTTATATAAAAAAAAGGTGTTTAGATAAGAATAAAAGTGAACGAGCTTTTATAAAAAAAAGTAACTTATTTTAGAAACTGATGAAAGTAACTTATTTAACGGTTTCTTTCTTCACCTATCATCTATGGGTTCAACTAGTGAGGGGGTTTGACATGTTCATAAATAGAGTGGTTTCTATCCCTACCCAACATTAATATCACCTAAGAAGAATGGAAATTTCATTCTAACTTTGAATTGTGGGTGAGCCCGACCCCTTCCAAAAATTTGCGTACAAAAGAAAAACAAATTCTCTCTTCTATTATTTCCTTTCCGAGCATAAATAATTTTTTATAAGTAACTTTTTTTTAAACTTATCATAAGTTATTTATTATTATAGTTGTTTCTACCCAAGTGGGCCCTATATTCTCTGTCATGTCATTATAATTAATTAAAATAATGTCATTTGACATTCCAACTACCCTAATAAGTATATTACATCAACTATTTTAACAGTGTCAGTGTCAAGTTAGATGAATTCACACAAGTTAAATGTATGAACATACATTTTTCAAACTTTAGAAATTAACTATTATAAATGGAGTAAAATTAAAGATCAAAACCACTTATTTCAAATTTAAAGAATCAAAATTAAAATTGGGTTAAATTTGACAAATCAAATATTATATTCACCCTTCTTTCCTATTAAAATTGACTACAGAATTTGGGATTGGCTAGCTGATCCAAATATGCCCATAACAACAAAGAAGCAAACGTGATTTAGTACCCCGAGACCCACTAAAAGGCTCGGGTCTTCATATTCTTCCGAGTAGATGGGTGTGCATTATCAATTGATTGACGAAACTCACTCAATAATCACATTGTCAATACCTCTGAAGAAAAACTTGGAATGCACTTAAGTTGAGGGATTAGTTTGCATATAGTCTCTAATAGGTGGCGAGTAAATAGAAAAGAGAAGTGGTAGTGGTGGCCCATGAACAATGAAATACACTGAGGCTGTCAGTTCGTAGGTAGGTGCCATGTAGACTCTGCACCCAACATATTCCATGGGACTCACAATTGGATGATGTCATGAAGGTGCACGTCCAGCACTATCAGACATGGATGCAGGAGGGTATGTTAGGGCATGTCAAGCTTCAACAGTGATAGATTTGTATTTTGTTTGTTTTGGCTTTAAAATTGTTCTGTTCTTTTTTTTTTTTACCGTTTTGGACATCAAGTCAAAAGAGATAGTCAAGCACAATCCTTCTCTGTCTGCCCCACAAGAAAGTGAAACAACAAACACATTGTCTCCTCAGATTCCTTTCTTTTTTTTCTTCTTCTTTATTTTCTATTTTAAAATGAACTCTATTCCACCCCTCTCTATCTCTCTGCGTCTGATTTCCTATATCAGCTGGTGGGACTGCCCATGTTTCTTTTGTCAGGATTCTCTTGCATTTACACCAAAGGTCTAGAAACAGAGAATTAATTAAAGCACCCTCCATATCAATAAAAGGAGCAGAAACCAGATTCTTTCCCAACCCTTTCATATATTTAATAAGAGTTTTTTTCTCTCAGATGAAGACAGACATGGCCGCTAGAACCTCCCAAGATTTCTCCTCCAAGAGGCACTTCCACTGGACGAAAAAGGTCGGTAATGAAGAATCTGAAGCTCCCACTTCGGAATCAATCTTAAAAATGATTGAGGAAGAGGAAATCAAGGAGGATAATGACAAGAATCCAGGATCAGCAGCTTCATCACAACAAGCAGCAAGAAGGAAGCTTCAAGCCATAGCAATCTCAAGGCTTCGATCCATTCTCACCAAGTTTGGCAAGAACCGTTCGAGCCTGCCCTTTGGTCTAGGTCCTAGAGTTGTAGGAACCCTCTTCGGCTATCGACGTGGCCATGTACATTTCGCATTCCAAAAGGAACCCACTTCACAACCAGCCTTCTTGATCGAGCTTGCCACACCAATTAGTGGCCTTGTTCGTGAAATGGCATCTGGGTTAGTTCGAATCGCTCTGGAATGTGACAAAGAGAAGAAGGAAGAAGGTAAGAATAAAGCTGTGAGACTCCTTGAAGAACCGATATGGAGGACGTACTGTAATGGCAAGAAATGTGGGTTCGCTACAAGGAGAGAATGTGGACCAAAAGAGTGGGATATACTGAAAGCTGTTGAGAAAATTTCAATGGGTGCTGGTGTTTTGCCTGCAGAATCTGGATCTGATGGTGCTGGTGGTGAAGGTGAAATCATGTACATGAGAGCTAAGTTTGAGAGAATTGTGGGGTCCAGAGACTCTGAAGCTTTCTACATGATGAATCCAGATAGCAATGGATCTCCTGAACTCAGCATATACTTGCTCAGAGTCTAGCGTCAATGGAAAAGCTCTGTTTTTTTTAGTCAGTTAAATTTCCCCCTTTTTTTGAAACACTAAGCATCAATGGATGCCTAGTCTTCTCCTTCTTCTTTCTTCTTCTTAGATTAGTGTGAGAAGTGGACTTACTGTGTAAGAGGGGGGTGGGAAAAATGGTGGATGATTTGTATACTTTACAGCATGGTGATGTGGGTGAGTGGGACATGAGAAAGAGTGTATATGTATAGTTTCTTCTTTCCCCAAATCTTTTTCAATTAGTGATCAGACAAAAAAGGTCGTTGCAAATCATTAATGTCTTCACATTGTTATCTGTTTTTATTAACTTTATCAAGTTCATTATATCAAGTTATGCCTTCTCTGCACTTTACACCGTTTCTCCCCTCTCATACTCATTGAGATTTATATTGGTATAAATGATCATGTTGAAGATAATTCATATAGCTTCAGTTTATTATTTAAATCAGATTTTTTCTCTCTTTCTCTTTCTTCTTTATCTGTTGGATATGATAGCTTCATTATTACTGTTATGAAGCACTTGTTTACCTGTTCAGTTAGGATTCTGTATCAGCAGCATCTTTGTCTACCTATAATCCAAAACTATTTCTGTATTTGCTCTAAAAGCTTAAAGACTGTTACCAATCATGGCTTTTGATGCCAATTTTGTTTGTGAAATAATCCCAACAATTTTTGTTGGGTTAAGCCTAATCATAGAAGTCATCAAAAGTAATATATATTTTTTTAAAAAAATAGAAATTTCATATCCTGACATGTGATGCTAGACCCCATCTCTCCCTTCCTTTTTTTTCTTTTGTTTATACACTTGGCCACCAGCTTTTACTTTTGTTGACTGCTTTTTATTTTATTCTTCTTCTTCTTCCTTTTTTTTTTTTTCCTGTTTTGGTCTAGAGTTAATTAATTGGCACTGTTCAAATTTTGTATTATTCTTATCAATTCATTGCTCATTGTAGTTTGTGCTGCTTGAGCTGCAAAGTGTAGACTATATAGCCCACCAACATTTTAACAAAGATGTCCAAAAATAAAGAAAATCCCTTTAACTTGATAATATGGTCATTATGATGTTCACCCTTTTCTCTTCACCTATCCTAGTTTTCAGGCTTTCCAATGTTAGTGATATTACAAATGGTTCATAGAAATAATAGAATATAGTATTTAAATTATATGAATGATGAATACATAACATATTAACATATTTGGCTTGCATTTAAAAATATATTCCACGTACTTATATATTTATTTAGCATTTTCAAATGTCTTTTTTGATATGTCAAGAGCCATCTGATAATATCATTTTGGGTGATGTCTCATGCCATTCACAAAACTATAGAAAAAGTGATATTTTAAGAGCATAATAACCTTGTGAAGTTTATGTACTAGCCTATGAGTTATATTTTTTTTTCCAACCACTTGTAAAAGACAAGTTAATACACATTTTTTACTGTTTGCTTGACAATTTTGAAACTGATATGATTATGAGTAGATTTACACATTTTTCCTTCACATTAATTACCATTATAAAGCTTAATTTGGAGAGAAGAAATGGATGAAAGGCGTGGCTTACAGCTGGAGAAAGTAAGAAAGAATTAATTAAATTATATATAATTATCATGATCTCCTCATCATCGTTCAAGAGAATCAAAAGCTCAAAGCTTCAAATAAAGTTTGGGCAGTGCTTTAATATACAGTTAATGCTTTAATTAGTGCACTCATATCCCCAGCCCACCACTGAGAAAAAGAGGAACCAAGAAGAAGAAATTAGAAGAGTTAATTAAGGTTGTCCTCCCTGCATACTACTCCCTCCATCGCAGTTTATATGAGACAGTTAAGTGAATCAAACAAATAAAAAAGTTAGATAAAATCAATTAGAGGCCATGAACATGGGAAAAATATAATTTTTTTCAGCTAAAAATACTCTTAGGGGTAGAGCCACGAGAGAATAAACAAAACAGAAAAAAGGAGTGTGTGGAGAAGAGAAAATGAGTAATCAATAAAAGTAATTAAATGGAAAAAAGAAAAGAGAAACTAACCAAATTAAATTGGAGGCAGCTTCTAAGTATTTATTGTAACAAGCAATGGAGGCGTGGTCCTATCCAGACCAAAGTGCGTTGGCAAAAAAATATTGCATAACTCCAACTTAATTTCAAGCTTTGTATGACGTTTTTTTAAAAGCAAAAAAAAAAAAACAAAAAAAAAATCGTAGGCTCCATATAAAAAGAGACCAATAAAAGCATGCGTGACACTGACCACCATAGTTGGTGGACCTAAATAGGACACTATAGGTTGGTTAGCTAATTTTTTTACCTTTTTTTTTAAAGAGAAAATGGTACTTATGTTCTAAAGATTAAAGACAATTATAAAAAAATTCTTCTAAATTTGTCCCTTATTAAGAGGTTCTTAAGAACTTTTTGGATATTATGTTCATATGAGAAATTACTTGCATGCCCCTATCCTTTTCTGTAGAGGAGAGAAAGGAAAACATCAAAAAACGCGTTGGTACTGTTCACTTGTCATAGGGATTTTAACAATTTTACAGGCCGTTTTAACAACTTCATTAACACGTTTTTACAACTTCTCGGGCAGGGGTATTGTTCACTCCGCCATGAGAATTTTAACAACTTTGCAGGCCGTGATAACAACTTCGTCATCACATTTTGACAACTTTTCAGATAGGGGTGCTGTTCACTCGCCATGGGAATTTTAACAACTTCGCAGACCGTTTTGACAACTTCGTTAGCACGTTTTGACAATTTGTAATCATAGCCTGCGAAGTTGTTAAAATTCTCATGGCGAGTGAACAGCACCCTTGCCTGAGAAGTTGTCAAAACGTGCTGACGAAGTTGTCATTACTACCTGCGAAGTTGTTAAAATTCTCATGGTGAGTGAACAGTACCCCTCCTGAGAAGTTGTCAAAATGTGCTGACGAAGTTATCAAAACGACCTGCGAAGTTGTTAAAATTCATATGGCGGAGTGAAAGTACCCCTGCTTAAGAAGTTGTCAAAATGTACTGATAAAGTTGTCAAAACGGCTTGTGAAGTTGTTAAATTCTCCACGGTAAGTGAATGGTACCGGCGCGTTTTTTTAATGTTTTCCTTTCTCTCTCCTCTGCAGAAAAGGACAAGGGCATGCAATTAATTTCCCATATGAACATAATATCCAAAAAGTCCCTAAAAACCTTTTAGTAAGGGATAAATTTGGGGGGATTTTTTTATAATTACCTTTAGTCCTTAGACCTAGGTGCCATTTTCCCTTTTTTTCAATTAGAGAATAGAGAGTACATTTCTTAAGTATTATTGGTCGGTCCCCTTGGATTTGGATCATGCCATAATCCGGAGTTATGATTCATAAACACATTCCGACATGGTGCTGAGCTCGTTACATATATGAGTGTGTTTAGTTGGTACACATGCACTCCCTTCATTCCTTAATACTCCATCCAATATTTTTTATAAGTAATTTTTTTATTAAAAAAATGAACCGATAGTTAAACTATAGGCCCCTGTTCATGGAAAAAGAATAGGAATGAGAATGAATATAAGCTATATGATAGAGAATGAGTGAAAAATATAAGAGAGAATGTGTAATAAATTATCTTATGAAAAAAAAATTAATGGTAAATGTAGGATAATTATTATAAATGTATCGATTTAATAAAGGTAAAAATAGAAAGGACAGTTCAAATTTTAAGACAAGAAAAAAAAAGTTCTTTATATTAAAGACTAAGTATAGTATAATATAGAGAAAATAGCTTGTAAAAAGAATCGGAGGGAGAACAATAAAATATATTTAACTAATTTAATTAGATTAAGGGAGTTAATTATATTAGATTAAGACATATTTTTTATTTCTCTCATTCTCTCTCATCCTTTATTATTCCTTTATTATTGTTGATGAAGTATTAATAGGGGTAAATTATGATGACAAATCATAAATACGAGCATTATACCTTATATTTATAATTAAGATCAACTCATGAATCTTATATTGAAGACTGGAGTGGTATAAAATACAAGTCTATTTCAAAATATGTAGGAATTGACTAACTCTATTTACAAATTTGCCTTGAAAGTTATGGAGAAAAGCAATGTTACCTGCGTGTTTTTTTAAGTTCAAGTCAAATTTATACTTTAAGACTATTATATATAAACTCACCTATGGAGGCACATGTAATGAGATGAGAAGGTTGAAACTTACAATCACCTACTTCTAAGAGTCATTAGCTCATTGATAGATCAAGTTATATGAAATTCATATTATCAGTACATTGACATATTGAAGTGTTATATTATTAGTTACTAAAACTATCAAATTTTATCTTATAATTCAAACTTTTTACAATATTTGTGATTTTCCATTGGTTAAAAATTGAAAGTCTTTACTGATCAATTGAACTCGAGACTAATAAATTTTGCCTTGGGAAAAAAAGAAGAAGGAAAGCTTGACATTGGCCCAAGAATTTTTTTAAAAAAAAAAGAAAGAAAGAAATAAAGTTCAAAGTGTGTATACCTCTGCTATATTCAATATTGTACATAGAGCAGGCCCCTCGCACTGGCAGAGCGCAGGGAACAATGCAGTGGGGGAATTTGCCAATGAGTGATTCAATATAATGAAACAAAAATGTCATTTTCAATTTGGTTTTTATGGATGGGGCTTAGTACTTGATTGTGCTCATCAAAAGCATCTGAGGCAGAGTGGCCTATCCTGAGTAGCTCATTTCTTGGATTCAAAAGAGATATTTTTTTAACTTAAATTAAAAATCTTGGAAAAAAAAAAAGAGTCAGTTGAGCATCACATGATTAGAAAACATAATGGACAGAAAATTATATACAGATTGAAGTAGATATAGTATCACATGATTAACAAACATTATGTAGAGATAAAGGTATTGATATCAATTGACTCTGTGCATTCTCTCTCTCTCTCTCATTCCACAAACGTGTATGCATACCTATGCCCAATCCTTCTCTTATTTAGAGAGAGACTACACACTAATATAAAAATGTGGACTCTACTCCTCACAGAAATTCAAAGTTTAATTTATGACGTTGTAAAATATTAACTCTTTTATTAAACCCAATCCATTATTCATTTTTCCCATCTAGTAGGTGTGAAAATATTGGGCTTGTACCGACAAGCCCAATATGTCCGGAAGAAAAATATGTATAGATTGAAGTGGGCGTAGTATCACATGATTGAGAAACATTATGTAGAGATAAAGCAATTTAATTCAATTGATTGTACACACACACACTCCCCACCTCTCTCATCCATCCCACAAGCAATTACATGATTCAAATTATTTATAAACTACATGATTCAAGTTATTCATAAATCACCTCTTATATCTCTATATATTATTCACTAGCATGCAATTTAAAGTAGAGTGAATAAAAATCTGATAGTCCAGTCTAATTTGACTCAACTCGAGCTAACCGATTCATTCAGATTTAGTTCAAATAAAGAATAACATGAAATTGAATCAGACATGTTGGACCGATTCAGTCTAGTGACTAAACCACCTGTCCAAGTCACTTTTTTTTTTTAACAAAAAAAAAAGTATTTAAATTTAACTATATTGTTATTATTTTATTGTTTATTGAATGGTGTTGAAAATTTTTCAATGATGTACAATTAAGTTCATTTTTTATGATAATCTTTATATAATTATAGGTAAATTATTATCTCAATTGTGTTTATGAGGATTAAATATTTTTTTCAACAAGTTATTAAATTATTATCTCAATTGTAGAGAGACACACACACTAGCATAGCAATGCAGGCTCACCTTTTTGCGAGAATTCAAACATTATTTTGTTACATTGTAAGAGATTAACTTTCTATTAGATCCGATCCCTTTGTGTATTAAGCGATTTTTATTCATCTGGCAAGTGTCAAGATATTGGACTTGCACCGACAAGTTTGGGCTGAAGCAGGCTAAATGAGGTTTAAATCAGGCAACCATAATTAGAAGCATCCACTGCATAGCATCCTCTTCTTTCCCATAAATCAATGTCAAAATCGTTAGTTTTCAGACCAAAAGAACTGAAATTTGGGCATCAAAGCGTAGTATACGGGACTTAATCATCAATATCAAAGGTTTGTTTTGACAAGTTGGGAGAGTTAAATTAGCTCAAGTCAAATCCCGAAATGAATCAAATGAATGTGTACATATAATCGTCATCATTTTGGAGATTTCTCCGATTAATAGTACAGGACAAGTGAGGCGTCAAATAATGAAACCTTTTGTTCTAAAGCTAATTTCCGTCTATCCTACACGACTGAGTGATACAGGCATGGACCAAGAAATCTCATTTCTTTCCGAGTCCATCACATGAACACTGGCTTGTTTGTGTAATCTGTGAGAATCTTCCATCTAATTCACCTTCTGGGCTTCTGTCTTTGAAACTCGTCTGTTGCTTAAATAATAGCCCTTTGACGAGAGAAACCCGGCTGTATAATGTAAACCATGACGTGTTCCCAGCATCAACACAAACCAGAAACAATGGATCAGTGAAGATGTATCAGTTTTATAATGAGAAACTCATGCATAGAGAATCAAGTTCCTCAACATTCCAATAAATTCATGCTGTTCAAATGAATGTGTTCGGCGACAGGAAGAATCAGTTTACCTGAAGAAGCATGGAAGGAGGAGCAATAGGTTCAGTAACAACGTGGCTTCGAGTTTTTCTTCCATTCACAGTAGTAACTGATGGACTATTAGCAGTTGTTATGTCCCAAAAGCTTCGTTTCTTTGCAGGTGGGGCGGGAGACTTGAACCGATGACTGGGACTCTTGAGCTCTCCAGTATTTGTTTCCTTGGGCCGTAAGCTACTCCTAGTCACCATCCTCTTCCCCTCCACTTTCTGAGAAAGCTCGCGAATCAGATCATCCTTCTGCTTCAGCTGCAAACTGTGTTCTTTCTTCATTCTCTCAATCTCAGCCTCTAGTGTTTTCACAGTCCTTTCAAGTCCCTTTCCAGCTGCTACTTCATCTGATTTTTTCTTGGACTCTGGGGTGAACCATGTAGCAGAAAACAAAGATGTTGTTCGGGGCCTTCGTTTCTGGTTGGGTTGTGCAGAAGTTGGAGGAGTGAAAAGTGATGATGTAGCAGAAGGTGGTGTTGGAGAGGTATTTGCAGCTAAGGACTGTGCTTGGAGAACCATTTGTTTCTGTTGGAGTTTTGCTAGCTGCATTCTTAGTTCTCTATTCTCCTTTTGCAGCTCAAGCACAAGCTTGGCCTGATCTGTTTCTGTCTCGACCACAGGCACTACATCCTCAGTTGCATCACAGGTCTGTGTTCATTTAATCATACGATAGTTAAAAGATTGTTAAAATTACAGAGAGCTATTACAGAACCAAAAGAACAACTTAAGAAGGTACCTTGGTTCGAATCTCCTTGGCTCTATCAGCCCAATGAAGGGTGTTTTGAGTTTCACCAAATGAGAAGTGACTTGGACTTATGTTAGCAATCATGACAGTGTTGCATGCCCCTCCTAGAGAATCCTTAAGAAGCTGAGTGAGTTTTGAGTTTCGGAATGGTATATGTTTCTTGCCCTCTACTAGAGCATTAATGCAGCTGCTCAGTGCAAGAAGAGACCTATTGATGTTTGCACCCTCGAGAGATCTCACTGTCCTTTGATCTGTGGCAAGGGCTCTCTCTGATCCTGCCAGATCAATCAGTGACAGTTTTCCTACTTTGTTAACCACATTCATTGCAGCATCTCTAACACGATATTCGGCCACAACCTAAGCGAAGCAAAACAACCAATATTGTTAATCTTGACCAGACATACATGTAACCTTTTTAAAGATAACTCCGTTGTACTTATCTATTCTCACCTGCAAAATAGCATGAGAGCGCGAAGAAGTCTCATTTGCACGAGTTGGTTCAGTGGTTCGGTTCTGATTTCCTTGTTGAAGCAATGCCATCACCTAAACCAAAAACTGAGGTTAATAAAATTTGATGACTGAAAGGTTCACATAGCTGTATAATCTACAAAGTTTATCAAGAAGGAGCAGAATATTACTTCATCCGTAGAATAAGCTCTATATTGAGTAAGACCTGCTGCCACTATCCCCTAAAACATACATGGATATAGATAATAATGTATCATCAGATATCTATTACAAGTATAAAATTCACTAGAGTACAATGAACAATGAACAGAGGAAAGATAGTTATCAGCGATTTCATTTGCCATATTGTACCTGTTTGTCTTCTCTCAGGACAAGCGGTCTTCCTGGGGAAAGCAAATCCCTGACAGTTTCATTATAAACCTCAAGATAGGAGAGATGAACCCCATGGTTTCCATCACAGCTTCTTTGCCTAATTTTACTGAAAAGATCTTTAATAGCCAAAACCATCACTCCTGGATTCTCCACTGTTCCTAGCATTGTGTAGGTTTTCCCAGCTCCTGTGGCTCCATAACAGAAAACTGACCCATTCCTTCCTTGCAGAACTGCTTCCACAAGCTCTGAGGTACTGTAAATTCATAAAGTCAGATCTACCCCTTTTGACAAATATAACTAATTGATAGAGCCATAAGATTTTCAATGCATAGCGTAGTGTGTTGTCTCTTAATTACAACCTCAGTACTTCTAATTTGGCCAGCTATGTCCTTTAATCCATTATTTGGAACGAGAATTAATATCTAATTTGGGCAACCTTTACTGTTTGGTAGTAAAGAAACTATATATAATCCGAGAAAACTAGGCAGGAAAATGAATAATTGGAGGCAATTTTTTAGAAAAACTCATCTATAGGCAATAATCCAGCTCATCAATATAAAAACAGAATGCGTTTAGGCTTCTAGCTTAAATTTAAGTTTTTTGAATTTCAAAATTTCAAAAACTCACGTGGTGGAGTAAACTTCCTGTTGAGTAGCCGCATCTGGAAAAGAAGCATCGAAGGTAAAATGGCGTCCACGGAGCCTATTCAATCTTAGGTAATCACTATCACTCGCAAACTCTGTCAGATAAACGTCACGCCGATTCAAGATTTTCACACAGCACCGTGACCCGGCTTCCTTCTCCTTCTTCCCCATTGGCCTGAGCCTCACAAACACGAGAATTCGATTACCTAATTTCCCAACTTTCTCGGATTCTTGGTTCCCTTTCATTTCCGGCTGCGGCGCCGTCCCAATCGTAAGCCTCCGAGCGACGTTGGCCTTTCTTGGGCAGGCGAACCCGACGATCCGGTCGGTCCCTCCGACCAGATTTTCCTTCGACTCCTCTTCCGCCGCTGGTTGAGGCAGCACGAACGTTCTTGTAATTGTCGAATTTGGCATTCCGTTCTCTCTCATCACATTGTCTGACTTTAAACACTTTTCCTTGTCTTCTTTCGTTGAAGATCCACCTGCCGGGATGGTGGTGAATCGTGAGTCTTCGGGTTTCAAAGATGGGTTCTTGATAGCAAAGGAAGCTTGCTTCTGCTGCTCGTACAACACAGTGAGCGCTTTCAACTTCTCTTTCAGCCGATGGTGTGGGTTTTTTATATTAGGATTTGTACTATAACCGCCTTGATTTACTCTGTTTCCGATTCTCCGTTCCGGCGTTGGCTCATTTTGGTCCAGGCCAACGGCCTGAGACCGAGTTGAAACCGGCATTCTCAAAACTTTATTTCTGAGTAGACATGTCCCAGAAAATCTTTTCCAGAGACACCCCAAACAACAAATAAGTATCAACGTGAAATCAAACGGAAGCTGAAGGGAGTTCAGATACTTGTGGTCAAGGAAGACGAAGGACAGGTGATTACTGTGATGAGGGTGGGAGGAATCGATCTTTGAGGAAACTATTGAGACTCCAATTTATGCTCATTACACGCCTCATAAAATGCTGAATTTTCTGCAAATCCTCCCTGAAAGCGAAGCGGAATGAGAGAAACGTAAAGGGTCATTATTATTACGAGTGTTCGTTCTTTAGTATTACAACATGAAATTTGAATTTATTCTTCTAACGGTCAAAATGTCATCTCCCATATATTTAGATATACACGTAAGAGATGTGGGGACCACTTGAAATGTGAAAGTTTTTACTTCGAAAATTAGTGAATTACCTTTACCTGTAGTCAAAGAACATGGCCAGAAATATATGTGTAAAATAATTATATTATTAATTATATAAATAATAGTGGGCAAAACAAATAATTATATAAATAATAGTAGTTTTAGTTTTAAAATCACAATATTACTGATTCATATTAAAATCAACCAAACTTTATCAAGATATTTGAACTATACTTCAACATTTTGTCTATTACAGTTTCCTATGTTAATGTAAGATTACTTATTATCAAAAAAAAAATCTATACATACAAAATAGTTTTCCCTTTTTTTGCCTTCCAAGAAAATTATTATCTTAATCCTCCAGAGTACATGTTTGGAAGAGACGGAAAGATCAATATGCTGATATAGAACATCTAAAAATATATAGAACATCAATATTTGTACTTAATCTTTTGACTCCTGCATTGTTTTATATTTTTGTTCATTTATTTATTTTATCAGATTTTTAAATTAATTCTCGTTATGTCTTGAACTACTTGGCTTGGAACTTAAACCCTAAACCATTACAATACTTAGGAAAAAAAACCAATAAGCAATTTGGAGTGTAATATGTATAATATGGGATTCTTTTCATAAGGCTGTTGGAAGCAGGATCATAAATGGTTAATACTAATGCATGGAATTGTGGACAGATCTTGATCAACCATTATTTCACTATGTTGACAAGAACCACCACCTTCTAAATAGTGAAGACTAGGTTGCCGACTTTGTCACTAATACTGGTTCATTTGATAGTTTTAAATTAAGCTTTCTCTTGCCACCTTGTGTTGTTGATCACATTCTGATGGCGCCTCCTCCTAATACTTCTCAGCTCAACTTAGATTCTTTGTTTTGAAGAGCAGCATTTGATAGTACCTTCACTATCAACTCTGCTTATAATCTATTGCACGAACATAGAATCCAAGATCATGATCCGCCTTGAAAAAGTATTTAGCGTTGGCTGATTCCAGAAAGAGCAAAATATTTCATGTGGTTAGTATTTCATGAAAGTGTTCCAACAAACTCCCTTACAGTGAAACGTGGGTTAAGTGAGAATAATGAGTGTCATTTTCAATGTCAAAGAGAGGAAACTATCATTCATACTTTGAGAGATTGTGACATTGCAAGATCTATATGGCTTTCCATTGTTAACTCTATATATCATAGTACTTTTTTAGTGGTAATTTGCAAGATTGGTTATAATGGAACAAAAAGCACAATGCGAGATCAACATCCTTCAGTAGATGGCCATAGATTGGTCTGGTATGCTACATCATTTGGAAGAATAGATGCCACCAAACTCTTAAAGGAAGCAGCAATAATCATCTGTCATTAATAAGTCATTGCAAGTACTTGTTAATGGAAGTAGTGGAAGACGGGAAACTATATCATAAAATTTATAATCTCCCACGCAGACTACATGACAAATGGCAACCACCACTAGAAGGTTACATCAGGATTGATGTACATGGATCTGTCAAGTCACAATGGAGAGCTGCCAATGG
>JBAGKO010000005.1:11502500-11515416 GCA_037177275.1 Acacia concinna | reverse complement strand
CGGGCTCAGGGGAAGGAGACCCCATATGTACGCAGCCTTACCTTAGCATTATTGCCAAGAGGCTGTTTCCAGGGTTCGAACCTTGGACCTAGGGGCAGAAAGCCAGCGCACCCACCAGTTGCGCCAAGGCCCGCCTTCACTGCTAAATAACTTAGTGAAACTAAAATTTTGGATAAGGTTTTAATCTTAATGCATATTTACATTTTGACGTCAGAATTATGATATGATGCTTTGATATAATGTGTGTTTCTCCTGTTACTAATATTCGGAGAAAATTATAGATTATTTTGTGTGCTATGACCATTTAGTGATAGTGAAATGTTGGTTAAACTTGGAACTGGGTAATTATGTCCTATTATCCATGTACTTTGAATTTCACGGTAACTCCTTTGTCTTCCTCATATGAGCAAGAGCATGGTTGAGTTTGAGAGCATTTGGCAAAAAAAAAGAAAACCTTAAGCACAAATCGCTATTTTTGCTAATGTGAAAATTTGATAAGCCCCTAGTTAATTTTTCCCCACTAATGAACTTTTGAGCAGAAGGAAAGGTTTCTTAAATTTGGGGTTGTGGATATATTTGACTAAATGTTGTTGAACTATTTTTGACAGAGTTAAATATTTTTTTCACTGCTGTGTCCCTTATCACATAACTTTTCTTTTCCATATTTCCCTAAATCAAGAATCATTTTGGTGTATAATTTGTGCAGCAGACCTCCTATTGCCCCATCCTTCTCTTCCAAGAGCTATTGTGGTTAATCTTTTGGTTTCTAATGTTTGTAGGTAATGAATGCTGTAAATTGTGCTAGAAGAGGTTGGATCAACATAGATATTGATACCATAGCCTGTGAAGCATGTGGGGCACGTCTCTTTTTCAGCATGCCAGCATCTTGGAAACAGCAGCAAGGTTTGCTACTGTTCTCATTTCTCTTTCTTTACTGTTTTGTGACTATACCTGTTCTACAGATTTTTACCTAGACCTTGCTTTATTCAGTGGAAAAGGCAGCTTCGGTGTTTAGTCTAAAGCTGGATAGTGGACATAAATTGCTTTGTCCGTGGAGGGGCAATGTCTGTGATGAAACAATGACAAGATTTCCACCTACAGCTCCTCAGGTATTAGTCGATAATTATAAGGAACGCTGTTCCGCTCTCTTGCAACTATCAGCTCTTCCTCAAATTTCACAATCAGCAATATATTGCATGAAAAGCCCACTGCTAAATGACTTCCTTGGAGATTCTCCAATGCTAGAGGGTGGAAATGGATCTGCCAACAATTCTGAAATAGAAAGTATTAGCAGTCAACGTGAACTGAAGTTATATGACCAGGTATAACTGTACACTAGAAGTATAGAGGTTTTTATTTGCTCTCTTTAGGTTTAGGTTTCTTCAACTGTTGGCATAAGATCCAGTAACTGTGTTTTATTATTGCTTGATCAACTTGACACATTCCTTATGAACTATAATTTGTCCATACTCTGTTCAATCATAGGTTACGTCATTCCCATATCTTTGTTAGGAGATGTTGTGTGACTTCTACTTTAAACAACACTTACATTGGCTGGTGTTTGCTGATATTGAACCTCTCTGGCTTGATTAATTTGCACTTGCTAATGAAATAGTGCCATGAGTCATCATGAATGAACTGGAGAGTCTGCCCACTGCTGATGTTATGCATGTCTGCTCCATTATAAGTTAACAATTCTTACTCTTGCATAAATAGTGGTTTGCCCACGTATTTATTCACCTAATGAAGCACATGATGAAATATATGTAATGTCAATTAATATACTTGCAGCTTCAGATTTATTCTCTTGAAATCTTAAATATGTCTTACTGTCTTAGCACCCCCACTCTCCCTGTGATGGTTAATGATTTTTTTTAAAAAACAAAAAATTGCAGGCTCAGAAGCTTATAAGTTTATGTGGCTGGACACCTCGCTCTTTACCTTACGAAGTTGACTGCAAGGATATACCTTACCCTTCTGTTAAAAATATAGTTAAAGATATGAAGAATAATAACCTCTTTTTGCATCCTGCTAATGCTGCTGAAAGTTTGGAAACGGATGCAAATTCCAAGGGTTCTATTGGGGAACAACCGAATCCCAATTCTGTGGTTTTAGATTGTTGCCTATGTGGTGCTAGTGTTGGATTGTGGGCATTTTGTACTATCCCCCGGCCTGTGGAGATATTCAGATTGGTAGGTGACACAGAACTTGTTGAGGATGATATTGAGAATTCATCCAGTAAACATGATAAACATGATCTTGGATTGAGGCAAGGTGTTACTAGTACCTTGTCAGATGTTACAACTCCATTTCACTTTAGTTCAAGTCTAAATATGACAATTGCTGGGGGTCCTTCTCCAACCAAACAAAATTTTAAAGCAACAATATCTTTTCCTGTTATTGGTCAGAATTTAAGGGCTCGGCTTTCTTGTGATTCTGATTTTAGAGATCATGCTTCTGTTGATGGGGATAGTATTCAGTCTGACTCACAGAAGGGGATCAGGCTTCAGGAAAAAACAGATTGTACAGTTGATTCTTCCACCAGAGAAGTTGTTCCCGTGTCATCTGGAACAATGGAAATTTCAAAACATGCAACTGCTCCTCAAACTAGTGTCAGTACTTCAAATGCAGATGATGCTATAGTGGGCACCCAGCATGAAGGGCACTCCTCAAGTTTTAAGGATACTGTTCCTATACATCTAGAGTCTGATGGAATGAACATTTCAGCTGCTGTTGGTCCTAGTAGCTCTCAGGTTAGAGACTCTTTGGTTGTAAATTTACTGTAAATTATAATAGAAGTACAAAAGGTTCCTCAGCCTACTAATTATTGCAAAAATGGTGCCATGTAAACTAGCTTAATGGGCCCACTAAGCCCATCATATAGATATTTCTTTGCTTGATTATGACTGATCTTGCATCTGATATGCAACCATCGTTGGAAGATAACGACTGTTTTGCTGTGCAGAAAGATTTGACAGAAGGTAGAGCGATTTCTGCTGCACAAGAGACTTCAGATGTACAGCTTGGTGATCTTGTGAATAATGGAGTCAGAGGCAATGCAGAGAATCCTGTAAACTGTGAAGATGTAAATTTCAATTTAGGTAAGCACTATTTTTGATAGCTCCTTTGAAATGTTATCATAATCTTTCATTTAAAATTAATAATAGGTTTCAGTTCATATGCTTCTTCTTAGTTTTTCTAGCTCTCTACCTTGTTCAGCTATATTAAGTGTTAATTTTTTTAAGGCTGAAACCCCCGCCTTCTATCAACAATATTCTAGTTGGCAGTTGCATCATTTTGGCTATGTTAAAGCATGACAATATATAATACCTGTCGTCATCAGTTGACTTCTTAGATAAGTGAGGAGTTTTCAGAATCATCTTCCCTTCTTTTTCCAGGAAAAGACCTGAGATCATTATTGACTGATAAAGCAATGGAGTTTGATCCAATCAGGCAGCACAGGCACTTCTGCCCCTGGATTGCATCTATGAATGATGGTGAACCTGGATGGAAACAGACATTATCTGCTTTACTCCGTCGGAAAAATCTTTCTTCTCCATCACTTCAGTCTTCCTCTCCGACTTCCATTATCAAGGTATTTGCAAATCTCACCCTAAAAATCTTTAGATTGTAACAACATAAATTGATGGATGCTATCATCAGGACAAGATTGCATTGAACCACTCTACCTTTGGTTTATTTGAAGATAATGTGATTCATTCTTTGGCATCCTCATTCAAGTTCTTGGGTTAAAACCAAATGCCGGAACTTGGAAAGTGACAAGAAGCCATCGTTAATTGTCATCCTAACACTATATGCATTGTAGCTGAAAGTGAAAAGGAGAAAGAAGTTATTGTCACTCTAACACTTTCATGCGTAGCTGCTGAAAGTGAAAAAAAGAAAAGAAATACTGGAAGTTTGATAGTTTTTATATGATGTGATCTTAAGTCTCAACTATATTACAGGACATGTCTGCCAATATTGGTGAAGAAGCCTTAAACTAATTCTTCTTTGGTGTTCATTCAACTTCTTGATGCATTTAGTTCTTTATACTGTGTTCAGGTGGAGGACCCCATTGGCAGGGCGAAAAAACTTTTCACGTTTCTATCCAAGACAAGATCGAAACTACCTCGCATCTCAGGGAACGATATAGAGCAGAGGTAGCTTAGGCCAGATCCAGGTGGCAGTTGACTACCTCTTTTCACGTCCGAATTATGCTGACATGGCATTTTTCATTTCATGTTATCCATTTCAAATTCTTTAAAATCATTAATCACCCTTTTTTGTTGTGTATGCCATGTCCTTCCCGTAGCACCTTGAGGCTTGTGAATCACTTCGCTATTCTGTAAAACTAATTGGTCTTGTATGTATTTTGTTGTTTACATTTGAGATTTGTTATACATTTGGTAGCATTAGTAGTTACACTCGAACTTCGTGGATGACATTAGACTCGGCTATGAAATGTTTGAGCTGGTCCTCTTGTGTTCATGTTGGACCAGAATCTTGACACTTCAAGGCTCTACACATTAGAGGGCCACTATGGAGTATAGAGCATTATTTTGGTCCCTTGAGAGGTGAATCTTTTTCACCTCACATGGTTAATCTTTGCTAAAATTTATGGGACTTGGCTACTCTGCTCTTACCCTTTCCCCCTCCTTCCCTCCCACTACTCATCTCAATCTTTAAATTAAATTTGAACGGACTAGATAATGTTTTATAAAATTATTAATAAAATATCAAATTATTAAAAAATAATTAAATAAATTAAAAACTGTCACATTTTAGTTATGATAATATAAAACTGTAATAAAAAAAACTGTTTAAAAAGTAGTTTTATAAAATATTAATTCTGAACCATTCAAATTTCAATCTAAAGATTGAGATGGAGGAGAAATGGGGAAAAGAAGGGTAAGAATAGAGGAAGATAGTTGAATCTATATGGATGAGAATGATGTAGTTTTGATCAAACTTTGTGTTTTTTTAACCGAAGTTGACCGCATTGATTTGTTAACTAACAGAATTTATTTTGGCATTTTGCTTTTAGAAATTTTCTTTCTTTTTTTTTTTTCCAAATCAAAATGTCACATGGTAATACTTATCATCTATTTGGTTTGTTCGTTTGAAAATTGAAATACGTAAAAGAAGTTCATCTAATATGTACAATATAAAATTTCCCAGAGACTAGTAACTGTTTACAAGGACATATGATTCGTTCATGCTTTAGTGTTGGTATAACATTTAAGATAAATATCAGTTTTATTTTAAAATAATTCTAATTAGACAAGTTTCACTCAACCACATAATTAGTGAATAAATTATAAAGTCATTTTGAGAGAAAATGCCATTTTAGATTAGTTTAGATTTAAGTTAAAAATCGACTAAGCTTCAAATTATTTCCCACTGACAAAGTTATCTAGTAACTATATTTTTTTTCCCAATGGAATATATATTAACTGAGACGATTCTTTAAAAACTAAATCAGTGAGTTAAATATAGATATTATCATATATGGAAGCCTTGGATGAAAAAATAAAAAGAAATTATTGTGTGAGCCTGGTTTACTACTTCATTTGTGGTATAATCAGTCAAAACATAACAATTTATGAGCTAATTTGCATATCCTTATTATTAGCTAAGGGTGTTCAATTATATTTCATCCCGGTCGTCTCGCCCCGAACCCAGTCATTTTGGGATGGGATAACCCAGTCCTAAACAATTTAGGACAGGACAAGAGCAGGACGAGACAAAATTATTAGTAGGACGGGATGTGGAATGGGCTTTGTCCCATCTCGGCCTTTTATCCAATCCCAAAATTATTTTTTTATTATTTTAATTAACATATATAATATGCTATATTTGTATTTTTTTTACCAAAAATATAATATTTTTATTAAATATATAAATAATATATTTTTATATAGGAATTCTTTATATGGAATGATGTTATCATACAATTTATATATTTTTAACGTAAAAACTTTATTAAATATAACTAATTTATTTTTTAGATAAATATTAGTTACATAAAGGAATATCTTCATATAATATTTTTAATAAGAAAAAATGTCATAAAAAACATAAATGGGATGTCTTGTTAACATCTCAATCCTGATATCATCCTGATCCCAATAAGAATGAGACAAGACACGCGACAACTTTGTTATATCGGTCCTTTTGTAGGATGGGACACGGAATAGGCATATCTTATCCTGTCATGTCCCATGAACACCCCTAATATTAGCTAGTATATTAATAAAAGTAAAAAATTTTACAAGATTTACTTTTTTAATTATTTGTGAAATTTTAATCCAGGGCTTTATTTTTAAAGAGAAACGCATCATGTGAATCACTTCAGCAGCCAATTAGGATTAAATAATTAATATTGTCTAAATTATTGTGTTTTAATTAATTATACCACAAACACGTAATAAACTGAATTCACATCAGAATTTCTCAAAAGAAAAAAAAAACCCTCAATTTAACCTAGGAAACAGGTTATAGTTAATTATACACCAAAGAACTAGCTAGTGTTTCCCGCACGATGTGCAACAAGCTTTAACTTCAAACACATCTTCATAATTCAAAGCAAACAATTTCACCAAGTGAAATACAAATATAAAACCTTTTTCAAATATTTATCATCTATTTTTTTTAAAAAAAAAAAAAAGCTGCTAAAGAAAAAGTCCGAGTCTGTTACGAAGATCCCCTCAGTGCCTCGTGAAAGTTGACTAAATCCTCAACCCAAAATATATTCTCTCCCTTCTTAAATCCCTTATCTTCTTCACTCACTCTCTCTCTCTCTCTCTCACTCTCTCAGCCATGGATGAACCGCAACCCCTCACGGCCAATCTCGCGCAAGTCTCAAAACCCGAATTATCCTCTTCTTCATTTCGAAGTAGGTTTCGTAAACATGCTCCAACCCCTTCTCAGATCGTCAACTTCATCGCCATCTGCACTGTCGCAGGTCTAACCGTCGCCGGAATCACTCTAACTCTCGTCATCGTCACGCCGTTGATCATCTTATCCAGTCCCATTTGGTTCCCTGTTGCTGCCATCACCTTCCTCTCCATCACCGGATTTCTGGCCTCATGCGGATTCGCTTGCCTCGTCGCAAGGGCGTTGTTGTGGACTTGCCGGTACCTCAAGGGACTCAACCCGCCCGATTCGGACCGGGTCAACCACGCGCGGAGCCGAATCTATGATACGACTCGGGAGCACGGTGGCGTTTTTCAGGGTAAGGTGATGGATGCAGCACCCGGCGCGTGATTTTTCGTTTTTGGTTGTTTTGGTTTTGGGGGTGCATGAATTTTATTCGAGTTAATTTAGAATAATTATCGTAGGGATTCTTTTTTCTTTTTTTAAATGAAAAATAAAGTATCTATCTAGATTGAGAAATATATTCATCGAGTTAGATAACGGGTGAGAAAGCTAAATCCATAATCTTACAAGTGGTGGCCATGGGTAACATATAAGATTGAAGTCACAATCTGATGGTAATATGTTTCCATGGTAAATTAAAGGAGGTTCGGATCAGTGAATGACACGCCAAAATGGCGCATGAGATAGATGTACGTAGATAGATAGATAGATTTGGAGGAAAGAAATATAATATAATATAATATAATATAATGCCCCTAAACTCTAGCTACGAGTTGAGAAGAGAAGCTAGAGAAGTGAGCCATCGATATCTCATAAAAGAACTAGGACTGAATTTACTGTCATTCTGATCAACACCAAGTTGAAGGCTTTTAATTTGTGGGATGAGATAGAGTCTAGACTCTGATCTAGAAGGAAATGTCGGAGTGGAGAATGTGTGCGCCTGATGCAAAGTCTAGAAGGAAATGACGCAAATGAAGGAGTGAGAAAGCTGCATGCAAAGACCAACTACGTACAGAGGGAGTGGCATTTTAATTTATGTACTGTGAGTCACTCACAAAACCAGAAGGAATCAATGGCCAAACAAAGCTGGAGAAAAGAGAGAACCAAATACACACATTGCCTGCTGTGCTTACGGGTCACAATATAATATATATGAAGACCAATCGCGACAAACAAAGCAGCCTTCATGGGATTGCAATTAGGCATTCCAGTGAGGTAATTTGAACAATAATTCACCAAATAATTTGCTAAAGAAGAATTCATAGCAACAAAAAACCAACCCAGCATGTATAAACATGGCAGGTAGAATTTCTCTTGATCAGCCTTGGATTATCTCTTTCTTTATAGATGGAGCTGGGAAAGAAAATTATGGAAGAAAATTTTTAAAAATAGCAAATCTTTTTTATAATTTATAGAAATTTTTTAATTTAATATTTATTTTCTTCTCCTGTCTCTCCACCCAAACAGGCAAACATAGAGCAAGCTACTAACCACCTGTCGTCAATCTGGCTTCATGACACTATTCAATGGCATGAAGTTGAAGGATATTTTAAAGATTCCCATTTTTGGGTGCAATTTGCTTTCTATGAGGAAGATTATAACTGGGTTGTATGTTTTACAAGAGATATTTGTGTGATACAGGATTTAAATTCGAGCACCCTGGTTGGGATGGATGGGCACTGTGATGGGCTATACATATTAACAGTTAGAAAGGCAGCAAGTCATCTCAACTGGAACAAAAGGTTCGGCCACATTTCCAATGCAAAACTCGCACAGTTAAATTTATTTCATTATATATATATATATATATATATAGTGCAAAGTCAATAAAATCTTGCAACCCTACCTTGTATGAAGGCAAATCAAGCCCAATTATATTTTCCTACAAGTTCATTAAAAGTGTTTCTTGTTTCAAATTCATACTAGCTCTCTGGTGCTTAATATGTATCTGGTGCTCAATCTTATAGAGTCTTTTTCGCACAACACCTAAAGCAGCATGTGGTTTAGTCTTTATGGATTACATGGGCTGGCTTGGGCCAACCCACTTTTTTTTTTAAAAAAAAAAAAACTATATGTACTCTGGCTACTGCTATTCTGTAGTAAGACACAAACGCATATTTTTGCGCACGCAACAAAAAATAGGAGTACGACTTTATCACGAAATTCTCTGTTAAATGAGAAGTTACAAGTTTATTCTCATTTCTTAACATAAAATCGTGAGTGCTTATTTTTGTAATTTAGAAAAGAAACAGAGAAAAATAAAATAAAAAAGAAATTACTATAAGATCCCAATAAAAATATTTAATCACTCAAAAGTCATTGAATGAGACATTTTAATAATTAATTCTCTTCCTTGACATCTCAGGGTAATTCTTCCAAAATATAAAGGCTAATCCAATTGCACACAAATTAGGGTTAACATGCTGTTTATATATTCTTGCACGTATTCATTCAATTACAAAATAAAAGTAATATAAAACATAAAAATACATAAGATCGATGAAGCCGTGTGAAAAATATAGTAGTGAAGATATATAGATGAGAACACACACATTTGGATGAACTAACAGCCCTACCTATCACGTTTAAATGATATTTGAGGCTTTCGGGTCTAGTGTTAATATACTTGTGTGTACGCTAAATTTAAATATATTAAATTAGATTTTTAAAAAAAACTAATGTGCGAGCCATACAAATCTTTTCGTGCGTGGATCAGGTTGTTGCTAACGTAGGTCATTTGAAAACATCACTACCTTTTTTGTTTTTTTTTTCCTTTTTTATATTTCAACATACCGAATTAATTTGTTAGGCATTGTAACAGAACTACAGATCGAAGGCTATCGTAATTTTATAAGTAGTGATGATGCTTCAGTTTGTTAACAAAATGTTAGGTTATTCATGTGGTAATAATGTCTTGTTCATGCGCAATAATACATCATCACTAGTGCATGTTATATATGCTGTTATTCTTAAATTAATTAATTACGATATGAAATATTGAAATATTCAAATAACATCTATAACTCTTTTTTTAAGGGGGGAAAAAAATCAGAGCGGCTTTCTCTCAAAGTCAAACCACCAGGTACATTAATACTCTACCACACGCAACAAAATGGTATAATTTAATTTGATTAAATTATCTGTACATGTATTTATTATCACCTCCAGCTTCCATGTATTTAACTAACTTTAAAAAAAAAAAAAAAGATACTTCCGCCAGCCCAAAATATCCGAGATATATTGATAACTAATTTTTAGAAATTAAAAAAAATAGTTATTAAGTTAGTCATTTATAAAAAAAAAAATTGTGTGATGGTTTCTCTAAAGTATACACCCAATTTCACTTGATATATTTCTTCATTGATGAAAAATCTTTTAGTAGAATATGTGAGCTCAATAAGGAATGCATGTTTAGCAAAAAAAAATTATATTATTTATATAAGTGTATGTAATAAAGTGGGGTAAAGTTTTATAATTATGATCAAAGCTAACTAAACTATCAGTATTATACTAGCTCTTACATGTAGGGTTGGAGGGAGGACTTTGAGTGCAAATTAAAAGTAATGAAATACACATTTTTTTCAAAACGTATTATTCAAAGAATTATAGTTTAATAAATTTAAATAATATTTTTTTAAAAAAAATTATCTTATCCATCATACTCCAGTTCCATGATGTTTTATTTCATAATAAAGAAGACATGCGAATAAAATTCAGAGGGTCAATGATCTTAAAGTTGTCTGACCAGTGAAAATAAGCAATAACACATAGAACGTAGACCATAGAAATGTTCAAATTCAATTGTCCCTTGAGGAAGAAATTAAACAGGTTGAACATATAACGCCGCTGTATATGTATATGTATATATATATCATTTCCTGACTCTTCAAATTGTTCAAAGGTGGTCTTTGTGTGTTGAGCCAGTCAGAAGGCACACACTATCCCACGCTATTATTATTTGTTTAATAATGTCCACGTCAACCCAATTTATCAAAGTCAACCCCTTTGACTTCTTCTCATGTTCCCATGCATCAATCCATTCTTCCCTCCTATCTTCAACTCAAACCTATGATTCTATATATTTCTTTAATATTTTGTTATATTTAATTTTTCTGATGGCATACTTGAGTGTCTGCGCGCGGGCGTGATCAATTTTATTGTTTAATATCAAAAAGTACTTATGTTTATTTAAAAGTGTGGATACTAATTACATGGCGTCACTACTAGGGAGAGTTTATATATTAGTATACTATAATATCTAGTAATTATTGGCAAAAAAAAATCTAGTAATTAAGTTAACACCGATTTTTTCCCTAGCCTTTTAATGCCACGATGAGTGCTACAAATTAAGGCGGAAATTGATGAGGTATCCCACAATCAAGTGGGAAATTATATATGATGGTGAAAATGATAGGGGATGGGAAAAGGAAGAGTCATCGTGAGATCATTAAAAAATATAATTATTCCGTCTCAAAATAGTATCATCCTTACTCTATCTAAAAATATAAGAGATATTTAAAAAATATCTTGTGTTTTAATTCACTACAACAAAAATGGTTTAAAGTAGCGCCTCTATTGTAGCGCTCTCTAGGAGAAACGCCACTGAAAGTTTATTTTTATTTTTAATAAAAAGAGTGTCACAAACATGAGTAATCCTATAGTGGCACTCTTAATAAAAAGCATCATAGGAAATCAAAACGTTGTTTTAAAAAATTATTGAAAAGTAAATAATAACTCTATAGTGGCGCTCTATAAAAAGAGTACCACAGGAAGTTATCAATTGAATGAACCACAAAGGACGTGGAGACTATACGTAGTTTGCTTATATTAAATTAAAAATTATAATTAATTTTAGGAAAAAATAAAATAATATTAATTTTTATGAAATTTTAAAGGTCAGACTTAAAACGCTTGGTGAAGTTAATTTATATAATGTCCAATTAGTAAATTAACAAATAAGGAATTAAAAACAATATATTCTAAAAATACATTTGTTTAAAAAAGTTTGAAAAAAAAATATTTGCATAAGGTATTAAAATTTTTTTAATTGAAAAAAAGTTTAAAAATAAATTTTATTTGAAAAAAATCAATTAATCCTATTGTGGCGCTCAATTCAATGAGCGCCACAATAGGCTATGCATTTTTTTAAAAAAAAAATATTTTAAAAATTTTGTATCATAAAAATATTTTTTAAATAATAAAAAATATGTTAAAAAACTTTTTTTTAAACTATATTACAAAATGATGGATTTATAGCATAAAAGAAAAAAATGTTAGAGATTCTAAATCTGTATAAAATAATTCACATTTTTTTACCCTTTTAAAGGATGCATTCAAAGGAAAAAAAACAATTCAGATTTTTCTACTAATCAACCAATAAAATAGAGGGTGTTAAACAACAACAAAAAAAGAAATAGAAAAAGCACAAAGAAGCAACTTACTTCTATGCTATATGAAGGGTTTGTCGATGCTAAAATAACTATACTATACTAGAGAAAAAATTGAAATGAAATTGTTAAAAAAGAAACACTAGTAAATTCTTTTAAAGACAAAAAAAATATTGGATAACTAAATATATTTAATTGAAAATTAATGATTTTTTATTTTAAAAATATTATAAATATGTTTTATTTTAAAAATATATTTTTTTTAAAAAAAATAATTTTAATTAAACCCTCAACTCACGGGTATCACACCCATGAGCTGAGGTTGCAGCATTAGAAAGAATAAATGTATCCTATTGTGGCGCCGAATTCAATGAGCGCCACAATAGGCTATGCTTTATTTTTAAAAAATATTTCAAAACTTTTGAATTATAAAAATATTTTTTTAAAATAAAAAATATGTTAAAAATTGTTTTTAAATATATTGCAAAATGATGGATTTATAGCGTAAAAGGGGAAAAAAAGATGTAAGAGATTTTAAATCTGTATAAAAAAATTCACATTTTTTACCTTTTTAAAGGATGCATTCAAAGGAAAAAAAACAATTCAGATTTTTCTACCAATCAACCAATAAAATAGAGGGTGTTAAACAA
>JBAGKO010000005.1:11482983-11493086 GCA_037177275.1 Acacia concinna | reverse complement strand
AAATCCCCTAAATAATGCACCCAATCAATATCTTAACAAAATCTCTAATAAATCCCTCTAATTTAGCAATTATGACTTCCCAAATATACCAAAATACATCTCAATTTAAATAAATATGGGAAGTCATCAACCACCCAAAGTTGTCATTGGAAACAGCCAAAGTTGTCAATAGGGCCACATGAAGTTTTCAATAAAGGAGAGGCGGGGAAGAGTGTGCTAAGTTGTCAATAGGCCACTCGAAGTTGTCAATAGAAACATCTGAAGTTGTCAATCGGGCCACATGAAGTTGTCAATGGAGGATAGGGGGAGAGAAAGAGTGAGTTATAGTTGTCAACAGGGCCACCCAAAGTTACCAATGGAAACACACAAACTTGTCAATAGGGCCACATGAAGTTGTCAATGGGGGAGAGGGGAAGAGAGAGAGAGAGGAGAGGGAGTTGTTAAAATGTTGAAACGGAGTTGTCAAAACTCACTATCAAAGTTATAAATTGGGTCTATTAAGTTGTCAATTCTACCTACTAAATTGTTAATTTTCTCTTGGGACCTTGAGACTTTTTAGTAAGGGATAAAATTGGTGGGACTTTTTAATAAATATGTTTGTTCCTTAAGACCTTATTACCATTTTCCCTTTAAGTTTTGGTACCCAAGATTCATTTGACTATTTCATCCAATAAAAACCTAATAATTGGTGAGAACTTGGAATTTTGTGGCACCTTGAAATCTTGAATACAAAATGTTAGATTTCAGTTAGTGCTCCTGTCCGATAATGCTTAGGATTGAGGAATCAATTATTCTAAAAAGATTTTTAGCTTAACTCAGTTTACCACATCATTTGTTATATAATCAATTAAAACACAATAAATCATAAGCTGATTTAACACTTTCTTTTATAGTAAAAGACACCTAGACTAAATACTTAACATGTCTAACACCATTTGTGTATACATACGAAGAATTTGAGCAAAGTCAGGCGGGTTCTCTGTGAACGCATAAAAACCTTAGTATGGATTGAGTCCCTCCTTCACTAAGTAATCCGTGGCCTTGTCACAGGATCGATCAATATGTTGAATACATACTTTCCAATTCCTTGCTAACAGACATTGAATCTCATGAATAAGATCTCTATTCATGTGTTCCTCACTAACTCCCTTTGTGCATAATTTAATGACTTCCATGGAGTCCGTTTCAAGAACTAGCTTCCTATATCCTCGATCCCATACAAGTTTGACCCCGTACAAACAACCCCAAAGTTCTACACTGAGAGCATTAACGTCTTGCAACCGGCATAGGAACCCTAATCAGTTCCCCTAAATGATTACGAAATAGTCCACCACATACAACTGTATCAAAAGCTGGAGAGAACTCATCATCAACATTACATTTCACCCAGCCCTCCTCTGAGTGTTCCCATCTAACAGAAGGAGATGTTATCCTAACACCACAAACATTGATACTGATACCTACAAATCGATGACGTGTCTCATTCATCACACCAATCATTATTCTTAGCATGCATTAGGATAGATTCATTCGAAATAACCTTTCTCTCGAAAGCACATAAGTTACACATTCGCCACACCCATCATGTAAGAACTATAAAAAGTGCACCCAATCTTCCTTAATGAATCTTGTATTCATGGCATCCTCCTCAAACCAATCATCAAAGCTTTGAGAGCAGAAATGACACCACTGTGTTGAAGGCACTACTTTTTTCCATAAAGCGTGAATCTGTTAATATTAGCTAATATATTAATTAAATTGAAAGATTTCAAAGATTTTTTTTCCATTATTTGTGAAATCTTAATCAAGGAGTTTATTTTTTTAAAAGAGAAACACATTATGTGAATTACATCAGCAACCAACTAGGATTATTATTGTCAAAGTTGTTATGTTTATATTGGTTAAACCACAAATGACATGGTAAATTGAGTTCACTTAAGAATTTCTCATTATTCTATTAATGGATAATAGTGATAAACAAACTAGTAGGTATTATTTTGCCTTCCAAACTAATAGGTATTTATTAACTAGTATTGATGAATTTTTATGGTTTAAATCATTTTTTGTTATTTAATCCTAGAATAACCATGTTTAAATCATAATAATAATTAACTATTACTGATAAATTTTTCTCGTTTTCAACGTTAGTCTTTAATTAGAGCCAAGAAAACGGGTTGAACCAGTCGAGTCAACCCTTTTAAGCTGAGGGTTAGGCTTATATTTTACAGGCTAGAAATGGCCTCAGGTCTAAAAGGGCGAACCCTGTAGGGCCTCAGGCTTAAAAGGGTGAACCCTGCAAGGTCACAGGTAAGCTTTTTTAACCCCTTTTAATTTTTTGTTTTTTAAAATGCTTTGCATAATTTAACTAATTCCCTTTTAGTAAAAATCCTAACCCAACAAGGCAGCAACATACACACGGACACTACCCTTGACTCCTTGAGTTACGAGCCTGTGACCTATAAAGTGCCAAAATGCGAACCCATCTAGCCATCTCCCTCTTCAAATCTTCATCTAGCCATCTCTATCCTCTAAGCATCTCCTTCTCCTTCAAAGTCTTTGAATCTCTGCAACTCTATCTATTATCAAGTCTCAACTCATGTCCTTTTGGTCTTGTAGAGCCAGCCTGACCATTGTGTTCTCGAGCCAGGCTTTAAAAAAGACGTGTTTTTCTTAAGTCATGCTTCAATGGCCAACCCTTTTAAGGCCCTGGTCTTGAAGGGGCCAGCCCCAATTCCCAACTCTATCCCTGATTCTTCAGTCACCCTTAACCAAAACAGTAATGCGTCTAAAAAAAGCTTTCCCTCCTTTACTATTAAGCATCAAAGGATAAATAAGAGAGATAAAAAAGAGTGTTTAATTTACTAGATGTTTTATCAAAAAACTCGTTAGTAGATTAATTCTTCAAGAACAATCTTCTTTATATATCATAAGGGCATAATAGTCTTTTCCAAATTTATGATTAATTATGAAATTAAATTTATTTATTTAAAGCCCCAATCTCAATCCCAATCACTATCCTAATCCATCAAAGTTCAGTACCTCATACCAAACAGGGCCTAAGTATGTAACTTGTCCTTAAATACAAGGACTAAAATTCAATTGATGATGAATTTAGAAGATGTCTTTTAAAGAAGTAATGGCCTCATTTAACTAATTTAGTTTAATAGATGTACTAATGCATAGGATCCATAAAAAATAAGTTGTCCCGTATCTTGTCTCGTTCCCATCGAGATCGGGATGACATCGGATCGGAATAGGATGTCCCAGCTACAATTTTTTAAGACCCTGACCTCTTGATGGGTTTTTTTCTTCTTCTTTTTTTCTTGCTAAAAATATCATATGAAGATATTCTTTTAGATAACTAATTTTTATCCAAAGAATATATTGGTTATATTTAATAAAGTTTTTACCTTAAAGATAAACTTGATATATGATAGTATATATCTAAAAAGATTATATGATAATATCATTTTATATAAATAATACCTATCTAAAATATATTAGTTGTATATTTAACAAAAACATTATATATTCTAGTAAAAAATAAAAATATTAGTATATTATATATATTAATTAAAATAATAATAAAAATTTCAGGATGGGACAAAGCATGTCCCGTGTCCCATCCTAGTAATGATATTGTCCCATCCCAAACTGTTTCGGGATGGGACGATACAACCAATACGGAATATAATTAAACACCCCTAATAAAAATATATAGGCTCTTACCAGTTTGAAATATGAGTTCGGTTGACCACAAAATTGTAAAGCTTATCACACAAAACATTGATCGGGTTCTTTTATGATGATAAAATAAAATAGTAATCTTTTTTTCAACAATAAAATACTAATTATTGATTATAATAGACTGCAAACAAATATTAAAATTAAGGATCATCTTTACATCAAATTTCTTACATCCATTTTCATAAGATTTTAGTCATACATGATTATATGTCCTGTTTATTATATTTGAGATTATAATTAAATGATTATAATTTAAAAATAGGACACATGATCACATATGATTAGAAAACCTGACAAAATAGATATAATAAATTTGATCTAAGTATTTTTCTAAAATTAAATTCCCAAATACCGTAGATCAACCCCATAGTTTAACACCATTGTGACAATTATTTGAAACGACCATATCTAGCGCCGTTAAACTATCCACCGTTATATGACAGTTAGCCTTAACGGTTATTTCCCACGTCTCAACAGGCACCACCTTCAACTTCACCGCCACCTTCAGCCTCAATGTTAACGGCACACTTACTTTGTTCTGCTCATCCACTAACGCCTTCGCGTCCGTACTCGAGAGCATGATGCACGAACCCTTTAACGCCGTGTGGAACATAGTCACATTATTTGACAGCTAGTAAAATGTGGGCAACGGGCCGTCAACCAGCCTCAGCTCCTTATAGTACACTTCCACGAAGCCATGCTTCTAGTAGTGGATCCCAAAGATGCTGCTATTCAGGTCTTCGGCGCGAAGGGCAATGTCAAACTCCAGTGAGATCACTTGTGACCCTGTGGAAGTGAGATTCATTCCATGAATAGAAGCGTGGTCAACTGTGTAACGACCCACTTTTAGAAGATGGGTGAGATTGAGAATCACGACGTAGACGTTGAAATTTGAAAGATCATATATAAATATAAAGAGGCTTCTAAAATATTATTATAAAACTTTTAAATTTTAACAACATATCAGAGTCAGGTTTTAAAGGATCATATATATAAATGCAATATTATTATAAAACTTAAAATAAAATCATATACATATGACCTTTATATAAAAAAATCTAGAATCTAATTTTATCTAAATCTAATTATAAATAAATTAAACTAATTAAGATAAAATCTAAATTTAATCTAAATATAAAACAATCAAATATAATAATATTTTATTTAAATAATCTTAAAATAATGACCACCAGCAGATACCCAAGATGGGAGCAAGGATGACCAGCCAGCAGAGGAAGCGGCAGCAAGGACACCGGCGGTTCCTCTGACGAGCATATTGTTCCATCCGACGAGCATTCTCTTGCGGAGGAACGCGGATGACTTGGTCCCTGGGGATTTCAACGAAGTAGATTTGCTCAGGCGAAGGCGGGATGGGATTCTCCAACCCCGGCGGTGTTGGGTTTTTTGGTACGGCATGTTCCTGCGACGCCATGAGTTGGGATTCGTCGGGAATAGTGGAGGGGCTGCTTGAGTGAGCTCGATCGGCCATTGAGTGAGTCAGGAACGAGTCAGAAACCACTCGTTCAGTCACGGTGGTCTCGTCCATCAAATTAAACCTGTCATAGCTTCATATTTATATTTTCAGAAAGCGGTAAATTTTCTTAATTTTTATTTACGTATAAATTCATTATAAGGATGACAGATCGATGATTGGGAAAATTGTTTCCTATTTCATTATTTAATTGTGTACATTCAAACTTTCTTACTTATAGTGATGAATTGAAATCTCTTCATCGCGCTGTTTGTAATCTCAGCCTATCAATCACGTAATAAATTTAAACTAATCAATTTTAAAGCTTTCAATCAAGGAAATTAATATTGAGTAAGTTTTGAGTTGTAAAAATTAAAAATATTTCCATATGAATGATGAATGTTGGTCAAATTTTATATTTATTCCAGCATTCTAATATGTTTAAGTATTTTTTTTTTGGCAATCAATATGTTTAAGTAATTTGATATCATTATAATCTCAAAATCGATATTCTTACGCTATAAAGATTTGAAAGGAGATCGATGCTCAAGGATAAAAAAGGAATGAGATTTTTTCTTTTGCTAAAAGAAATAAAGAGATTGATGCATGAGATCAATGAAATTATAGAGCTCGCGTACTGTTATTGGACAGGCCCATTTGAAATTATAGATCAGTGTTTGCCTGTAACAATTGAATGGATCCAACTTGGTTTCTTTTTTATTGGTCAGGCCCATTTGATTCTATGAGTCTGTGGCAAGTAGGAGCCCATAACATAGAGAGACTTGCTGGTTTAAAAGTTATTCCAAAGGTGGGGGAAAATGAAGCAAAAAGCCAACAAATTATACGTTGGTCTAGTTATTGAGAGTTAACTTATCAGTTAACACACAAGATTATGTGTTTAAATTTCGCTGCAGACATAAGAAATTTGTTAGTAACTTTTAAGTATTTTGTAGGTACTCATTAAGCCTGAAGACATATTATAAATCCTTAGGGCACAGTTCATTAAGCCTCAAGACATATTATAAAAAATGAAGAATAACCCAAAAAGAAAAAATAAAAAAGAAAAGAAACAAGGATGTTTTTGTTTTTTGGTTGGTTGGTTGAAAGAAAAGGCCTTATTAGTGAGGATTGAGTCTAGAAAAAGGATTAACATCTCACAATATATTAAATTAAGGTTTTATTTATGTGGTGAGAAGTGCCCAAACAATGCCTTGAATATTATTGACTCTAGCAGAAAAAAATATCCATGCATACCAAAAAGATTAAAGGAAAATTCGTTTTTTATACCCAAAAACCATGGAGACTTGTTAAAATAAAAGAACCCTTTTGATTATTAAATTAAAGATGATTTCAACCAATTTATAATTAAAGATTGTGCAATTAGTTTATCTTAAAAATCGGAATTAATTTAAGAAAAGAGATTATGGAAGCCAAAATAAAATAAGAGAACACTTGCTAAAATTTTAGAGACTTACTAAAATAAATAAAACTTTTTTATATCAAAGTAAAATAAAGGAAACTTATTTATTATAAAGATCATTTAAAAAAAGGAAATTTTTTTTATCAAGAGAATTTGAATCGTGAAATTTGCTAAGATATTTGTTACGATAATTTGAATCTTTTACCTTGTATCATTGTAAATTGGCTGTAATATTCTTTAATTTAATACAAAAAAATTTTAAAAAATTTTTACTAAGTAGGTGTATATGAGGGGTATTTTCTAACCGTAAATTAAATGGATGGTGAAGATTAGAAGAATGTGATGAAACTAGAATAATAAATAATAGGAGTCATCCAGCCTCCATTTAATCTATGGCAAAAAATTTGTTTCTCATACAAATCCACTTTCTAAAATCATGAAAATTTGTTAAAATTATAGAACCTGATTTATTATAAAATATTATTTCAACCAATTTATATAAAAAATATTATGGAAGCCGATTTATTATAAAATATCTTAATCATGTACACTTGCTGAAATCATGAAAACTTGCTACAATAATTAGCTACTAAAAAAAGATAAGATATATGAAACTACTTTAAATAAACTGAAATAATAAGATATTGTGACGAAATCAAATACAATATTGATAAAAATAAAATATATAAGAAATCATTGTAAAAAAAATTGAAAATCTCTAAAACAGGAAGTCATTTTTTAAAATGATAACCAAATAAAAAAAATTACTTTTTCTAAAATTACTAAACAATAAATTAAGGAAATATTTTTACTTTTAAAATTTTGAACAGACACCTTTGTAGAATAAAAAAAAAAGAATAGGCTACCCTAAACTACAACAAAAAAGTCGAATAAAATGAGACTTAAGATTTTTATTATTATTATTATTACAATAGGCAAGCCTGATGACTTGAAACATGGTAATTCTAGGCTTCTAGCTACCCACAGACGCTATATCTCGTAAGAAGATGTCCCTATAAGATCTAGGGATATCATCAATAAGGCACAATTGATCACCCACTTCCTGGGCTTCCTTCGCTAGAACGTCTGAGCAACCTAAAAACTCCCTATTGGTATGAATTAGTTCCACATTCCAGTCCATGTACAAAAGTTGCCTGGTGTCTTCAATTAATTCTCTTCTAGACAAAAGATCCCCAGCATCCTGTAGCACCATGTTTACAGCTTCCAGCGAATCTAAATAAACAAGAATGTCCTTGAAGTTCAAGCTGTGACATACCTGAAGACCCTCCCTGATGGCGGTTAGTTCTGCAGTTGGAATTGTTAGTCGCCCCAATTTATTTTGAAAACCCATAATCTAGTTACCTTTATCTCCATAATAAGCCCACCATACATTGCTTGCTCATTTCCTCTCACGGATGCATCCACGTTCAGTCACACATATCCCGTTGGGGGTGATCTCCATTGTGTCTCCAGCTTGGAAGAACCCTTGAAAATTTTACGTTTCAAACGACAATCTCTTCAGATATATGAAACAAACATTCATAAAAATTCCATGAGATGATGTAGATCTAGACCCGAAGATCTGTGAACACCTCGTCTTCCAGAGGATCCAACACACATGGCCAAAGATTTTCATCCAAGGCCAACGTGAAAACCTTTCCTTCCTAGTTCATTCGCCGAAGCCATTCCTAAAAATTACAATAAAAGTGTAGGATTTTGGACGTATCTGGAATTCAATTGATTCGCTGAGTACCCACATGAGATCGAAATACCGTTATGAACTCTGATCACGTATACGGGAGATGCACCCAAAGGAAAGAGAAGAACTAAAGAGAATTTCTATTCTTTATGGTAAAACATAAAGACGTAAAACTTATAACTCATTCTTCTATCCGGTATCTTCCCAAATATATAACATACGGGAAGTTATGGATTTGAATTTTTAAATAAAATAATAAAATTCTTTTTTTGCACCCATATATTTTACATATTTATATATTAGTCCCTAATCCACTAAGGGTGGATTAGGCATATTTTAACATCTCCCGCTCACACTTGGTGGATATAATGTTATGGGTTAATTCTCTTTTTCTTCCATCCTTCTTTCATACTAGGTGCTCTGCCGTAACCGCATGGGCATGACGTCTCCATTTAGGTGTCTTGTACTAGGAATCCCTTTTACATGGATCTACACAAGAACAACCCTATAGTGCAGCTCGGTTATATAAAATACAATGCCTCAGATATCCTAAATTTAACCCATATACACTTTCCTTATGACTAATCTAATCCCTCTTGAGTCAAGATAAGACTCAGATTGCCTTTCTCATATACATAATGTCTACTCTTATGAAATTCCCAAAGTAACATCATAAGATACTGGTTTCAAACAAAAGCATAAATGTGTATATTCTAGGTAATCTTTCTTTCGCCCAAATATCATTTTAATATGAATCAAGCGCTTTCTTAACATAATACCTTTAAATTGTATATATCATGATTATAAGAAAAAATGTTAAGGTAGCAGACGTTGAAACATATCTCCATAATATTGTCAAAGTCAAAGGACATCTTTGAAAGGATTAACCTTTCTAGGACTCACACAAAAATGAAGTAGGGATCTCTTCAATTGTTTCCCATTTGTGGCTCTCCAACACATGCGGTATGAATCGCATGCTACAGTGTTACCTTATACTTTTAAGAGCGCATGTCTATTTAATCTTATAATTAACACCGTACAGACTAAAGTTTAGACACACACAATTTCTAAACCCAAATTCCTCATCTTTACTTACATTACATGACGTCAATTTGAAGAATTTGTTGTCTAGCTACAGGCATCATAGATGTGGGATTCCATGATTCGATCCATATTAATAATAATAGATCTCATCTCAACTTACTGCACTGTTGAGTCGAGGCGACATTTAGTCTGTGTTTCTTCTCTACTATATCAGTATTATAACTACTTTAATGGTGAACACAATTGTCTCATCTTTGCACACTTATCCTAAGTGCCAAAGGCGGTCACTTGTTTGAGAAAGCCGACCTCATCAACCTGCATGACACACTAGAAATTGTATACTTTTACATTCACGTGTAAATTTATAATGAAGTATCTACACTTCATTTCCTATGCATGACAAAGGACTCATGATACACTTCCTTGGTCATATACTTATTTTGGGGACTTTGCACAGGAATGTGTTGTTCAACAACAACTTTATGTGCTATAATATCTCTAACAATATCACATCTTTTATATCTAGTATTGGTATGATACTTAGGATCTATTTCTCATACAATGACTGTATTGTTTGCACAATACATTAACAATGGATTTGAACTCTTATTTTCAAATCATAAATGTTTCTCCAAACATCATCAATCATATATCAATTTGTACTAACATAGTACATAATTAAAACACACATAATCATTATGTGCCCTAAAGTATCTCAAAGA
>JBAGKO010000005.1:11467506-11482883 GCA_037177275.1 Acacia concinna | reverse complement strand
GCCGTCCCATCGGGTTCGGGCTAGCCCGTCATGGGTTGAGATCATATGGGTTCGAGCTTAAAAGACCCGTATTTATATAGGCTCATATTTGGCCAACCCAACCCATAATCGCCGGGTTGGGTGGGCCAACCCGTTTTCCCCTTATTTTTTAAACTTCCTTTTTTTTTATATAAAAAAAAGACATATTAATTTTTTTTCATATAAAACCAAACCATTAAAAAAACTATAAAGTTGATAACAATTAATAAATAATAACTCCACTTATTGGAAATTTGAAATTACCCGACTTCCACTTACAAATTACAAGATACAAATTAAGTTTCAAAGTTCATAGTTCAAAACTACAAATGAATTTGAAGGATGCATAAAAGTTAAGATTTTGATATTAGTTTTGGGCTCTTATATCTTAACATTTTATAGATATTTTTCAAAAAATGAAAAAAAGACCATATGGGTCAACCTGTCGCGGGTTGAGACCATATGAATTCGAGCCTAAAAGATCCGTATTAAAATAATCTCACTTTTTCTAAACCCATAACTGCAGGGTTGGGCGGGTTCGGCCCATAGTTAAAACCTATATTACGAGTTCTAATCCACTGACCATTATCATCTTGCAGCTGTGTGGACTCTCTATTTCCTTCTTTTGATAACAGTTGACACATACAAAAACCTGGTGTTTCAATCTCCTTCTTGAAGTCATTTAATTCTTGCATGGAAGTTGAATTATTATAAATTATTTCAATTATAGAAATTTGTTAAAATTATGGAAACCTAAATCCGGTCAGGTTTTATCATTTCAGAAATATGATGTATGTTTTTTTTGCCATATAGGATAAGAATAAAATGGTAAAGGGTGCGAGGCGTCCCACGCCGAGTACGAAAATATTCGGTGCAAAAAAGTGGAAATAATCGACTAATGAGATAAAATATAAATAATTTTATTGAAAAGAATACTTTAATCAGCGCCAAAAAAGAGAGAGAGAGAGAGAGAGGACAAAACAGAATCAGACCAACTGACAAATTTAGGCCACTAACAAAGACGGCCGATAAACCGAAACAAATGAGAGTGCGCAGCCCATATTATTTGCTGTCCAACAAACTCCTTTTCTGGCCCATCTTCTCACTGTTAACTTTTCACTTAAACATGAGATATCTGTTCTGTAAAATATATTTAACTAATTTAATTAATTAAAAAAATTATTTAAATTATTTAAAACTATATGTATTTTTTAAAATATTCAATCATATTCCTTATTTCTTTTCTTCCCTCTTTTAATTAATTATTATAAAGGAGCATTAATTGTGATAAATTAAAAAAATATTAACAAATATGAAGACTTTGTCTTATATTTAAACCGAGATCAACTCTTTAAATATGTTTTATATTAAAGATTTTGTAATTTTTTATTTTTTTAAGAAATATATATCTATGGTTTTTTTTTTGTATCTTCCAAAACTTTTTTACTTTCATGAGGAAGATTTTAATTTCGGTTTATGCGGTTGAAGATTGATGGTGCTATAGTTATTATTTCTCAAAGTATTATATAATTTATTTTAAAATTAAAATAAAATTTTAGATCATATGCTGGCAAAAAAAAATTATCTCATAATTTTAAAGAGATGGAGGCGTGAAGTGTCACAAGCTCCACTCCCAAAGTGGTGTATCCACTTTCTAGTTTCTACAAACCTCATCATAAGTTAACCAAATGGTGAAGAGAATAGTCTCCAACACAATCACTATCTAGAAAACGTAAGAAAATATAAGTCTTTTTTTTCGATAATTAATATAAGTCTTTACTCATGTCAAGAACGTGTCTATTTTTAATAGGCTCTATTTTGTTTTGAATATATATATTTTTAGAAGAGTCACATGCATGTTAAAAAGTTATTAAAAAATAACATATAATTAGTCTTTCAAAATTGGGAGAATTTTATTTAAATACCATGTGAATTTGCAAAACCTAAAAAAGTCTGTTAACATTTCAAAAAGACATCGATCAAATTAGGTTTTTTAAATTTTCGGATGTAAACAGTAGCAGGAATAACCTATATGAGTAATGGATTTCGCTATAATTTTCTAATCTCTTTTTTTCTCTCTCCCTTTGACAACATTATTCATCTTACACTAACACTGACATTGATTGATGCATAGTGACATATGAGAGAAAAATATGCCCATGACAAAGGAGAGAGGGGATTTTCGCAAGTTGAGTAATGAGATTTGCAATAATCGTAATGGAATTTGTTAGTTTGTAGATCACTTTTCACTTCAATAAATATGAAAAACAAAGGAGAAAGGGGATTTTTCGCAAGTTGAGTAATGAGATTTGCAATAATTTTTCACTTCAGAAAAATAAAAATAAAAAAATCATATTTGGTCAATGATACCTTGATGTCTTTTTGAAATATTAATAGACCTTTTTGAGTTTTAAAAATTCAAATGGTATTTAAGTGTCATTTTCCCTTCAAAATACCCATATATAACTGCTTTTGTTTTAATAATAGTTGCAATGTTAAACAATTGTTACTATGAGTTGTTTAACCTTTTCTAATCTAACATTGACTATTAAAATGAGGGGCAAAATCACACTCCAATCCTTCCTACAACTTACTTGGGTATATTGTGAAGTTTAGGTAAATTATATAATTGTAACAAATGTGACTTAATTTTTCTAAAATACTTTCTATCACATTAGATTATATATTAACTTATAATTCTTAAAAAATCAGCTTGAAGAAAGATGATAAATATTATAGATAAAATGGATTGAGATATCTCTTAACAAGATCATCACAATTATAGGGAGAGTATTAATTATTTTTGATTTTGTTATTTGGTTTCTGATACAGGGTTTATGATTACTTCTCTTAATACATATGTTTTATCTAGGACTTAAACTTAGAACCAAGAGAGATTTAGCGAAGCATTACACTGCTAGACTAACTCTTTTAAAAAGATTATATTGCATGCAACATTGTTCTATAATTTTTTGTCGAGTGTCTATCGATCTTTAGAAAATAATTGAAGTTAAAAATGTACTTTATACAATTTCATTCTCTTAATAGTATTAAAAGGAAAAAAATTCAAAGTTTGAAAACTAGACAAAGAGGATTTAAATTTGAAAAAAAATTAAAATACAAAACAAGTATCATTCAAATCAAATTAAAGTGACTAAGATTGTACTATAAATTAAACCACAAATGTAACTGCCCCACCAAATAAAGATCAAAGGAAATGAAGTCAAATTTTCAAATAGTAGGAAAAGTGAAAAAATGTCATGAGGTGCTTCATCTCCAACAAGCTTCAAGCACATGTTCCATCCATAAGCATTGGGAAAAGTAGCAGTTAAACGATCCATTAAACTAATACCCACCCATGTTTGAAAACTTGAAGCACACCTTAAGCAATCCAGGCCTAAAAGTCCCCCCAAAATTTAAAATAATATTAATAATAATTAAAAAATTATTTAAGGTCCAAAAAGAAATCCCATATGAGGAAAATATAACGCAATAATGAAAATAAAAAACAATTACAGCAAAGACCCACGTGAGGATCCTATGTGTAATGCGTGTTTCATTGATCCAGGATTCTTTAAAGTCAACCCCTTTTAAAGTAATATTGTCACCATTGGGATTATATTCATAACCACAAAATTTAATTATTTTTTTTATCAAATTAGTCCCTATCATAAACCAATCTCAATATCAACTCGGGTTGTCTCCTTCACATTTCTTGTTATTTTGTTAATCTCTCTGTGATGTGCCGTGCCGTGCCCTCACAACTACCCCTAATTAATTCATCCCTCTAATATTATATATGTTATTTCCCTAACAATATTACATTAAGTAATCTCCTCATTAATAATAAAATACATGGTGTTCTTTGCGTAGACATGATAAAAAGAAAAGAAATTAAAAAAAAAAATTCTTGATTGTAGTGTTTCACCGGAAATTTTGGACTCTTCTTATACTTACAACCATACATTAAGGGAACAAAGCATACATTGATAAGAGCAATATATATAATACTTTGTTAATCTGTGAAAGAACGTAATTAAGTAGTAATTGTATGTATATATTTCACAAATTATTGCTACACGATTTTCTCTTTTAATGAATACACAAAATTACAGGAAGAAAGAAGAAGAGTGGAGAAAAAAGAAGGCAGATTTAAGTTGAACCTTCATTAATGGTGTAATGGGTTTGGACCAGTAGGCACAAGGCGTTTATCTACACCATAACGTGGATCAATCTGTCCTTCTGCCGCCGGTGGGGGATGCTGCGCCCTCGACTGACTCCGCACGTGGCGGCGGTGATGGTGGTGCTGCCGGAGGTGGCGATGAAGAAACGGGGTGAAGTCAATTCTGGAGGCTAAGAGTTTCCTATTCCTATTCAGAACAGACAGTAACTGGTTGGTACTGATGTTGTCGCCGTCGCCGTCGCCGTCAACGACACCAACGTTGGAGGGAGCGAAACTGAGCCAGCAGCCATGGAAGATGATGAGAACCAGGAAAAGCCAAAGAATTGAAGTGATGACGTGTCGGAATCTGAGGATCATGGTCATACTGATGATGATGAAGGAGGAGGAGTAGGAGGACAATGCATGAGATGAAGACAAAGAGAAGAAAACAAAGATTGCATGGAGAATAAACCAAAAGAGGCTTATAAGAGAGAGAGAGAGAGAGAAGGAAAGATTTGAAGGTGGTGATCTTTCACAATAACTCGAGAGAAATTAATAGGCTGGTATATGAAAGTCTGCTGCAAAATTTGATTCTTCCTGGTTCTTTATTTAATCACAGAGAGAGAGGGAGAGAGGGAGAGGGAGGGAGAGAAAGAATTGTCGAGCATTCTTATTCCAATGAAGCTTCCTTTGCGTTCAAGGAACCAAATGGTCATAAAGAGCAGATTGTCAAAACCAGTATATTATATAAATGCTTATGAGTATGACTTGCTTTAGGCCACGACAAGGGCTTGTGGGCACGTCCCGTGGGTCTCTAAGCGGGCAATTAATACAAGTTTAAGCAATTAAAGTCATTAAGCCAGCAAAGTCTAGTATATTAGGTGGTATCACAGACACTTGGCGGTCATACACATACATTGCCCCCTCTGGGCAACTCTTGATGTGCCCAGCTCATTAGTTGGGATAGAGCATTAACTACGTGCAAATTAGTTCCAAATTCCATACTTTATATGGGTGAAAGATGTCTCAACTATCACTGTGATGGTCTCAAGGATTGAACTCGCTCTCTTTGGCAAGCATGACAAAATTCATCAATCGCTGAATCTAAAGACAAGCGGTAGGAGGTTTTTTTTTTTTTTTAAATTTTATGAATCATCAAATTTTGGGGTTGAATTCAAGTTAATTGTAGAGGTATATAGTATCAAGAGCTGGCTAGCTTGTGTGTTTTGAGATTTGGTATGTATTGTTTTCAGTGAATATGAAGTTTTTGACCTGTTTGATGTGAACGAGTCTTGAAAAGGTACATTTTTTCCACTAGAATTTGGTGGGATCTTCATGAATTCTAATTTAAATAATTATTATATATACATATTGAAAGTTTCTGATCCCCTCTATTATGAAAATCTGCATTAAGTCATTAAAACAGAGCAAACAAAACGCACGAAAAAATCGCCTCTTTTGTTGGACACGGTTCTTTGTTAAAATCCTCCCTCAGATTTCTTTTTTTTCCCCTGTCACAAACTTACACCAAAGCACGTTATGTACATACATATAGTCGGCAGAAAGAGGAGAAGCTGGCCAAGCATTTGACTTTTGTGGTGTTTGAAGTATATTGACCGACTTTACATGTTAATTTAATATACAATTAATGAAATTATTTTTCATTTTTTCCCTTTAATTCTCAAATTAATTATTGGGTTTGACTTGGCATTCTGAAGCTGGCATTGAAAAAGCATCAATGTCAAATTAAACCCATGATCTATAGTATTATTATTATCATCTAATTAAACTACACAGGACTCTATATACATACATATATATATATATATGCCAATTAATTAACACATTGGAACTTGTTAAAGTTGCATAGGAGGAAAACACTATCATCAAGTTCCTTCAATTGCACTCTTTCACAGTCTTGGTTTGTAATAAAATAGGTTCATAATTTTTCGTCCCCCTTAGCTTTGATTCACGCGTAAGATTGAATTAGATATGAAACCTAGCTAGCTGTTCCTGTTCCTATATCTTGTAAAAGTATATTTCTGACTGGCTTAATATTATTATTTTTTAATTATCTTAATCAGTTTATGATTTGTGTGACGATTGAGTAACGGAAGCATGTTGCCTCTGTAGAGTACATGCCCTAACCACAAGTTTCCCTCCAGTTATATAGTAAAAGGTATGACATGTTATTCCAACCTATCTTTATCAGAAGAGAAAAAGAAAAGAAGTAGAGAGAGATAAGTCTTTACCTTGCCAAATTCAAATGGTAGGTTATTACTGTTAAAGGAATTGCACTTTTGACCAATTACACGTTTTGGAGTGCCCTGAAGCTGAAGTAAAACAAGCTACCATAGGACGATGGAGTGAAATGAGAATGTGCAAAGGAATTTTACCAATGAATTTTCTAGGATGAACTGATAACTTACATAGTTATGTGGCTTGCTTGGACTAACATTTGAAAATGAATTTTTTTTTTCTAACTTTTGCAAATTGAAGTTGAAGTGAAAGGTAATTTATACTTTTTTTTAAAAAAAAAAAGATTAATTTCACAAGATATTTGTTTGATTGATATATTGAAAACCTAGCTTTAGAAGGTTCAAATTTTAAATTAAAAACACGAAAAAGTTGTAAAAAGAAAAACTTACTTCAATTCTAAATTAATTTTTAAACAAATAGTCAATTGTCCTTTTCTTTTCTTTTTTTTTTTGTAACAAGACCGTCCGGTAATCTGGTGTCAATTGGTAACCGACTAATCCGAACTCGAGAAGTAAGAATACCGCCCACATTGGCGGGGTTATCCCCTCTTCCAACAAGAGGGTTTCTCAAAATTCGAACACGTTATCATTTTCACGGGGCTCAAACTCATTTACCAGTTGAGCCAACTACTCGTCGGTAATAGTCAATTGTCTTTAAAGGCACATGAAACACCATTTTAGACATAAAATTGGCATTTTCAGTTGATAAAGTCAGTTTTGGCATGAAAAACGCCACGTTGAAGCCGAACACTTGCGTAATCTTTTGAAGTTGAAACTAGAAAACATGAATATATTTTTAACAACAGGCAAAATTTCTGACTAATACTTGTTTTTCTTTCCACATTATGGGAAATGGGCAAGGACTTTAAAATGGCTTTTTAGCAAAATGGTAAGGCAAGTGTGTGTGGGGTATAAGGCATATTGCAGAAGCAGATAGAAATAATTCATGGATTCGCCATTTTTTCTCCAATGGTGGGCGCAAATGTCCCACACAATATGATGTGTTTAGAACCATCTCTTAATAGTGATCACAATAGAATTATAGAACTCAAGCTTCTCTCCCTTGTAGTTAGCGTCTTTGGCGTCTCTCTAACATAAAAGTGACACATTTTGGTGTCATTTGGAGGGGTCTTCCCATTTTTTTTTAAAAAAAGTTTCAAACCTAAATATATTTTTTTAAGTAGCACTCAATATTCTAAATAATTTTTTGTTCACCAAGTGCCATAAAATATTTTTTAACAGCATCTAATATCTGAGAGGCTGCAATTGAAATATTTTTCCAATAACATTTCATATCTTAAACTAAATTTTAGAGGCTTCTTGTGACAACTAGAAAACTAATTTAGTTTAAGATATGAAATGTTACCGGAAAAATATTTCAAGTGCATCCAGTATCTGACAGGCTGCGTCTGAAATATTTTTCCAGTAACATTTCATATTTTAAAATAATTTTTTTGTGCACCTTGTACCATAAAATAATTTTTAGTATCACCCAAAATCTGACAGGCTGCAGTTGAAATATTTTTCTAGTAACATTCCATATCTTAAACTAATTTAGTTTTCTAGTTGTCACAAGAAACCTCCAAAATTTAGTTTAAGATATGAAATGTTGCTGGAAAAATATTTCAGGTGTAGCCTATCAAATACTAGATGCTATTAAAAAATATTTTACAACACTTGATGGACAAAAAATTATTTTAAAATACACCCATCCTAGTACTACTCTCGTCCAAGCACGCTTAACTGCAAAGTTCTGATGAGATTCGGTGCATAAGTGCTGGTATGATCGAACCTCTCTTTAAAATAGTGGAATTAAGGCTTTGTGGTTGTTTGTTTGTTGTTGTATATTGGGTACTACTTTAAAAAAATATTTAGATTTCAATGTTTTAAAAAAACAAAAAAAAATAGAGAGAGAAGACCCCCTCCAAATGACACCAAAACGGTGTCACTTTTATACTTGGGAGACGCCAAAGACACCAACTGTAAGAAAGAGAGAGAAGCCGAGTTCAGAATTATAGCACAACTTTTGGACAATCCTTTTGAGTCCTGGCATGCAAAAGTTTCAAATGGAGTTGTTGGCTATACAGTATCATGAAAATAGATTATTACCAACTCATAATTAAAAGTCAACCACAACCATTTTTCTCATCCCTTGTTCTTTCTCTCTTTCTTTTATTTTTTCCCCACCAATTCAATATATTTAATTTCTTTAAACCATTAACACATGTACACCATCCAATGACCTAGCTAGTAGTGCAGCATAACCACCAAAAAAGAGTCTTCCTTCTTTTTCCCCCCTGGTTGATTGGCTCTGCAAGTTCTCTACAGTTTACACCACAAACTCCATAATCCAGTTGTACAAACATAATCATTCAAATCACACTAAAATATATTATCATACATAGTGCAGCATAGCCTCTCAAAAGAGTCTTCCTTTTTGCCCTGGTTGATTGGCTCCAAGTTTTTCAACAGCTTATTATACCACAAACTCCTGTAGCAAAGATGTAATCATTTTCCCACTCCACATGGAAGAAGGTATAGTCTTTCACGAGGAACATGATATAGTTAAGGGGAAACAACAAGATGTGACATGTTTTAGTATTATTGCTTCCGATTCTAAAAATAAGATCTAATTTATAGTGTAATTTAGACTAGGGGAGTATTTAAAAATATAGTGTGGTGTTTGATATGAGTACCAACCAACCCATTAGATACAATAAACCTGTTTTTAAAGTTTTGCTGTTTAATGTTCGAATCAGATACAACTAAAGCAGCAGGATCCGAACCTGCACTGTTAAATAATCCAAGCTCATCATGGAAACAACTTCAACAAGTTCCAATCCATGAAATGCTCCAATGAAGAATCAACTTAAAGCAATTTAAACAGGCTGCTGAATGAATAACCTGAAATAAGAAATCCTTAGCTTGACTTATGATACTATACCTCTGAACTATTGCATTCTTGTTTTTTGTTTGTATATCAACTGTTGCCCCATATACATATTTACTTTTTGGGCACAGGTTCTATTCAAGGCACTTTTAGATCCAACAAGAATTTAAATTTGAGTTTGTCATGTTGTGACTCCAAATTACATATAAACATCTATGAACCGTGAATATTTGGATAAAGAGAAAATTAAAGGTGAAAGTATAATAGAAGGGAAAACTTTAAAAAATAATAATTTTTTTTATCATTTTTAGGAAGTTGTTTTCCCCTCTCCATCCAAATATACCTCTAGCGTTGTCAGGGTGTAAGAGATGGTGTGAGGAATGTAAATACCTGAAATTGTCAGTCCTGAGGATAAACTTGTATGCACAAGCTGTTATTACATAACAATGAAGGGAACCACTGTTAATCACTTAATCACAAACTGATTCAAATGTTCTGTGCAAATATGTTTTGATGTATTTAAAATTTGAATTTAAAATATTAAAAAAAAAGTGTAAGAAGTCTTGGTCACACCGCCTTCTTCAAAGAAGATTATTAATTTACATTATCAGAATATCAAATCAATTGTTTGTTTCACCAGCTGTTATCTTAATGATCAGGACTAATGGTTTCAATGAAGAGACAGTGACACATGACAATTTTAATGAGGCATAATGAAATAGAATGTACTAGAGACAGTTCCTTCAACAAACAATTCCATGTTTTCTTCCCAGCTTATTAAATGTGTGACCTAATCCCATGACAGAAGTATATATTGGTTAATAAATTTCCAGGTTAACAGAAACAAATCCAAACACAATGAGTCAGTCAAAAAAAATCTGAACACAGTGATGATTACTGATAATTCACTTCTGTATGTGTATGAAGCCCAACAAACAAAAATAAAGACAATAAGAAAGGTGAAAACATAATTAGAATAAAATCCTGTATCTTTTAAATCATGTCTGTTAACTTTGTACCCTGTCGCCTACCATCTCTATCTCTCCCATTATAACTTCCACAATGGAGGTCCTCATCTTCAAAAAATGAAGAACAGAGAATTCGGTTGCTAAGTGATGCAAAAGAATTGTGGAGTCAATACCAAAATCACTACCTTCAATTTTAATATAAGATATAGTTTATAGTGTAATTTTCTAAATATAAGATTTAATTTATAATGTAAATAAATTCAATATAAACTATATCTCAAATCAAGGATTAGTATTGCTTTACACCCAAGAGAATGAAACTCCAACACATTCTATCAAAACTTAAAAAATAATACTCCATCCAGTCCTAATTAAAATGGCCCGATGAATTTTTTAAAGAATCCTAAGAAAATTCTAAAAAAGTTAATTACATTATTTTAAGACATTAAAAATTTATTATTTTTTTTAAAATTAAGTTGTTTGACTTATGAACTAATATATAATATAATAAAACATAATATATAATATGATTAAGTAATGTATGGAGTAATTAACTTTTTTATAATTTTTTTAGAATTCTTCAAAAAAGTCAATAAGCCTTTGTAATTAAAATAGGAGGGAGTAATAGATTGACCTGTTCATAATGGAAACAACAGAGGAATCCCTGTGCTGCTTGACCTTCTTCTCTGTGCTCCTTAATGTACTCTTCTTGCTCGTTTGCCACCTGTTGACAATCAGTGGTAGCAGCTACAGCAGCACTACACGTTTTGGCAGCTTTTGTTGTCCATGAGAAACAACATATGGCAAATGAAGAAAATGAGTGCGTGATATTATACAGTCTACGCCAATTGGTACTTGACTAGTGATAAAAATGAGCACATTCAAGCATCAGGATAAACAGAAAGAAACTAGTAATAAGGAGGCTTGGTCTATAAGCTAAACTTAGCTTATTCGTCTTCGAAATTTAGAAAGTTTCAAAAAGGCTGACAAAGATTGCAAAGGACATCCAGCAGAAGCAGTCAATTATCATGCTGAAAGAAAACATACTATCCTGTGAGCCAAACACAGGTGCAGATAACTGTACACATTCATGTTGGAGGATAGGAACAGAGAGTTTGAAAGACAAGACAAGCAATAATCCAAAATAGGCATGTTACAGACTTTGACAATTTGACACGAATAGTGAGACTGAAGTACTGGAAATGGAAGCTTCGATTTAGAAACCCAAAAAACAAGTAGCTTCTAGGCATGGATACACAGCAATCCACGGAAATGATTATACACTTAGTTAAACAGCAGAACTATGATGTTTTCTATTAAATTAACATAGAAGTTGCTGATGAGATCATGAGAAAGGAAAATCCAATAGTGTAATTAATCACATAAGACTAAAATGATTATTTAGGGGCACAGAAAACATACATGTAACTAAACACAAGCTTGATACTTCGTTGTCCAACTTGTTGGACCTTGTGGAAGTTATTAGTCTATTGCGATGATATAGAAATCAGAATATTGCTCAAGGATACATGTATTTATGCTCATTAGCCTAGAATTTTCTTACGACAGAAGAGTTTCTTTCTCAAGCGATTCCATGATGAAAAATGCTATTTTAGTGTTTATACTTTATACTGGATTGCTGATAAATCTCTAAATTTGGTACATTTCATGCTTATTGAAAATTTTTAGAGAGTTATCTAATTAATTTTAAAAGATTTACTAAAGATATAGGTATGATATCAATTGGGTGCTTTATTTAGGGGATTTCTTTATAAATATTTTAGATCAAGTCAAAATAAAAATAAATAAGTTTGGGATATGAAAAATAATAAAAAATATAGAAAAATAGCATATTAGTTTATTTTCGACTATATTTCAACTTCTTTTATTTTATTGTTATGATTTTTTTAGGAGAATTCTATTTAAATATTATTTGAATTTCTAAATCTCAATAAGTCCTATTACTCATAAAAATAATAGAATTACTCAAACTTATAATATAATTAATAGCTTAATTTTATGAAATATTATTAACTTGATATTTTAAAATTAAAAAGGTATTTAAAAAATTCTTCCATTTTTTTCTTTCCATGACCGTTTTGTTTTATGTTTTTTTCAATTATTATTTCTTTTCAGCCACTAGCCCACCAGGAGAGTAAAGTCTTTCCTTTTTTTTTTCCCAAAAGGAGAGTAAAGTCGGTTTGGTCAAGTGGGGAAGCAATCACACGGCAGCGTTTTGAAGGCAAAGAATTGAAGACCTAAACACGATTCGGGGAGGAGGCAGCCGCGATCACTGTAGATCGTCTTCTCAAAGGCACCAAACCAGCACCGGAACCAGCGTGAAGGGAAGGAGAGCGAGGTAGAGAGGAGCTAAAGGAATCGACGGCAATCGGAGTAAGGACGGAAGGAACTCCGATTTGCCGTCTCTATATTCTGATTCTCTTCTTCTTTGAGCCAGAACTGAACCAGAAGACGAGAGGAGGGGCATCTTCTCTCGGAACCAGAGAAAGTTGCCGCTGCCTTCTTAGTGAGCAAGGACGCCGGGGAGGAACCAGAGGAGGCTGAAAGCCGTTTAGAGATGGACTGAGGGATACTGGTTTCCGTATTGTTCTTTACCCTTTTCTTCTGTTTTTCTTGAGGCGACAGGAAGAGGAAGCTGGGGAAGGAACTATTGATATCTCCGTTTTGTTCCTTGTCTGTTCTCTTTTCGCCTCTAAATCTGAGTTTGGATTCTAAATTTGTGTGGCTACTGATTTGAATTTCATCCAGTTTTTAGTTAGTTTATCTTCCAATGCAGAGGAATTATGATCTTGTTGGAGGATTAGACTTTGTTTTAATTGTTTAGTTATAATTCATGGTAACTTTCCATGACTTAATCTTGTCAGTATTATTTTTATCTATAGTGCTTGATCCCCAATTTAGTAAATTTAGACTAGTCTTGACAGGGGATATTAATTAGATTATGATTAAGTAGTATAAGATTATATTGTAATTTAATTTGTTGATAAACATACATCTAACACTCATATAATTCTTGATGAGTTGGAATTGTTTTATCTCTTATCTAATTATGTTAAAAGTTGTAAAGAAATTGAAAGCCACTTATAATTATTTATATTTAAGATTAATGAAATTGACATTAAATTTGTTAAATCAGTAGAAATAAGGTTTATAAAAATAATAATTTATTAGTGACTCCGAATTACTTTTTTAAGATTTATGGTAATTAGTTTGTTTAAATTTTATTTTCACTCATTAAAATTTAACTTTGATTTACTTAAATAAAAGTATAAAATCAATATTTAAACAAATTTAAGTACCAATTCTTCGTTGAGAATGATAGAGGTTATTTTTTGAGAAGGGCTTTCTTTTTTATATAAAACTGAAAATTGTTTCAAAGGAGACCATACATGATGAGTAGTGTGATCTTGTCCAACATGAGAGATTGAGATTGAAGTAGCAAGAAGCTAGCACTCTTGATACATTGCTTCTTTGTTTCAATTCAGCTATTCAGATAAACAAAGCTAGACAATTTTACTGATTTCCAGAATAGTTTAGTGTTCCATCACTTGTCCAATTGTAATGTCTATGGATTCTTCTTCCACATTTTTGGTAAATTGTTTGACATAAGTCATAATTAGAGTTTTGTGTAATACTGCCTCATGTCCTATTTATAAGACTCAGTTCACTTTTTTCGAGAATCATAAAAAAATCTTATGAAAACTAATTATATTATTTTAAAACATTAAAATGTATCATTTTTTTTTAAAAGGTTAAGATGCAAATCCACCCTGAAAATATTCGCTAAGTCTTAATTTCGCTCTAAAAGTATTAAATTGTAGCAATTTTGCCCCTAGTTAACAGCCCAAACAGTCAAATGTTAGTTGACTATGTGATGTTGATGTGGCATGTCTACATGTCATATCCCTCTCTTGTTTTCCAAAATCAGATTTCCAAGTCAGATTTTTTAAAATAAGAAAAATATTAAAAAAAATCATATCCTTATCTTCTTCTTCCCAAAATCATCCACATTCCATTCGCAGGTCCGTTCAATGGAGGATTTGAGGGGAATCAGCGCAACGGTAATTAAAGAAACAAATTAAATATTTATGCTATGACAGGGATTCAAATTCTCAGCAATCAAAAGGAGCTTTTAACAGACACCACGCTGAAGAATAAATATGCAAGACCTAAATGTTCATAAACAGAGATTCAAAATTGCACCTCCAGATCCAACGTCGTCGCCGTGCTGTTTTCAACAGCAGTGATGGTTTCAACATTACCGCTGTATGCCGAGGAACATAACAGTGGTAACCGACTAGAAAATGTTCTTCAGAAACCACCGTTGTCGCGGAATTCACAGAGGTGCCCAGAGAAATTGGCGTGCCCGACAGATTTGAGGTTCCGAGCTGCTCACTGGAAGAAGGCAGCTGCAATTGACAAGAACCAAAGGCGGTTTTCATTTTCTTGGACGCGGGAACTTCCATAGAAGCTTCCATGCCGGCGAGTGATGAAGCATTACGGTTAAGGTCACTCATTCTTTCTCTGGTTTTCCAGTTTTTGGTTATGCGAAACTTGAGAGGGAAAAACGGAGGCGAAAGGGAGCTAGGGGGTAATAATGGATTAGTGGGAAAAAGGGTTAACGGACATCAGATGTGGATGATTCATGATTTTATTGAGAAAGAGGTTTTTGGTTGAGGAACAAAATTGTTGCCGAATTCAGGTGAGAGGAAGAGAGAGGAACGGATGATGGGATGAGAGAGTGTATTCTGATGATTGGGCATTGGCTTACACATGGGTTGACTTAGGGAGTGCAACATGTATAATAATAGTCAAATAACACAAAATTAACAGTCAAACCTAACCTTAAATAAACAGAGGGACAAAATTGTTACATTTTAATACTTTCATGTCAGAATTGAGACAAAAAAAACTTTCAGGGCAGAATTGAAACTTAGTGAATACTTCCAAGGCGGATTTGCACCTTAACCCTTCTTTAAATTACATTGTTTGACTCATAAATTAATATATAATATAATAAAATATAATATATGATATGATTATGTAATGTAATTAGATTT
>JBAGKO010000005.1:11413192-11439560 GCA_037177275.1 Acacia concinna | reverse complement strand
GTACTCATCTGATTTCTAGATCTGCTTTAGCATCATCCTCTTCTTCTTTTTCTTTTTTTTTAAGAGTTTTTTATTCTGTAATTCTTTTCTTTTTGAATTTTCTCCAAATCAAAGTTCATGGAAACCAAAAATACAGGTTCCAGGGTTTGATCTCATCGTTTAGTTTTTGAAACTGAGCGGTGAAACAGAAACTTCGCTGCTCTACAAGGTTTATCCGGTACGGTATGTTCTGCTTCAGTGCCCCATTCAGTGGTTCTTCTTAAGATTATATTGGATCAAAGTACTCGAAAACAGTGTCTAGTCCTATATGCTAAGGTTGTATACCATACACCCGCCAGATTGAATTGTGTGGAGTTTTCCATCTTTAGGAATAAATTTTTATATATTTAAGTACCAATTTCTGCTGCTACAAGGGCTTTATCTTATCTTGCTGAAACTCGCAGGATTCGCGCTTCTGTGTCTAGCTAGGGCATTCTATTCTAGGGGTACCTTTCTTGTTCCAGATTTTTGTTCTCCTTTCTCTTTAATTGGATAATTTTTTTTGGGGTTCAGAACCAGAAGTATCTTTTGAGTTTTTGACTGAGTATATTTTGCTCATCCGAATCTGACCATGGATTTAGTTAGGGTTTGTTATATTTTGAAAGGAAATGTCAAATGTTTGGAAACGCTGGTAGGCTTTAAAAGTAGTTCTCCTTTAGGTCGCTTTCCAGGAGTGTGCAACCAATACTGCATGGACCTTAAAGATTCCCGTAAAGAAGGAATCAAAATACTGTCGGTGGCAAAAATGATACTCAGAACTCAGAAGAAACTCCTCGTTATGCCAAACTTCCCAAGATTCTTTAACTGCCTTCTTCTTTGTTTGCCTTGTGAGAGGGTGTTGCCGTGATACTCACAGTAATATGATAATAACAATGTTTTTCTGTGTAGTGTTTACTGCTAAAATTGGGCTCCATTGATTCTTAGTTTTATTCTACATTTATCCAATGAACGTGATTATTGAAAAATCTGAAAATATAACGAACTAACAATTTTCCAATATTCAATATTCTTGGGTTTGGGCCTCGTAAGGATAGCAAACGTTCTGATTAGGAGCTGGCCACTGGAGTTAATTTGATATGTTTTTTTATTTTTGGTAATATATTAGAAAGTCTAGATGAGTGCTGTTAGCGTAAATCTCCATATTCAAAGGGCACTCGGTGAGACTAAACTCACAATTTTATAGATATGTTTTAGACATGTGATCCCAATAACTAATGTCACCAGGCCCGTAACGAGGCTTGTGAGTAAATAGTATAGATGATGGATAATTTATTACTGGCATATCTAATTCAATCATCTGGTAATAAATGGTTATAAATTTCTCAAGTAGAGGATCTTGGTGACTCGGTCATTCTTTGAGAGATCACTAGAAAGGGAAAGAACACAGCACAGCGGAACAAGTCGTTCACCTGCACGCACTTCAACGAATATAGCATATACCTTTTTTGTTGTGTCATATTAATATGGATGTAATTGACCGATTCACCCTCGTTCAGTGATTACATCTGACATAACTAAAATCATTCCATCATCTCATGCCACCCCAAAAATGAAAGATATTTTTAATCTTAAAAAAAAAAAAATCACCACTTGGAATTATTAGCGATCTTTTGGTATGCCTTAAAAAACTCTCCACTTTACTGTCTTGTGATTAAATGATCCGTCAGCTTTCTTCAGCTAATATACAATTCTCTTGTGCTACCAAGAGTTCAGGCGTTTTGCTATTGTTTTCTTGAAGCGTTAAAACACCACAGCAGTTTTGCCTGTAAACCATTTTACTTCAATCAAACATGTCATTTTTTTTAACGGTAAAGTACTTTGATCTAATTAACCTTTTAACTTATATTTATGACTACATCAACAAATAAAAGGTGAAACCCGCGCGTAAGCTTTTCTTTCAAACTTTTATTCGAAAGGTGCTAACCACCCCGTGGGGTCGAGCCTACTATATCACCTTGATACTAGCTAGGTGGATAACTTTACCCCTAAAAATGTGGAGTGAGAATGTGAGATAGAGATTAGATTCGAACTTTCAGAAAATATCTGAGATTACTTTGACCACTTGGTAATTAAACACTTTTTTATTCCTATTGTTCCTTCCAGAAATCCTTTATCTAAACAAACTAGCAATACAGACACACACAACACCCCTCGGCCCTCGCCCCCAACATGCTTGGACACACAATGAAGTAAAATTTGAAACAACCTGTTATCTGCCTACACTTCCCTACTCCATACTAGACTAACAGAGAAACCTAATTTCCCCCCCTCTTTCTTGGGACCAGAATACACTTAATAATTTATAAATCAACCACGTACTGTACAACTGAATATTGAATTTATATATAGATATTTAATTTCTTCAGTTCCTTTAACGAGTTGTCTTCTTTAATTCAGAAAATTTTCAAGAAGATAGATAGAGGAGGTCGAAAGGAAGATGAAATTGGTGGCACAGGTGGAGGACAGTGCAACTTGTCGGAGACACATTTTCTACAAACAACTACACGTGTTTCTGAGTACGGTGAGTCTGCTTTTCCTTTCATTTCCTAAAGATCGAACCAGTTCAAACCGACTTTCTCCCTTGATACAATATAACTGGTGTTTCAGATATTTCTGCTAATTAAAATCACACACTGATTACCATAACAATGAACCAAGCATGATCAGCTTACATGTTTCAACCTTGAAATGATCATTTTTGTTCAGTCTTTTTTTGTCTCTATCTGGTTTAGAATTAAGTAGTGGGGCCTTGGCCTTCTTTGGCCGTAGTGGTCATCAGATTCTTTGTGGACATAGTGCCTGTTTGTTTTCATTTTTGAAGTTACAGTATGTGCAAGTCGAGATAAAACTCTTTTCACATATTTACTGAAGAATCTGTAAAAACTATTTTTAAAGGATACGTTACCTCTATTTTCTAGTTGTATCAATGTGAAGAATTAATTTTTTGGCAAACAGAATTACTTGTTTGTTTGCAACATATATAGAATGTTCAGTTATTTTGTACATATACATGATCATTTTCTAATTCTGCTTTTATGGCTAAAGAAGCCTCCTGATAATTAATTGCTCTGTCTGACAACTGATGACTAGTAGATAGCCAAGCTAGACATTAATCGAGTACCTATACAGTTATACTGGAATTAAGTTGAATATGAGAAATTTTCCACTAAAATGTCTCAACAGTTATGACTTTACTGTAGGAAGTTGTTCTGACTCAGCGGCTCTAACCTTTGGTCTGATACAATTCGATTTTTCAACTAATAATCCATATATATATATATATATATAAAGGGATGAGTGTCGTTATATTTTATATCTGGTTGCCAGACAAATATAGAAAAAAAAGCTAACAAAAATGGCACCTTAGCTTTGACAGAGGAAAAGATGATAAACGAACTTTTTTTTCTCAACACTTGGGGAAACATGTCTTGCACCCAAAAAATGTTATGAACACAAATTTTAAGGGATAGTTTTGTCCAAAAAATTCTAAGGGTGAGAGTGATCCCTACAACTTATTAATCAAACCACATCTGTAACACTTTCCGATGTAAAGCTTTTGACAAAAAACAGCGCGGATCATCTTCTTCCTTTATTTTAGGCCTCTGGTATGAGCTTAGGCATGCTTGTCACTCATAAAATAACATCCATAGCTTCCTTAATGCAGGTTTCCAAACGAGTGAAGTTCTTGGCCTAGACTCTAACCAATTATGTTAATCAAGGGAATTCCTTGTCCTTTCCTTTTCCATTTCTTAATAGTTCTATTCTATAATTTTATTCAAAGTAACTTACGTATCATACACTCAGTCAATATTTATTTGATATAGCTTTTATCACAAAAATAAATGTCCTTTATGATTCGTTTTATCTTGTGTTCAGTGCTTGAACACAGATAAAATGGGACAATATTGATTTACCCTGAGAATAGAAGAAAATTATCTCAGCAAGTAGTGCATCCCGTAGCTAGCAAGCAGCACAAATTGCTTTGTTTTTAAACTTCATGTTGTATCTTCTATTAATAAAATTTGTATTTTTATTGCTTTAAGTACCAGAAAAGAGTATTTAGGGGAATGTTCAATGTTAGTATAGTAAAATACACCCTTCAACTCATAAAAATTATTCATTTGGATTTTTTTTGTCACTTTTATAAAAGTGTTTGTCTGTTTTAGGATTTCGACAGATTAAAGTACTTTGATTATTTTTTCTTGGTTTATCCTTTATTGATGTAAAAGTATTATTTAAATTAATGTTAGTTTAGTAAACTATTCTTAAATTTTGCTACAATAAATCTGAGTTATTCAATTATTTTAAAACTTTATAGCAATATAAGTTATTTACAATTCGATAAAAATAAAAAGGTTATTTACTTATTTAATGGTTTTCTTGTTGCATAAAATAGCCCTAAAGCAACAATTTAATAACGGAATGTGCCCAGAACTATTAAAATGCCGTCTTTGCTAACATGAATTACACTGCTCCTTCAAGCATAAACAAATCGAAACAATGTTTCTAATTTAGCATTTACTCATCATGTTCAATGTTTACAAGTAGTGTATTCTTTTTCACTGAACTTTATGGATACGGTCTGAAAACATAATTATGAAAATTTATTTGGAAACAATGGTTAACATATAAAATAATATGTTGGCTCCCAAGATTAGACAAGCAGCAAAAGTAAAAACTCTCTTGATGTAGGAATTTCTATTCTATGGGGCAGAATATTTTTCTCATTAGAGACTTGCTATTTGTGTCTTGTCTCTTGAAAGACATATATATACTCAACGTCCATTTATAATATTTCATCACATCCTGAAAATAAGATCTATTTATAGAACTTATATCATGGAGCGGAGGTATTATTTATTTAATATTTTTTACAACTAAGAATTATAAGTGTTACATTTGGTTATATTTTTTTAATATTTTTTACACCAAGAATTAGAAGTAAATCTTTGTTTGAGTGTGATGATTTATGGACTAGCTAAGAAAATGTTAACCCATCATAGATATGCATTTAATCTAGAGAAAATAGTTATAATGTTCCAATAAAGGGGATATAATTACTATTAAGTCTTACAAGTGACTAACATGCAAACAAATTGCCGTGCAAGAAAAAATATGTTGATGTTACCCACTTTGTTTTAAGACTTTTTGATTATTACATTTCTTCTCAGGGGACCTCAGTGATTTTCTCTTTAATATAGCAAGACCTCCTACAGATAGGTAGGTACTTGAGTAGACTTCAGTTTATATGTAAGGACCCATTACAAGGTGTAAAATTTAAAGAAATAAGATTTATTACAAAGCCTAGCGAATAACTTAGCTGTTCCATTCTAGAAATTTATTTTGGAAAGGGAACGGATAAGTATTCCCTAGAATGTAAATGAAGTTTTGCAACCAAATAATAACATGATGATGATATGAACTCACCCTTTTGACTAAATTGTTCTTATAACAACCCTATAATCTTGTTCTCTAGTCTAAAATATCCTTTGTGTGTATTCGGAATAATTTATAAGTGATTTATTGCGGAATACAAAGTAAGTATACGAGAGACGTATTACGCAATAAATCACTTATAAGTGATTTATTTGAAGTTATCAAACAAGCCCTTTGTTTTCTCCACTCACTCTTGGTTCCTAGAAGACCTGTTGGTTTAATAATTACCCATGCCAATATGTGGCTGAAACTTTATATTTGATATATGTGTGTGTGTGTGAATGTATTATTCAATAATATTAGTTAATTAACTTTCCTCCACATGCTTTAGTTTTATTTATCTCTCTTGAATCTGTGTTCCGATAAGCTGATCATTCATAGTTTGAAAATTCAAAACGAGAAGTCGACATAAGCATAGTGGTACATGTAGTGGATATGTGTCCATTCAATCACTTCTATAAAGATAATTAAGCGGAGTTAATCACACATTGGAATACCACTTAAGGGGCTATCCAAAGACAACAAAACATACATACATCAGATTAACCCCTAACCATTTTCCAAGGGACAAGATCGACTTTAAAAAAACATCCACAATATTAATGAAGAAACATGTCATCTAAGCGCGTCAGCAACACAATTAAGTATGACTTCATATATATAAGCATAAACATTTTGAGAAATCTTTCTATATTGCTACATACTTGTGGTTTTTGGACTATATATGTCTCACTGAATATGTATGATGGATCAGAGCAGAAACAAGAAATTAAAAGTTACATATTATTAATTCCACAGATACATTGCATACAATCATTTACGAGATATTGTTTTTCATCAGAAGCTAGCAAATGGAAGAACAGCCTTATTACGTTACATGCCAAAAGGAAAGTGATTAAATAAAGCACATCATGTTTTGCATTTCAAATATTGATCAATTGACACATCAAAGATAGATATGCAAGCTAAGGGAAGAACCAATGTATCGTACGTTAGATCATGTGATTGTTGTAGGGCTCCCAAAGCTTTGGCCAGGACTGAAATTCCGCAAACTGATGCTGCTGCTGCTGCTGCAAACATTTTAAGAGCTATTAGAAATAGTAATTAATATAATGCTCCATGTTGAGACCACCATATTGAATCACCACTTATTACATGAAAATCTATTGTTATGATTGCCATAATAACTGAAATTCTGCAAATTATTGATGCTCTAGTATCGATGTACTATGTTTGGGAGATGGATGCATAATGTTTATTTTTTTATTTGGGTGTAAAATTTGCTGTAATATATTAAACTTACATCTTGTACGAATGGAGTTGAAGCATTCAATGAGTTGAGTATCATATTAACAGCCAAGGAACCATCATCTTCGTTTGCCTGAGAACTTGGTTCATCTTCAGCTGCCTTAGCCATATTGACCTCCGAGGTAGGATTATTACCCTTTTCTCCTGTTTCAAACGGATTCCATGAACCAAATTGAGTGAGATTACAGTTATGGTTGGTTGAGTTGTCATCAGCTTCTGGCAATAGCTTGCGACCTTTCATTTTCATCTGATTCAGCTTGGTCCTCTCTCTTGCCCTCTTTCTTGCCTTTTCTCTTGACGCTCTTGCTGTTAGAGGATCCAATAATAGTAGTGCACTCTTTCTTGTATTTTTTGTCCTTCTCTTCGTCACCAGTAAGGGACGTTTATCTCCCTGATCTTGCTCTTGATTCATTCCACTTAATGCCACATCGTCCAAACCTGAAATCCCTTCACATTCTGAAGTTGAAGATGCACTCTTCACTACCCCACCACTGATCCCACTGCAATTATTAGTGTAATTCTTGTCTACTGCTAGCTGTTTGATCGCGTTCTTTGACTGATTCAGCAACCACTCAACGGTTTTGCTGGCCTTGTCAAAGCCTAGAATGTCTTGAAGACCAAAGAATCTCTTGGCTACTTCCAGAGAGAGTCTCATTCTGCGATCTCTCAGCCCTTTAGCTGTCTTGATCTTGCTGTGCCTATCTCTCTTGCAAATCCTCTTATTCCTTGTCGCCGGGATCTGCTCATTCTTGCTCGGAACCTCCATGCTTGCTTCTTCAGCTAGAGGTTGTGATTGATGATGAAGTAAGAGGCGGTCATGGTGGTGGCGGCTTGGTTGCTGAGGGAGGAAGATTTCATTGTCTTCAAAGGGAAGTGGAGGGAAGTGAAGAAAGGAGAAAGGAGGAGGAGGAGGAGGAAGGCTATGTTGCGTGGAGTTTAGGTTGCTGTCAAAGGGAAAAGAATTCGAAGGAAACATATTGGTTGGGTACTTAGAGAGAGATTGTTGCACTTGATGATAACCCTAGCTAGACTCTGAGAATGGGACTACATAAAAGCTTGAGAACGACATGTATGTTCAGTTTTTTTTGTGAAGGAGCATAATAGAGCAGCAATTCCATCCCTTTCACTTCATTTTAGTTCGCATGCTCCCCAGAGCTCTTACCTGCATAAAAGCACAGATATACATAGTTTGAGAAAGACAACCATTTTCTTACTGTTCTTTTTACCTACTGATGATGATGCTCCACCGTATATGTGTTCGTGTGTAGCTGTGTGAGAGAGAGAGGTGTTGTACAACTGCCTCCTTGAAGCGAAGTACGTACAACAGTTTGAGAAAGACAGCACAGACAATAATACCTTACAGGCATGAGGGTTGAATAATGAGCGAGCCACAGAGAGAGAGAGAGAGAGAGAGAGAGAGAGAGAGAGGCACAGAGTAAAGATGGTGTAGTGAGTGATTAAAGAAGCACCATCCAACAAGGGCAATTTATTGCCCGTAATCCAACCACCTTTTTTCTTAATAGCTTTCGAGCTAAAAGTTAACCTCTCTTTAGAACCATATTATGAGATTTGAGAAGTCAGTGGATAGATAATGTCCTCTCATCTTTGCCACTTCACGTGGTCCGTAGCTGCCACTTCACGCGCAACTCAAAAACCCACCTCCTCTTCTCTATTTCCCTCTCTCTATCTCTTTGCTAACATAGATTTCCTGTCGCATTATATTTTACTTGATTTATATATATATTTATCTGTTTGATCCGGTTCTTATTTTGCTGCTTAATTAATAGTCTGTCTCTTTTACCTTGCATGGACTCCAAAGTTTCATCCATGTCTGTCTCTGTCCGGTTCATTCTCTGAGACGCGCACACAGATATTGGTTCGATGGGGGAGGCGTGCGTGAGGAACGTCATTTGCCATGACTTTTATGGGAAGATATACACAGCATGAATTTATTTTCATCTTCCTTCTTCTTGTTCTTTATAGTCAAAATTCACTCTCTGATGGACGAAAGCCGAAACTGTACACTTCTGTTTACCTACACGTGTCCCTCACAAGCCCTAAAAAAGAGGAGAGAGAAAGGTACAATAATTGTTTCAGTCCAACGGGCTTCCACTGTGAAGGCCTGCCATGGGAAGAAGCAATGCTCCCTTTGACTGGGGTTCCTTACCATGTCATTTTCACCAAAAAGAGAAGTTCCAATTATTTTATCTGTTTATCTATGAATCCATATCCATCAAAGTCCATTTGAGAATATCTTCTTGTTGGTTTTTCCTTCCCATGCGTGCCCCAAGCTTATCCCTTTACCTTATGGCTCAAAGTAATGCTCTTTCTGTATATGCTGCTTTTCGCTGCTGTTTGTAGGGTCCAAATGCTTATCATTACTAGATTAGAAACTAAATATATATATTTATTTTCAATTAGCACTTAACATATATAGATGTGCGATTACTTCACCTGTGTATGGCGGCCTTGTACTTGTTTTATTTCAAAATACGACTTTAAAAGCCCCCCTCTCTCAGTAGTAGTGCACCTGAATGACCTAATAAACTTTCCTCTTTCTCAGTTTTTTTTCTTTCCATTTATACATGCCGTTCTTCACACTTAATTTTATCTACAAGTACGCCTACAGCTCTCTCTCTCTCTCTCTCTCTCTCTCTCTGTAGCTATCTATAGCTGAGTCTTGTGAGCAACTTTAAGAATGGCATAATTACAAGGACCACATGATATATGGCAAAGCAAGGGTCGTCCTGGGGTTGCTTTCAAGCAGGAGAGATAACTCTATGACAAGAAAGCAGTGGTGAATAATGTAGGGCATGGGGGTTAGAGTGCTTGATTATGAGACCACAAAGCCAAAAACCCTACATAGTTCTATGCCTCCTTATACTCTTAGTGCTTTCATTTCTATGGATGGGTTTTTTTCTCTCTTCCTTTTTTTCCCCTTCATTTTTCTTCTGTACCAGAAAAGAGAAAAGATAGAAAAGCCCTGTTTGTGGTTGAGATTGCGAGATGCCTAGCTTCTTGTTCCTTTATATCTCAGATATATCAGATCATTACTGTTTCTCTCTCTCGTTTCTAAGCTCCTCGCTTTTCAGAGACATCTCGATTTGTGGGTTTTAGGGGAAGAACCAAATTCCTGTCTCGGCGGTCAATAATTAATTCCCTCTTGTATCAGAAGCTTATCATTAGGTCTCAAATTGAAAAGAAAAAAAAAATTGAGGTTTTTGATGCAGAAATTGATTTTGTGACCATCTTTCAGCATTATTCCACTGCAGATTCTGTTGGTAGAACAAGCACAAGCTTTCCCCTTTTTCGCTGAAATTAATTATCTCTACCCTGTGTATGTTTTTTTTTTTTTGGAAACAATAGTTTATGCATATTTAGGTTTTTAAGTATTTCCTGACAAATTTATCCCTTTTCCGGAAAACAAATTATTTCTGCATTTATTATTAGAAATTTTGTGAGAGTTTGTATAGAGCTATATGTATATAAATAAACATTCAAACTGTCAAGTCTTCTTTTCATATTGAAATTTAAGTTCCAATCTTTAAAATTTTTTATTTAAAAACTATAGTGTTTCAGAACGCATGCGCGTAAGCACTTGTATGTCTTTTGGTGCGGGCCAGAACATAAAACTTAGTCATTTAAGCATTACATGTTTACACTTAAAAAGTGTACAATATTTGTCATTGGATCTTGCCCCCAGCACTTATTCCTTCACACAACATCAGAACTTGACTATATTAATCCATCATTTTCTGTGTTAGTTGATGCTGCTAGGCCAGACCTGTTTGGCTCATCTTTTGGATTTTTTTCTGCCCTAATTATTGAATTAGCTTTTGACATAAAGGTGTGCCACAGTTCAATTAACAGCAAGATCTTCTTGTATTATTATATATATTCTCTTTTTTATCAGTTATGATGTGATTAGATGGCCCCTAAAGTTTCTTTCACAACCTAGTGAACCCCTCTTCATAATATCTATGTTAAGATAGGGCCCAATGATTTGATGCTTCAAAACTATTTTTACACAGCAAGCTTCTGTGGGTTTACATTTATACAGGGTGCTGTCTGAGAACATTTAGATATAATAAATAAAACTTACTCTCCCTCTTGCAAGACCTTTGACTTGTCTTATACATTACCTTATTCATCAAAAAGTTCAAAAAAGATTCTGTGGCCAAAACCTGAGATTGTGATGCAACATCGTATACAGTTTCTATTTGAGAATCAGCTATTACATATGATCATTAAATTGTAAACTTACTAAATTGTGTTGTGTTTCTACTACCAAGCAATTAGTTCAATTATATTAGTAAGTGGTTGTACCAGCTTAACCAAATGTATTAAGTCTAAGCTCTAGGAATGTGATGGTACTAAATATTGGGTGGTAGAACTTTACTACTTTGTGGTCTTGTCCAACTTGATCTAAATTAGTCTAGAACCTTAATAAATCTTCCAAGTAAGATTTGGGTGTAACTCCATAATACTGCATGCTCTACAGCAAAAAAGAAAAAAGAAAAAAACTTGTGTTCATCTTGCTGCGAACAAAAGTTTGTTTAGTTAGTTAGAGTTAACTAATAAGATTATGAGTTTAAATCAGATGCGTTGTAACCTTGATGAATCCCCACCACCCAATCCTCATAAACTTTAGTTTATCAGAAAAACTTGTGTTTATGCTATGAACCTTAGGTTTCAATTCCAAAATTAAGAAGTGAAGTTAAAAAAAAGCCTGTGTACAATTTCTGATAAAGGGTGCTAACTGGTTAACCGACATGATGATATACATGATACTAATATTTTTTTTTGTTTATTTAGCTGGTAAAATGTAGCATGTGTGGATCTCTTTTTTCACTCATACTCTTTTATCTGTCATGTTGCTATTGGTTTTGGTTAAAAGAAATAAAAGCCAATAAAAATGGATATATTTGGTGAAGAGATTATGTGATGCATATCTAAAACTTGTTGATAAGAAGTAATACTCGTATAAAAAATTTCTTTCCAAGTACTCTTTCAGGTGTTAGGTATATATGCCTTAATTTTATCCTTGGAATAAATCAATTATTTGTTTTACGAAGAAATTTAATAATTAAAATGTTGATCTCTTTACTAGAAGTGTAGTGAACAAGCGTATATGCATTTGACAATGATAACTTCTTTCTCTGTCTAAAAAGCAGTTTCTGTATGTGCAGGCATCAAATTAATAAAAACTGCTCTTTTCTTTTCTGATATGACGCATTATTATTGTCCCTTTTAACTGATTGGGCTTAACATACTGACTATAGTTATTATCTATCATGGTTACGCTGTCCAAAATCAGTCACGCTGATTCATACAGGGCTGATCCTTTTACCAGGGCAATGCTTTCGAAATATAATATATTTATATATAATCAAATATATTTTACATGACAAAATGGACAGTACAGGCTTTGACGCGTTCTTCCCCAGATTCTCCTAGTTTTAACTTTTAATTATTCTGTTTTTTGACCCGAACTTTTAATTATTCTGCTGAGACTTCAATCCATAGTTAACTTTTTACATATGACAGTATGTTAATTACGTACTGGGAAGTTCGTTGTAACATAAATGTTAACCTTTTTTTAGAAAAATTACAGAAACATATACTTCTCAGAATGTAAAAATACTACATCAACCACAAAAAATAAAAAACCTAATTTTTCCATGCTTAAAAGCTTACAAATTATTTGCACGCATCCTAAAATTAAGTGGATAATGTGAGCAGCTATAATTGACTTTTTCAGATTCTTTTCTACTTGCTGTGACCATCATTACACTTCGGCTTCAGTTGTCCAACCTTACTCTTTAGCTCTGCAATTAATTCTTATCTCCCAAGAAACGAGAGAATTTTGTTAGTTAGTTTTTTTTTTTTTTTGCCCTTTCCCCTTTGTCCTTCGGCCATCGCCATCTCCATTAATTTCTTGGTTGCTTTAAGTTAAGCTCAGTTGCGGCAAGGTGGTTCGTGATAAGGTTTAATTAATAATTAACATCATTTTGTGTGGATGGCACATCTCTTCGTTCAAATCAATCATTCCAATGTCGTCCTTTGTGTCCTGTGTCTGGTGTCATATTTTCACACCCTATTTAATTCCTTCTCATGAGAATGAACATTCTTTTTGGGGACACACATGCTCTCCAAAATTCTTTTCTTAAGTGTCTGTTGTTTGGATAAGGATTGAGTCCACTCTTGATCCTATTCACTATGAAAGAATAAAGGGTACGTAACCAACTCACATTGGTTCTAATAGGAGTAGAAGAATTTTTTTACTTACAAGTTTTTGGGTCTTGAGTTAGAATATGCATGAAAGGAAATAATTCTAGTTGGAGAAGCATCTCCAACTGACTTTGGTAATGCTTGATTATGACATAGTCAGATTGCTAGCCACATTAAAGGAAAAATAAAGGATGTATGTAGGTTTTAATATATATTTTTTTTTAAAAAAAGCCTAAACTCAACAGAATATCTCACAAATGGAGGGCAAATATCTTCCAAGAATAAAAATGGAGGATTTATATCTAGTGGTCCAATGTCGCACAATAAATCAACAAAAATGCCAAATTAATTCAATTGTTTTGGAATTTTAATTAATTTGAGCATACAACAACAAGAATAAATATATATTACCTCCGGTTTTAAATATAAAACTCAATTGAACTGTTTTTAGAAGGATTTAATAAGTAACTTAAACTACTTTAAATTATTTGTATTATTTTTTAAACTAATATGTGTAACTTATTAATTAATATATATTTTATTGATGCGCAACATATGATGTAATTATATGACTTATTTAGCTTCATTAACCCCTCTTAAAAAAGTCAATTTGCTCTTTTATTTAAGATCAAAGAGAATATATTACAACAAATTTCAGAACTCCAAGGAAATTTTCGGTTAAAATGTTAATTGGCCTTTCGTATGATTAATTTTCAAATTCAATTTGATTATATGAATATTTCAAACGAACATCAACTATAAAACACTAAAGCATGATAGGAGTTTTATACATAGCTAGATCGAATAGGCTAAATAATTCAACTAACCGTGAATTACGAGCTAAATGCGTTAAAAGTCTTGTTATAGTTTTATATTGAAACTATCAGATTTTAGTATTTAACAATCAGGTAAAGGTTTGGTGATGGCTATCTTTTATGAGTCTCATATTTATTTCTATTTAATTGTTGATCTGTTAGTTATATAAAAACTATATGAATATTTTAGTGAATTCCAAAAATGCGCATATATGTTGGTATTATATGTCAAGTCGACAAATGTCCAATAAAATTCATCTATCTTTGAGGTAGTAATTAATTTTATGACTTATTTATGGTCCCATGGTTGTGCTCAATCAATTCATCATGTGCATATATAGTCAAGGACAAGTGCTTTAAACATTACCCAAACAACATCCAATTCAAGAACATCCCACTTGATATAGGGAATTCGTTCAACGATTATACATATGTTCTTATAATTAATACTTTGGTGAGAAATATACGATTTCCTATTTATTTAAAATTTACAAGAGATTAGTACGTGAAACTCATGTATATACGCACTTCTCTGGTGCAGTTGGGTTGGGATTTTTTTTCCCCCCCAAATTGCTTTCTCATATTTAGCTTAAAGTGCAGCCTAAAAAGGGGCAACAAATTTAAGTAGTGCTACTTTCTCATTACTTTTTAGTTAAAGATACCCCAACCAAAAAACACACACACACACTCGCACACTATTTTGACATGTTAGCACAAGGTGCACAAAATTAAGGCTTTTCAATATTGATAATTAAGATGCATAGGGATCAACCCTTATGTGTGTGTGTGTGTGTGTGTGTGTGTGTGTATAAAGGATTAATCTCTTAACAAAAGACTCATCAATAAATAGTTGTTGCATGTGCAGATTAAGACAGTTTGAAAATACGCACAATAAATTGAGTAGAGAACTGATATATATTCCTAAAATTCATAAATGAGTGATATAACATGGGGAGTGATGTATACTCATGTATTGAAATATACCATCCACTTTGAGATGTTGATAGCTACAGAAACCTTCATCAACATTAGAAAAAGTCCATAGTGCGTTGAGTTATTCAGAATTGATATGCTCATAGGACTTTTGCCCCCTTATGGTCTTCCCCACAAATTCACTGTTTCCATATGCTTTTCTGGAAAAGGTGGCTTAAGATAATGATAGATTGCAAAAACAAAAGGACACAACTACAGAGCAATTCTCTCAACCTCTTGCCCTATCAGAATCCCCTGTGGTAGTCCTCTACATGAAGATATCAGTGAAAGCATTAATGTTACTAGTGTAAGTCTAAAAGAAGAGCTCATTCTAAAAGAGCAGTATATTAAATAGGATTCCCCTTCAACTTACAAATGTCACTCCTCCTTAGGCCCCCTGTCGTGAGGCTCATAATAATATTGTCCTCCCATGTGCTTCCTTTCTGATCTCGTCTGATATATGTAAATCATAGAGATAAGAAACTGACTAATTTGACATAATGATTGCTTCCCTTACACTTAAACGAGCTTTCATCATTCTCCTTTGTTAGCAAATTATATATCAGTTATTCTCATATCAAACTGATAAAACACCAATAATGTGTGTGTGTAATATATATAACATGGTTGTCTATCTGAAAGTAGGAAAATGACTTATGGGGAGGGTGTAATGAGGTCATCATAATGAAGAAATGTCACTGACACACTACTAGCTCACTATTTATTGTTCATGTTGCACACACAGATTCTTTCAATACACAATAAGTAATAATAGTCAAAACATATAGGCAGCTTTTTAGTGCATTTACTTTTATAACGATTATTATTTTGAGTTGTCCTCATTAATTTGACAGTCGTGTCTTCCATTAAATGGGAAACTATCGCAATCTCACAAACAGTGAATAATTGGGACTCCTTTTAATTTTGAACACACAATACAAAAAGAAGAGAGAGGGGGCCAACACACACACACATGCAGTTAATTATTGTGTCAGCTATCGTCACAAACACACAGACTCAGACTCCATCAGAAAAATAAAATGACTACATGAGAAATTTAGAAGTATGTATATAGAGTTTTAAATTAGAATATTGTACTGGGTTCTCAGTTCCTGTGGATTAATGTTATTCAGATATAGTGCATATATAGCTGTAAAATGGGAATAGAGAGAGAGAGAGAGAGAGAGAGAGAGAGATAATGGCAGGTTCATGAATCATGTACAATATATGAAAAAGGGAGGGAGTGGAGGTGACAGAAAGATAACTGCATTAAGTTGAGCATGAGAGGAGGGATCATTATTATATGACTTATACTCACAGACAAGGTGCTATAGGAAATGACATTCAATTGATGAGTGTCTAAATTAAAAGCATATACTCCATTGATGCATCTTTTATATAAGACACATTTACCCAAGTTATTAGATTAAAGAAGTTAATTAATATAACATACATGTATTTTTTAAAATACCCTAATCATATTCTTTAATTCCCTCATTTTCTCCCCTCTGAGTATTAAGAGATTATCAACATGAGTAAATTAGAGAAATATTGATAAATATGAAAAATATATACTATTATATTTATGATCATAAGGAGTATATAGCCTTACATTTTCCAACATATATATGCATACACCCGTGTGTGATTTTTTCAATAGGTATCTTATGTTTTTTCTGGATCTTATTATTAGGTATCTAACTTCTAAGCAATTAACTACCCCAACTTCTAAGTTCGTGACTCCCCTCTCACTACATGTGTCTTTTCTAGGGTTCAAACTTGAGACCTAAAGGGGATCTAGCGGAGTCTTGCATCAATATAATAACTCTATGTTGGTTAAAATAGCCATGTTGTTTGTGTACTCCCATAGATAATGCTTTATACACACACACACACACATACAGGGATCAAGATTCAAGAGCAACATATTAAAATGAAGATAATTTTTTCACTGCTAAAAGGGATATATATATATGTATATGTATATCATAAAAATGTTATTTTTACAACTGGCGATAATGCCAGACAGAACTGTAAGGAATGTATAGATTAATAGTATCTCTAAGGAAAATACCTAAATCAAGTTCTTTATATTTATTTCATCAAGTTTTTTGACCACATGTGACCATGTGTCCTAATTTTGAATTACTATCACTTAATTATAAATTAAAATATAATAAATAAGACACATGGTCATTTGTGATTGAATAACTTGATGTAATAGATTTAAAGAACTTGATGTAAGTACGATCATATCTCTAATAAAGGATAGTCTAATTAGTAAGGATCAATCTATAAAGGTGTGATTTTCATGAGTAATTGGTCTTATAAAAAGTAATTTCCTCAAGTAATCTCTCTTTTAATATAAGAATTTTATTGGTGAATAATCTAAAATTATCTTTGATTATAAGCAATTTGAATTGCAAGATATGTTATGACTTTGGTGAGTACTCAGTATTTAGAACATCATAACACACTGAAACTCTTATTCAAAATAAATAAATAAAATCATTATAAATACTTTAGAAATTACTGTCTCTAATCTAAATGTAGAGAAAAAGTAATTAATTTACAAATTTTAAGGAATGATAATTTATATATCTTTAATCATGTTAAGAACGTTCTCTTCCCAACTTTTCCATGTAATGTTATAAATGACCCAGGTGAAGTTCTGTTTTTGAATTAAAAGCAAACCGCTCAAATAAAATTCTCTGGAATACTACCAAATCATGATCTTATCATAATTTAAGTTCCTAAATTCAGCACATAGTTACCTATATTTTGGCGCTAAAAATATTTAGGAAAAAAAAATTCCTAATTTAATGTTAACATTCTTATGAGTTCTTTTTTGTTTTTTGACAGATTTCTTATGAGGTGCTTAGTTGTCATTCTTCCTATGTTTTTTTTTCCAAGACATACATTTATACTTGTGAGAGTATTATTTAGGTTTTAAATAAGGAAAATTAAATAATATATTGACAAGTCACAATTTATTAATGATAGTTTTTTCACTTATTAACGGTGGCTTTTCGCATGTCAATAAAGGCTTCTGTGATATATATTTTTTTGGGAAAAAGATAAATAAATACATTCTAAATATTAAAAATCTTGAAAGATTATTTAAATTTGGTAGATGATAAATAAGGAATTCTCACTAAAACTCAACAGAGAATGATTAAAATTGAGCAGATAATGACTAAAACTAACCAATTTTCTGCCTCTCATTTATCATTTACCAAATTTGAGTCATCTTTCAAAGTTTTTAATATTTATGGGGCATTTATTTATCTTTTTCCCTATTTTTTTTATATGAGACCAACATATTCTTCCTTAAGAAAAGAACAAATAAATACCCTCTAAATATTAAAAACTTTGAAAGATGACTCAAATTTGGTAAATGACAGATAAGGGGCTCTGATTAAAACCCAACAAAGAATTACTAAAACTGAACAAATAATGACTAAAACAAAATAACTAAAATTCAATAAAGAATTCTAAAATTTAACAGAATGATTAAAACTAACCAATTTTTTACCCTCCATTTGTCATTTACTAAATTTGAATCATCTTTCATAATTTTTAATATTTATAGGGTATTTATCTTTCTCTCTGTTTCCTTTATACTTTTATCATAATATCATTATTATTGCATAATCACCAGTAGGATATATGATTTGGGCCTCGATCCAAATCACGCCGACCATCAAAAGCCCACCTTCATTCACACTACTTGCCCGAGTGCATTTTCGTTGGAGATGGGGATTAGTATTATTGTATTAGATTTGTTATAAATGAAGAGATAATGATATATTGTGTCCGATCTTAATTATAAGAGCCCATTGAATTTTTTAGAGAATTTTAAGAAAATTTTAAAAAAACTAATTATATTATTTTAAGACATTAAAATTATTGTTTTTCTTCAAATTATGTTATTTGACTTATGATTTAATATATAATGTAATAAAACACAATATATAATATGATTGAGTAATGTAATTAGCTACCTTAAGATTTTTTTAGATTCTTTAAAAAAGTCAACATGCCCTTATAATTAAAACCGGAGGCAGTATAAATATCATTTAAATTTTAAAATTCTAAATCAATTCTACTGTTTGTGAGAATTATGAGATTAACTAAATTTATGTAGCAACTAATTGCTTAATTTTATACAAAATTACTTATTTAAAATTTTAAAATTGAAAAGGTATTTTTTTTACCATGCTCCATGAATTTGGATAGGACCTACTCACACTCATCTCACCTTTATAACCTAAATATACCTTTACAATTCTAAACGAAGAAACTAAATAATTAATATATTACTATTAAAAAATTACTAAAATTAGTTATTTATAATAACTATGTGCTAATTATTTTAAACTACTCTTTTAATAGTTTTTCATCTATCAAAGTTCGATGTAATATGTCAATTCACACAGATTATTTGAAAAAATAAACATTTGTAACTTTCAGAAGTAAAATAAATCAAGATTTTACATAAAATCAAGTCCCTCAGTTAAGTTCTTGTTCTCAAGTAGAGGTGGATTAATACTTTATAGGGAGAAACATACTTAAATATTGTTTAAATTTTTAAATCAGTCTTATTGTTTATAAGATAGTAATTGACAACTCATTTTTATAACAAATCACTTATATGGAATTTTAAAATTTAAATAATATTTTCTTGTCATTCTCCCTATTTTATATCCATTTGTCTTTGATAAGATTATTATTACCTTAACCAATAACCAATGGGTTAAAAGTATTTTTGTCTTGAAAATTTTCACTGAGGGGCGATTTTGTCCTGATAGTTTTTTTAAAGGAGCAATTTTATCATAGCTGTTAACTTCATTAATTTTAAACGTCAGTTAATTAAATATGTTAAATTGACTGTCTACATATTATTCACGTCAATTTTTTAAAGTGCAAATCCACACCAGACATCTTAAATTTAAGGGAGCAATTTTGTCTATGGTCATTAACTTCTTTAATTTTGATTGTTAGTTGACTAAATATACTGAATTAATAGTTTATATATTATTCACAACATTTTTTTAGGTGCAAATCTACTCCAAAAATCTTAAATCTAACTTTAAAAAATATAATAAAAGACATATAGACTTTTATGAGCAAATTTACACTTTTAAAAAATTGAACGTGCATAACATAGAGATGTCTGTATACTATATTTGATTAACTAATTATCAAAATAAACAAAGTTAATGGATAGAAACAAAATTATTCCCATTTAAAAACTTCCAGATCGCCCTGAAAAGACTTTTAAGGCAAAAATGAGTGATAACCGATAAACAAAAACCGAACTTTTGTGTTTTTTAACCGTAACCAATACCCGAACTGAATCCGGCCTTTTCACTGTAATAAGCTTCAAAAACGATCATTTTGTCATCGTCCACTTCCACCTCCTTCAAATAGTTATATCGTTCAGGTGCTGGAGAACTCGGAACTCGCGCATTGGCGCCATAGTTGCTGGTTCCAATCATTTGGATTGGATCGACTTGATTTCATTTCAGCTTATCTTCATTTTGTTTCGATCAGTTTTGTTCGTCAGTCTTGCCGATCCGGATTGGTTCGTGGAAAAGAAACAATGTGCCTGGATTCGTAACTTCCTTTAAACAATGCAGTTAGTCTTGCTGTCCTGATTGGTTCGTGAAAAAAATGTAGTAAGTAGTAAACTGTATTGACATTTTACTCTTGAATAAGCGTTGTGATTTGTATATTCTTATTTGAAAGGAATCAAGTAGTGGGCAATGTTATCTGAAGCGGAGTTCCTGCAGTTACAGTCTTACAGCGTTTTAGAGAAACAAGTCTGAAAGTTGAGACATTCTCTTCCGTCCTACTCCGGGGTCTCAGGTTTTCAGCTATTCATTGAACCACGCCTTGCAAAAGTTCAGCATTTATTCCTTTCCAAACAAAGGTAAAGAAAACATTAGCGCATTCTTTTGAAATTGGATAAATTTCTTAACCTATGAAGACGCCGCCGGTTTTCAAACAATAAATGTTTGCATACATGGTGCTGATAGAATTCGGATAACCAAAGCTCGTATTACCTCGTTCTGCTTTTCTGTTCAGATACGAGTGGGTCTCCTTCTTTTACAGTCAAAACAGAATTAAGTTCAACTTCAAGTGCTGACACAGATTCTTTAGAAAGATGGATTTTTGCCTTTTGTGCTATGAGGTTTGGTCCTCATCAAGGCCAGCTCGTAGAAGAGTGTTATCCCCCTGGCTGTCTTAAGCATGATGAGTAGCTTGAAATCGCTTATAGTCCATTTCCCGATTCTGTCACCCAGCACAGAAACAGCTTGGGCATCCATGATTGTATTTTCTTTTTCAGATTTCGTAGACCCCCAGAATCTTGCGCTGGCCATATTAATCGTGCCACTGTTTCTAGATACATGTATGTCTATGTCTTTAATAGACAGAGGCATGATCAAGGGCTAAAACGAGGAGCAGAGCAGAAGTCTGTTGTAATATTGTCCCAAAATCCTTATTCTAGTGTCGTCAGACCTTTGTTACAGATCATAGGTCCCATGTATTTTGACATCGGTAAGAAAGCTCTGGAGCATATTGCTTCTTATGTTTCAACTTAACTCATGTTCCTGGTAAGCTCATGGATCTTCCAATTGGGAACGCAACTCTTACCTTATATTTGGATGGAGAGAAAATTTAAGGGAAAAGAAAATTATGAGAGAAAACTCTTAAAAATAACAAGTTTTTTTACTATTTATGGAAGTTTTAAAACCTAATATTCATTTTCTCCTCCTTTCTCCCTACTTTTCTCCCTATTCAAACACATCCTTAAAGTGAGCTTGCCTCCTTCTCATAAGTCTTCCTGCTATTGGGAATGTGATGTATCTTTAAAAGACAAGTCTCTAGTGGCACCTTTTCTTCCAAATAATCAGTATATCCCACAGGGTCTTTTTCATGATTCAGATGTTTTTGGTACATTCAAAGGCCTTTTGTTGCAGCTTTGGTTATTATGGGAGTAGTCACTTATTGGTGAACCCATTCTGATCATTGCACCCACTCTTCCTCAGTGTTGTGAGTTTAGTTGCAAAGTTTCTTGTGAGTTTTGTTGCACCATTACTTTGTAGTGTTGAATTTCAGCCTTATTTTACAATCCATGACCCTTTGTCTGCACACTTCAAACTCACTTAAAGAAGGTGAGACATTTCCCCCAGTGATTTTAGGGGTGACCAACATTTTCATCCTCAAAGCTCTTCCTAACTTCCCCCACGTTGTCTCAGTGGGAAGCCCTCCCAAATTAAGCAGGTTTTCCTCCTCGCTAGATCTTCTTCCACGGGCAGATTATCTGGTAGACCACAAGGTATGGGGCTTTAACAACATACGTGGAAGAAGCTTTCTCCTTCAAGTTTATGGGGCGCAATTAAGTTTCAGAGAGATGGCCCTCTTTGTCTCATGACAGAACATAAGGAAGCCATTCGGAGTGCATATTCTGCCATAACCAAGCCGGTCAAATCTATCTTAAATAGGCTTATTGATGCTGGGATGTCGCCAAGAGCTGAGAAGTCAATGTCAGTTGTTAACAATGAGATATCACGAAGGCATTTCTTGGAACTTACAACTAATTTTTTGACCCCTTTTAGTCCGTATTTTAGGTTTACTTGATATTTTACAAACATTAGACGTAAAGATGATTCGACTTTTTATCAGGCGATTCCTGAAAGGAGCCAACTTTAAACCATGGTTTCAAAGGGGGCGCGCTGTTGCTGAACATGAACAAAACAGATTATGGAGGGATGCAAAAATGAATTGTTAGATACAAGGGCTTGTATGTAAAAGGTCTGAGTTGGAAATTGTGGATACTTTTGAATCTATAGATAGACATCTCCTTAGAGAAATACACGTAACTTGCTGTCTTTGGGTCCTTAAAGTTTAAGAAATAAGGCCTTTGACATGTATACTTGAATATATCATGGGTTTTGCAATTATGAGCCCGGGGATGAACTAGGATAAAGTTGTGCTATGTTTTGTTTGGTCTAGCATGCCCTTACTTATGCTTGAACATAGTTTTTGGAGTTCCTTTGACCCCCTTTAGTAAATATACGTGTTTCAGCGCATGTAATGCATTCGTTGCATCATATAGAAATCTGTGAGAGAGAGAGATACAAGAGAGGTATTGACAAGATCATTAAATCAGCCCTCAGGTTATGATGTATTTATTATACTCATTAAATCAGTCAAAGGATAATTTTTTTTTTTATTAAAGTTGAATACCACCATCGGCTGCAGCAATCTGGAAGGGATGGTTTCAGTTCAACAGCATTTTTGTCATAAGCTAAGGGCAGATATACAGGCTGTTTTCAATGTACTCTCAAAGGACAAGCAACAGATCATTCTTTCAAATCCACAAAGGGTATCCGGAAGATATTAATTGACCCTGTTTCCTGGGTGCCCACATTTACAAGTTGCAGTTATAACTTCGATTTCACCAAGGCCAATAGCAAAGCCTCAATCAGGTGATTGTGTATATACAGTCTTCTAATGTTGCTTCAGGGCACTCTGACTTATCAATAGCTTCTTTATGTCTGATTCAGAGAAGTGCTCTGACTTTTGACAAGTGATGTGGTGTAAGACTAACATTCACAGATGTAATTTTCCTTTTCATCAGGCATACACATAGATGCTAAATTTCAAGTTTTTCCCAGAAATAAACGGCTTTTTATTTATCCAATTCAGAAGTCGATGTGGAATGACTTGTTCCTTGGCAAGAACACATGCATTTGCTAACACAATTAAATGAACTAGATTTTCCTTACTATAAATTTTTTATCATTTGTTTGAGGGCAAGTTAAAGCTTCGTGTTGATAACAGGGCTATGCCTCTCTCTGGAACCAGAATAGATACACGTAAATGGGACTGTTGCAACTGTTACTGTTGAGGTTAGTAAATGTAATTGAATTTTGTGCATCTTTGGTGATGTAAAACTCGTAGGTTTTTTTTTGAAGTATCAAAATGGGTGTTGAATTGATTTTTTTTTTTTTTTAAATTCATGCTCATGGTCATGGACACATGGTGCTCCTCACACTTTCTCTGGTTCACTACCCAAGTTTCAAACTAAAGCCTTGCCAGCACCAATAGGGTGGAGAAACTGAAGCTTTGCAGGATTCTCTTTCCTTTTTGAAATAATCCGTATGATTCTTAATATAAGATATAATTAATTTTTTTATATAAAATTAAAGAAATTAAATAAATTATTTTATCATAACATGTGTTGTGTATCATTAGATTATATATCAGTTTATAAGTTAGATAAATGAGTTTGAAGATAAACGGTTAATATATATATATATTAAAGTAATTTATTTAACTTTCTTAGTGTTGTTTGGATTAGTTGTAAAAGCCGCTTTTCTCAAGTGATTTACCATTTATGATGTAAGTGTACAAGAGTTTTGTATTACCTTGCATGGACGTACTTTCTAAACACTAATTCAAATAGGCACCTCATCTTAAAAAAAAAGTTAATTGTCTTATATTAAAAGCATAAAAAGACTGCATATACCTCTTTTCTCCCACCCCACGCTGGTGGAAACTGAACCTTAAAATATAATTACTCTGATTTTAAATATAAAATCCAGTTGATTTTTTTTAGAGAGATAAAAAAAGTAAATAAGTTATTTAATCATATTATATGTAATGTATCATTATATTATATATTCGTTTATAAGTTAGGCAAAATAGTTTAAAGAAAAATGATAAATTTAAATGTTTTAAAGCAATATAATTAACTTTCTTAAAATTCTTTAAAAAAGTCAATTGAATCTCATATTCAGTAAAAGTACATAAATTTTTGTTACCCTATTGTGTAACTACTTATTGACAAGTTATTAGAATAGTTTTTGGTCCGAATTTTAGAGCCAAAAATACTTCATTAATGAAGTGACTACACTGAGGAACTATTTATTTAGTTTGATGTTTCTTAATTGTCTTATTTTGGTTTCCTTCTTTTAAAAGAAGTTGCGTTTGAGGAAAGTAGTAAATGTGGAACAGAACGACGGCCAACTTTGATTATTTGCATTCAATGTCCTTAATTTAGCGACTTCAATTTACTGAGACAGTCTATCTAATCATTTGTAGTTTTGTATTAATGATTTATAAATGATAAATGTAGCACTTCACAGTCGAAATATCTGTTACTGAAATTGTTTAGATATTGTAGACAATTCATTTCAATGTGATAAAGGGCCATTTTGTGTAAGTGATTTTGAATTAGGTTATTTTAAGTAATTTTGTGTGATGAGAGGTTTTATAAGTAATTTTATTTGAGGAAAATACTTATTTTAAGTGCTCACAAATAAGTTGAGATTTTTTCCCCAAGTAACTTGTGCAATATATGCCATGAAAACTTGAAAAGTTTTCATTAAATTGTTTTCTTTTAATATTATAATTCCATTGAATTATGCATAAAATATTGAAAAGGTGAGAAGAAAAAGTATAAAATTTGATTTAAAAAATCATTTACTTAATACTCCCTTGGTCTTTAATATGGGATCTAACTGGGGATTTTATTATAATTCTAAGGGTCTTTTTTATAGAAGGAAATGGAGATGAGAGAAAATTTTTTATGAGTTGGATTTAAAAAAAAAGTGAATAAGTGGAGTTATAATTTTTTTTTATAAATAGAAGGAAAGCCAAAGCTTTAAAAAGGTAAATTAAACACTTAGACCCTCCCCATGAAGAGGTATCACTAGTAGCAATGTGCATATCTTCAGAAAGTAGGCGAACACAATCACCTGGAGGTTGAACTCAAAGATGAGTCTGGTAATCGTCACGATACCCTGTTCTTTCAATGAAGTTTGCACAACGAATTAATTCCCTGGTAGTATAATGCAGTTTGATGTCCCAATTGTCGAAGAGAAGATCTCTTGTTGCCTCCACCAGATCTCAAAGAAGGTGATCGATCATTGAATCACGCATAAAAATGTTGAAAATGTCTATCGAGTTTAAGAATATATGAACTTTCTCCAAACCCATATCTTTAGTGACTTCAAGACCAGTTTGAATAGCACAAATCCCAGGTTCCATTACAGAGCAAATTCCAATGGCTCTCTGAAATCCCATTAGCCAAGTACCGGAAGCATCTCTTAGGACTCCTTCGCATGCAACTCTCTTATCATGTCTAACCTAGCCATCTATGTCAATGCGTATGTTGTTTCCAGTGGGTGGACGCCATTGTTGATCTGAATCTTATTGAAATTGGAAGATATTGGGGTTATAAATTTTTTATAAAGAACACATGTAAAATAAAAGTGTAAAAAAATTAATTAAAAACCTTCAATCCCACTTCTGTTTATATTTTCTCAACAATAATTAAATAAGAAAATGAGTGATAACATTAAAAAAGATGATTATGGGTGTGTTTGGAATAATAGTGGAATAAGTGACTTATTTATAATTGGACTTATGGATAAGTCAGATTAGATATAAATTAAATTGTGTGTATTTGGATTAACGGTAGCATAAGTGACTTATGTAAAAGTAAAATGTGTTTAGTTGATATGTTAAAAAGTAACTTATTGTGGTAAATG
>JBAGKO010000005.1:11387793-11413092 GCA_037177275.1 Acacia concinna | reverse complement strand
GTTAAAAAGTAACTTATTGTGGTAAATGACTGAAAGGGACAAGAATATTAGTGAACATTATATATATATATATATTGTAAAACTTAAAAATTATACTAGAAAAATGAAAAATTAATTTTAACAAAAGTTAAGAATAAAAGCTTAAAATATATAATTAATAAAAAGATTGAATGATTAAAAATGCATATAAATTAGAAAGCAAAGAAATGTAAAATTTCTTATGAAATAACATTACTAATTGGATCACATCGGCCGTATAATTCGATATTTAATTTCATCACGAATATAATTCATCTGGGTCTTATAATTACTATCTCCAGTCCTAATTATAAAACCTAGTTCACTTTTTTGCCCTTCCTTAATCTCTAAAAACAAACTAATTGGGTCTTATAATTAGAACTTGAGGAAGTCTTATTACATATAAATATATTGTGATATTTATACTACCTCCGGTCCTAATTATAAGACTTAGTTGACTTTTTTGCTTCATTAATCTCTTAAAAAAAATTAATTGGGTCTTATAATTAGGACTGGATGGAGTCTTATTGTAAATATATTATGATAAATTTTAAGGCTTTAAAATAATATAATTAGCTTTCTTAAGATCCTCTAAAAACGTCAATTAGATCTTATAATTAGAATCAAAAAGAGTAAGTTATAACATAAAAATTAAAAATTAAAAAAATAAACATCAAAACATCCAAATAAGCAACAATTTTGAGCTTATAGATATAAGATCTTAAAGTAAATAACTCCAATAAATATATTTTTCCCAAACATTTTAAAAACGATAATCAATATGAAAAGTCTGTTTTCCCTAAAAACATCCCATTAAACCCTTCTATTGAAATCCCAAACACACTGTATAGTGCTTTTAAAAAATTATATTAGTTAATTTAACTAACTTCTTTAATTTAATTATATTAGTTAAATAAATATTATATTTTTTTGACCAGTTAAATAAATCTTATATTAAAGACATAAAAGTACACTATATGAATAATGCTGTTTGTTGTTTTAGGGTACAGTACAGTCAGTTTCAGGGTCACAGAGAATGAAAATGTGAGAAAGATTTGCGTATAAAGATGCCAACCTAAATGTGGCTCATATTATTTGAAACCAGAAAACAAGAATTGGCCACGTCTCTTGGTTTTGTTCTGGAGAGAGAAATGTTGTGTGTTTGTGTGTGGCTGACTTCTACTATTTAGGGGGTGGGGGTAGGGAAAAAGTGCCTGACTTCTACTAGGAGTATTGTTGGAATTCGAACATATTTAGGGGTAATTTTGGTATTATGCATTGAAATGGCAAATAATTCAATGCGCACCCAAGAATTTCATATCCCCTTGCACCCATTGATTCACCTAAATCCAGCAGCGTTAATGTATGAACAAAAAACAACCACAATTAAAATCTGATTATTTCTCAGACATGTTGAAATTTTTAAAACCTGACAAAAAAACTTTAATTGATGTCGGAAATATGGAAGGTTTTTGCCTTATTATAGTATTAGCTTTAATCACAGCCTCTAAACGTGATTAGATTGCAAGTCATTATCATGGTGTGGTCTATTCATTAGTATGGTCGAAATTCCATGTGATTTTGATCGTTTCAAAAAAAAAAAAAAGATTCTCTTTAAAGCTTTTCCTCTCTCCGTTTTTACACTCCTCATCATTGTTTGTGTCTCTGACATTCCATTCATTAATTAAAAAAAATTGTTTTCATCAAGTTGAAATTTCAAAATTAACTAACATTCTCAAATTCTGTGAGCGAGAGAACTGATAGTACAGATATTGATGTGAATAAAGTACTCTATATATATATATATATAATATTTTTTAACATAATTTAAATGTAGTAAGAAATTGAGGAAATTAGTTTTTTTTTTAAAAAAAAGTAGCTGTTTGAAAATTTTATTGGCATAAGGGATTTTCGTTCAATGCATATTCAAGTAGCATAACTCTCCTTCATATGTGTACAACACATAATTAACTATATACAAAAGTCTTCAAAACAAAAATCATTTGTAGATAACCAAGACATAATACACACAGCTGAAAAATAATTGCACCCAAATAGCTCAGAGTCAAAGTGAGAACTTTTTGATTAATGATACATTTAGATGTGACTTATTATAAATAATTCATTTTTTAAAATAATTTATCAGAAATGACTTCAGGAAAAAAGAAAAAAAAACTTTTGAAAAGAAATTGTTATGTTTAAATTGGAGGCAAGAGAAATGAATTATTAGAATAGAAGAAGTTACTTAGATTTAGATTAAAAGTAAAAAAATGATTTTTCAAGCTACTTTTGCTAGTTGCTTTTTTTAAGCTTGAGTCAAATACTTAGAATTAAAAAAGTAGTTTATTTTTTTGATGTGACCCTACTTAAAATCCCCAAATACTCCAGCCAAACGGATCCTAATAAGATTTTGAACCGGGTAATTTTAATATTCTGTTGTTGCTGGGAATTTATATTTGAAGTATAATAATGATATTATATTTGAAGTATAATAATGATATAAAGAGAGCCAGGCAAAGAAGAAAGTGATGTGATGAAAACGACAAATAGCCCATCTCTTCAATTACAGGCAGTGGTCCTCTCTAAGAATTGACTGTTTGGTTCCACTATACATCTTATCCTACGCACACCGATTCTCCTTTCTCGCTCCCTTATCCTGCGCACCCCTCTTCTTCTTTTGCCCCATAGAGACAATTCCACATAACAAATAATGTATTTATTTGTTATCTCTGAAAATAAAATATAGATAAATTAATGAATAAATAATGCATTGCACACGCCCATCATCAACAAAATTTTCACCAATTTCTTCATCATTATCATCATCATCATCATCCCAAGTTTTGAATCAAACCTACAATCAACTCACCATGTCATCATCAAGTGGAATCGTTTGGAGCTATGAAGACGAAAAGGCTTTTGAGAATGCAATCGCAGTGCATTGGGTTGAAGAAGAATCAGAAGAACAATGGGAGAAGATTGCATCAGCTGTTCCCGGCAAAAGCTTGGAGGAATTGAAGCAACATTACAAATTGTTATCAGAAGATGTAAGTGCAATAGAGGCAGGCCATATTCCACTTCCAAGCTATACTGGTGGTGCTGGAGAAGAAGCTACTTCTTCAAGTAAGGAATTGCATGCTTCTTCTTCCAAAGCTTCCACATCAGAAAAAAGATCTAATTGCAATTTCAGAACTGGGTTTTCTGGGTTGGCACATGACTCTTCTGGCCACACTGCTAAAGGAGGCTCTTCAAGATCTTCAGAACAAGAAAGGAGAAAAGGAATTCCCTGGACAGAAGAAGAGCATAGGTACTTCCTACTTCCCCCAATCACAATTGCTTAATTTCGTTATCATACCTGCAAAAACGGGATGATGGGGGGAATCTGTGAGCTAGTTAGTATAATTGAATCTCGAAAACAAAGATGAAGTTAGTGGCATATTGTGTTTGCCAAGTGTCTGATACTTGTATCAAATACCCCAGGCTTGAAATTGTATCATGTATCCATATCAAATATTACATGGGTATTCAAATCTGTTCTGTTTCAGGCTATTTCTACTTGGTCTTGACAAATTTGGAAAGGGAGATTGGAGGAGCATATCAAGGAACTATGTGATGTCAAGGACTCCAACGCAAGTGGCAAGTCATGCACAGAAGTACTTTATAAGGTTGAATTCCATGAACAGAGATAGGAGGAGGTCAAGCATCCATGACATAACAAGTGTGAACAATGGAGATGTGGCTAATAACCAGGCACCAATAACAGGGCAGCACACAAACGCAAACCCATCAACCACAATGGGTGTAGGACAGTCTGTGAAGCATAGGGCTCATCAACCCCATATAGCTGCTGGTATTGGCATGTATGGGGCACCAGTAGGGCACCCTGTGGCTGCTCCTCCTGGTCATATGGCTTCTGCTGTAGGAACCCCTGTGATGATGCCTCCAGGACCCCATCCTCACCCTCATCCTCCTTATGTTGTTCCAATGGCTTACCCTATGGCATCTCCAACAATGCACAGATGACTATAGTTTTTGGATTGCTGGTTAGTTTCAGCATGCACTCTCAGGGAAGCAGCTACTCATTTCTTGTGGAATGAATCTAATGACTGTTTGTAGTTTAAATCCTACTTTTAGTGTACTTTTTGGCAAAGAATTTTGTTGAAAATCCTTAGTACTGTTTTTCAGAGTTTACAAATAGTAGACTCTGTTTTCCCCCCTTCCCGTTATAGTGCAAGAACGTGTGATCGTGTACATGGTCATGGAAATAATTTCGTTGTAAGCACCAAGGAATCGAAGCAGGTGAACTTGTTTACTTCTGAGCTTAACATGGCCACTTCCTGTTTAACGGCGCTCTGTTGTTCATGATGGATTATGGACACTTTGATTAGTCGAGGAAAGAAAACTCTGTTCTGCTTGAAATAAATCCATCATTTGAACTAACAGTCAGAAATATTTCCCGTAACTACATGACATAGAAATATCTGTTGAGGAAAGATATAGAGTTTAATACGAAAAGGAGGAGACAGATTCTTAAGAGGAAACAAGAAGTCAAGACTGTGGAAAATATGTTCAAGCAATGTCAGACACAACTTATGATACGTCTATCGAGAGATTTGTGCGCATCTCTAATTCTTGATTGGTACCGTCCCAGCTCCTGCTTAACACAAGTCATATGGAAGAAGTGAAATGGATAGAGAAAGGGCAAAAGCAAGCAGACAGGGAACATGCCCGACAAGATCCAACTATCTAGCTCAAAAATCGTCAGACCATGGGCACGCCAGACACAAGACACAACCAATCAATATTTTTGCTTCCATCTCAATCTGCTTCAGTCTTGCAGATTCAGTTCAATATAGTACCTGATGATTTGTTTTGACTCGCCCTGTATCTAATGCAACTTTTTATATTTTTCTCTTTGATTAATACTGATAAGGAAAGCCTTCAACTCATGTTTAGGACCATTTCAGCCAAAAACATCTGCGAGGGGCATACTAAAAATCAATTTCCTCTGTTCCAAGAAAAAAAACTGGCAACATTAGTTTTACTCCATTCCCTCTTTTGCACATCCATCTTGTTCTTCCTTCCGTTACTCCAAAATCCCCCAAAACACCTATATTTAAAAAACCAAAAAAAAAAAAAACACTATTTTACTTGAATCGCCATGCATTTAATGGTCAAGCAAAAATTATATTAACCTCAATCTAGATGGAATGTACAAGGATGCTGAAAATTACAAGGTATGCCTGCACTTATCTAACAAGTATTCAAAAAGATCTCTTTGACTTTAAACGAAGATGGCCATTTAGAATATAGTACATGAAACTCTTTCTTCCCCATTTCCACCATATCGGTAGCTGGCCGCGGCACCTCTTCTTAATCTGTTTCCCTATATACAAAGGAATAAGGATAACCATGATCAGGTAATTAGAATTGAAGTTTTCCTGTAATTACAGGGTTTTAACTTCCATTTCTGGTGAAGGTAGATCATTTAAAAACAAAACTTACATGCAAATTGCAAGTACCTGCTATCATGTTCTCCAGAAACCAAAGTTCAGCTAAGCAACAGGTGCATAAATTTTTTTTTTTGGGGGGGGGGGGGGTGGTTTTTTCGCCATATACTTTTACAGAAGAATTTGATTGCGAACAACTACACGTCATCTTATTTATTCATTATTATTACTTGATAGTTGATAATGCAAGAGAAAAAATGGCATTTCTCCCTCTTAACAGCATAAAAAATCCCCCTTCTCACCATTTCTTCCCCTCCCAATATGCCAAAATAGAGTGGTTTTCCAAGAGGATGAATTTTAAATAAGGCCAAAAGTTTATTAAATGTGAATCAAAGATAGTTCCTCACTTTTTCCTCCAAGACAAAACATTCCCCATTGTGACTGCAAATTCACAAAGATAGGTTCCAGTGACGGCCAAAAGTTCATCTGAATTTTGAGGACTTCCAAAACGGTTTGTAGGCCAGCTTTGGAAGGAAAGTTATTTCCCAGCTCAAATTCAGGGCTCTCACCCAGCAAAGCCTTCATAATTGATAGATAATTGGAGCCAAGTCAGAGTCCAGGAAAAGATCAGAAGACGCTCCCAATGCAAATGAGAACATACGATCACAGGCAAAAGGACGTACCTTAACCACTGCAGTGGCAGAAGACGATATAGAGCGGAGATTATAACTGCATAAAAATATCAATGTCAAGTTGAAGTGAAATACGGATCATAATGGAATCGAGCAGTTTTTTTTTTTTCCGGAATTCTTTGATATGTGTGTACGCATATAATCATAATGGAATAAACACCAAAAGCATGAGCTACAAACCCCCCCTCAAGAATGACAAGTAACTTTCCACCAGAAAGGGCATTTAGCATGTTTGTCATATGTGCATAACCACTGGGAGTGACCTGCATCACATCAAAGGAAAATTTGAATGTTGGGAAAAAGCTTATTTTAGTAATTTAAATGTTTAATTAAACGTTTCTAGACCCTCAGAAAAACGAAGCAGCACATTCAATAAAAGTAAGTCAGAGCAAAAGGTTGATTACATTAGACATCCAATTTGGCATAATTCATTGCATGGTACACAGCCTGCGATTTAGTCCATTAATGCAACCAAAAGAGGAAAGTCAATAAAGGAAATTCTTACATCACAACATCCTAGGGGATCACCTCTTGCAGCATCAAATCCAGCAGATATGATGGTGAAATCTGGAGCGAACTCAGAAGCTAAAAAACACAATTCAAACAACATGAGACAAAAAATTGGGCAACAAAGCTTAATCATCTACAGATGTTTTATGAATTTAATATAATTAAACCGTCCGGGAAAAAAAAAAAGTGAAGCCCTTTCACATATTCTGAAGTTCTGCCACACATTCGATCAGTTCCATTTTATTTTAATTTCTTTGGTATTGAACACAGTAAGGCAGCCAAAGAGGGCCTAGCAAGAATTAACCAAAGACCCAAACAAGATGGAACTTCCACTTTGTGGTGTAAAGATAAGAATGTAGAACTAATCCATTGACATGACAGTTTAGATCAAATGATCAATTGCCCCCTTAAAGGCAGTTCTAAAATTCTGAAAGCCAGTCCATTTTCTTCACAGCATCAAATCTTTTATAACAGAAACTCCACAAGATTAAGAAGAATTAAATACATCAGTTAACCGCCATGCAGACAAACCTAATGGTAGGACAACATTCTGAAATGCAAAAATGTAATCATTATCTCCAACTCCTCCTCGGCTCCATGGAATATTCACACAGTATCCTTCCGCACCCATGGAACCAACCTGCAGAAATGAACCAGACTAACTATTACGTATAGTAGGCCTTACACAGTAACAAACATTTCTAATACCATTAAATTAAAAACAATGGCCAGAATGTTAAGGTAGTTGAGCCAAATGAAAGATGGTAAAATTACAGGATAAATAGATGAATAGGTTAAATATGCCAAAGCACATAAACGTGCGCACGTGCGATGCAACACTGCCCAAGTGTGACAAGTAAATGTCTAACTTGCTTAAACTCACCAAAGATCCTTGGGTCTTGGATCTAATGGTACAAGACGTGCCCCAAGTCTAGGGTTCAATCCCCACTTCAGGCAATATCACTGCCCTCTAAACTTTTAAAAAAAAATTGCTCAAACTCCGCCAGAATGAGAAAAATCCCAAAAGCACACACCAACAGCAAGCATACCATTATGGCTCAAAACAATCAAGACTCGTCCAAAAATGAGCAACACGGTATGATATAGGAAATTTTATTTTTAAATTTTGGAAAACAAGTTTAGTGTATGGGCTTGACATTGCAATGTTTCCTTAATATTGAATAGGATAAGAATGTACAACCGATGAAATAGCAAACCAATCCAACAACATGGAACACCGCCAAATTTTAAAAGTTCAATATGCCACTTCTTCATGCTGCACTGGGTCCAATAAGCTTATTAAATCAATATATATCTATATATATAATATGAAATCTATAAGCCAAGCCATTCATAAGCTATGAATACTATGACTTGCCCATTATAACACTCTTCTTCACTCTATCAAAAATAAAAAGAAAACCACATTTTTCACTTATATCAGAACAAAAAGCACCTGGCTGAGGTGGCCAGCAGCAGCAGGTTAGTTTCAAAAATTGTCTGCAATCATATACCTCTTCAGCAGCTCCAGTACCAGGATAAAACCTTCCCCCCTCATGTCTATGCAAAGATATATACAAGACCTACAGAACAGTTCAAAACTCGTCAGCAATATAGAGGCTTGTGCATTATTCATGTAGCCGCAACATAACTCCACGAAAAATTATAATTCATGAGAAAATCACAATTTGGTCCATGGGAAACATAGCACAAAAGTTCGGTTCATCAAATTGGATCCACCAGAAATAAATTATCAGTTCAAACAATTCATATGCACAGCAAATAATAAAGCATTATAATCACATGGCTCACCGATTTGTTTTGCTCAAATATTTCCTGTGTCCCATTGCCATGATGAACGTCCTGTAAAAAAATAATAAAGCAAAATAACTCTTTAATGGCATGGCACATAAACACTGCCCTCAGAAAATTACATAAAATCAATTAGAAATATTATGATTTACAAGTATAGACTTTACCCAATCTAGAATTAGCACCTTCCTGGCCCCTGCAACCTGAGCTGATAACGCTGCTACTGCAGCATTATTATGAAGGCAAAACCCCATGGCCTGTCTAACACCAGCGTGATGACCAGGAGGCCTAACCTGGTTTAATTAGGAACAAATATTAACTTAGTAGAGAACAAACATCAAAATTTAAGTTTTGAAATGTCACATACCAGGAACAGATCAATGGTGTAAACAATATCATACCAGAGCGAATCCATTTTTGACACGTCCAGAAACAATCGCTGATGCAAGGTCAGAACATAAACCAGCTGCCAACCTAGCAGCTTGAGCTGAATGCTCATTGGCATATGTGTCAGGAGTGAAATAACTGCAATCACAAAAGTCATCAATCATAATGATAACATCATATCAACGAGTCAACATCCAACAAGAGCATGAAAGTACATTAGCACAAAAACATTGAATTAAATATACCAAAGAAAGTGCCAGACAAAGAGAGGGTCTGGAAAAGGAAAGAAACCATGCAAACTATGAAGTTTGAGCCATTGGCCAGTAGAAGGTCAATAATATAGTAAGCAATAAAACAACTAAAAAATCGTTGAAGGCCAACCAAAGTAAACAAGATGTATTAAAACAATATACAATAAGGAAAGGTAATAAACTTGTATACTAGATCTCAGGAATAACCTTAATAAAGAATTCCAGATCATGTGTAGTTTATGAAATAAAAATTTATCTGGTATAAAAAGGCTACTCTTTTTCGAAAGAAATACATCCTTAAGTTCAAATAACCACGTCAACTTCCCCTGTCCCTTCTTCAAGTGCTCTTCTTTAATCATGAGAGAGCAAGAAATCAGTTTAAATCCTTGTAGCACATTAGAAATGTCAGGCTCCCAGATGAAGAGGGAAGCATTGAACATACCTAGAAATCATTTGGTCTGTAGCTTCCACAGATTCAATATGCTCCAAAGAATGAACCTTCAATCCAAAAATATAAGAATTAAAATTGGTTCATAATACTAATTCATAATTTTTATATTCACGGTAAGAAAAAGGAATGTGAAAAAAGTGAATAAAGGCAAGTCCACTCATTCAAACTGCTTAATTTCCCCTACTTGAACAATAAATCATCACCTAAAACATAATAATGAAGATGATGATGATGATGATAAAGAAGTAAATATTATGAACATATTCATGCCTCTAAGATATTGTAAAGTCAATTACCAATAGAAGTTCTTCTCGAGTGATCTCTCGGGCAGAAATCGGATAGCATCTTCCCGGAAATATTCCTGTGGGCATCAAATTGGTGAATTAATCAAGTGAAGTGCTAATACTTTGCAGCCAAAATAATTACACCCCAATGGATGCCATAAAACATATAGTTACCGTGCCATAGAACCAAGATAATAGCAAATATTAATAAGAGACTTAGAGACATGTACCAGCTGTAGCCAAACTAGCAGCAATAGCTTTAAGTCGATCAGGCCTTTCAGGGTGTGGATGTGACTTCATTTGAACCTACATTAGCCAGTTATCACAGCAATCAACCTTAATATGGCCACACCCATTGGATTTAACAATAATTTTTACCGCTGAAACTAATGGAGATAAACTAATTAAAATATTCCAACAATATCCTATTTGCCTTCCCAAAAACAGTAACATTTGCCATAATTGAATGAACATGAACAGAAATTTGCTAGTTGGATATTTACCTATATTGCCAAGGTTTACTATTAACAAACTTTATGTGCTAGCTCTAGTTATAAAGCACAACTTCAATTCAAAGGCAGCAAAAGTACAGGCAAAAAAAAAAAAAAATCAGAACCATACTTCTGCATGCAGCAACATTCTCTCATCAAAGCCAACTGCTGTGGTGGTACTTGTAGCTACATCTTGTGTGCCAACTTCTACAAAGATAAGGACAAAAATATAATGAATCTCAAACAATTTAGCAGCATAAAACCAAAATATTACCCAAGAGTGCATCAAACTAAATAACCAACAGATAAAAATAAGAAAATCTTTGAATAAAACCCCATTTCCATCTTAAAAATGCCATATTAATATTTCATAAAAACATTAATCAAGTCCTTCAGGAAAATATTCAATAAGAGTCACTCAAAATTCATACATGTAACTAATTTTGAAAGAAAAAACAATATTCAGAAGAGTAAAACTTATTCACATTTAAGAGCTGGGTAGTGAGAATTTTCTGCATCTTGGATGTTCAAAAGCAGATTCTACCCTTAGGAAGGATGAGAAATTAATCTAGTTTTCCAAGATAATGTTATGCAGATTCTATTTCTTCTCCAAGCATTAAACAGACTTCTGCATCATTCATTTCACCATCTAGTCCTCTAAAAAGTGAGGAATGGCAACACAATGATAATAAAAGTTAGGCAGATGAAGTAAAAAAAATAGAAATTTTAGCAATGATGTATATGGTGATATATGGCAGCTTAAACTGAGGAGCAAAAGGAGAACTTTTTGTCATATTCGGAAAAAAAGCTAATCAAGATTGCTTCGAGCACATACTGTTATCCATTTTACTAAATCAGAACGTGCAAAATTTTAATCTTTTGGGCAAAAACACATTTATAAAGGGATGATGACGTTATTTTTAATGAATCACACTATGCAATCTAACTAGGCAATCATGCATATAAAACACTTAAACCTTCTATGATTTTGGGCTTCGCCTCAGTCAGATCATTGTCTTCAGCATAAGGGGATGCAAAAAAGCCGTAGCTCAGAATTTTGGAATCTCTATGTTCCCCACATATCTGGAAGTAATATAGAGCAGTATGATCAAAATACACATCATGAGTAAATGGCCAACATTTTGCAACCAAAATTTAAATTTAAGATGGCTAACCAACCATAAAAAAAGCTGAATTCCTTATATTTACAGGCCATTATTTAGCAATTAGCACAAAATACAACGAAAGGGTAGATGATAAACATACATCACAGTGGTTGATATCATCAAGGTTAGCCATCGTGCAATTTCTGCAGAACCACTTCATGACTTCCAAACTCTTCTGTATGGGCTCCCAATCACTGTCATCATCGTCATCATCAAAAATGTCTTGGTTTTGATACATATCCTGAAAAGTCAGTTCCTTCTGCTGTCTGGCCCTCTTCTGTGGCTAAATGATAATATCATACGTAAATCCATAACAGATTTCAGAAGTCACACAACAAATGGAAGGAAAAATTTCATAAATACAACTACGAGTCCAACTCACACTTACAGCATTAGGATGAATATTGACTTCAAGACTATCTGAAACTTTCCTTAGGTTTCCATCGTACCCATCAGACAGCGAATTTTCACATCTTCCAGTAAAACCTTCAGCAGGAACTTGATCATTCTGCTTGTGATGACTGTTTTCAGCTTCCCCATTTTTCAAGCGACTCATTTCAACTGCTTCAGTCCCCATTTCAGACATACAGTACTAGAATATACCTTTCACCACATTCATTCGCGATGACCTGGCTAAAGTCCCTCGAATTGCGTTAAGCAACAAAAATTGAAAGGAATACCAAGACGTAATAAAAAAAGAACAAACTGATCCTAACTTAGTAGCTGTTACAAGGCGTAGTCAATAAACTATAACATGTATGTTTCTTATCCATCCCGAAGTACATCATAGCAGAAAAAGAAAATAATTCATTCGTTTGGTGTTGTCTGTGTGTGTGTGTGTGTGTGTGTGTGTCAGGTAACTGGTAAGTGGGCAGCGACTAGCAGGAACAGAGAAATTGGGGGAAATGAAGGGGATGAGATCTGGATGAGGAATTACAGCCGGGATCTCTCATTACAACATTGGTACGAAATAAAGCGAGGGACACATAAGCACGAGGGAAGAATGAGGCCTTACCGGAAGAAAGCAGCAGCGACGCACTGTAGAAATTTCTACGGCGCCATTGGCTCGCGACCTTCGGAGGCTAGGGCAGGAAGGTAAAAATATTTAAGTTATTCTTCCTGAAAATTATTTGGTTTGGTGTTCATGCTTTTGAGAGGAGTCAACTCCCGTAATTAAGTCTAAACAAAATAAAGACACAGAAAACAACAACTATAAATATGAAAATTACTTGATGTACCGTGCTCATAGGCCCTGTTTGGTGTGGCTAAGTTTTTGAACGATTGGGGGAGAGATTAGGATAGAGAAAGGAATTAAGACTAAGATAGGAATTGGGATATTAAATTATATTTGGCAGTAAGTAATATTTAATAGAAATATTATCATTAATTTTATTTTATAATGTAACATAATTTATAAAAGTACAATAATATCATTATTTAATCCTAAACTTTATTATCTTTTTTTTTAACCAATCATTCCAATATTTAAGCATTTGATATTATTTTTAGATTTTATTTTTTATTTAACTTACAATATGATGGATTAATTGTATCGAAAATATAAAAAATCCTAAATTTGCATTGAAAATAAATATATGTTATATTTGATGATATTTGGTATAGATATATAATCATATCTATTCAAATATAATCAAATATAATCATAATATTTGATTATATTTGAATAGATATGATTATATATCTATACCAAATATCATCAAATATAACATATATTTATATTTCTAAGATAGATAAGATATAAGTAAATATTAAATTATCAAAGATATTTAATAAGTAAGGTTAAGATTTCATACATATAAAAATTTAATATTTTTCAAAAAAAAATAGATTTGTTAATTCACATATAACTAAATACATAGATAAGATTTTCAAATATTATTCATCAAATTAAAAGAAGAATTAAGAGAAAAAATTGACAGAGATCAAAGATTATAAGATGTACTCTACGCGATGAAGAATTTCATGTTGATGTAGACGAAGAAAATATTAGAAAGAATGGAAGAGATAAGGGATGGGCATTGTCGGCAAAGACCGGAGATCAGAGAGGAAAGAGAATATGACTAATTAAATATGAAAAAGGCAATCAAAGATGGGGTTGACGGTGAGTATGAAGAAGTGAAAGAGATCGAGCGATAATGTGAAGAATAAGATGACGATGCTTTTGTCTAAAAATGATTATAAATAAGAATAATTTTGTCTCAACATTTTTCAATCCATGTATTACTTCGTCAATACCAAGGGTAAGGGTGATTTTGCATTAATCCCACTTTTGTGGGATTCCCAATCCCTAGGTATTTCACATCCCTCATTCCAAACAATATAGTTTACCCAATCACAATCCCAATCCCTGCCTCCCAATGCTTCGTACCAAACAAGGCCATAGTGACTCATATCATAGTAATCATGCATCAATATATATTAATAGTTACTCTTAATATTGATAAGACGGACATGAAATACCTAGAGATATTTTAAAATGTTAATACTTTTACCATAGTGCCCCTCAATTTTTTAAACTTTATTTTTAGGAATAGAAAAGAAAATGGCCCCTCGCTCGAGCATCATCATCACTTGTTGGTGCTCTGGCTACCAACCACTGGCACCCCTAGCTTGCCAGACTTCTAACACCAACGGGCTTTTTCTTTTTTGGTTGGGAGAGGGTCACTTTTTTTCAAAAATTGTAGCGAAGTTGGTAAGGGTGGAAATTGAACCCATCCCACCTTAGTTACAGAGAGGGATGGTGCCCATCAGCCACCAAATCCTCTTTGACATGTATATGCACAAATACATGTAGAGTAAAAGTAAAGGCCTAATGTTATTAACTAAATGAGTAATGGAAATAACTAAATTCATTATAGTATTGCCTGAAAAAAGTGACATGGATGCCACATCAACAAAAATTGTTAACAAACATGATCATTAACTCTGTTAGGGTTTGAACAAAATTGTTATGTATTGGAAATTTTTGGGGTAAAATTGCTTAAAAAAAACTTCTAGATATGCAATGCTCATCTGTGAAAACTTCTATGACAAAAATGTTACTTAATCCATTAAAATATATGAGATGTAAGTATTATTTGTATATAAACTTCAAACGTTAATCATGATATGATACATGTATATTGAAAGTAGATTAGTTTACATATATAATATGAGTAAATTAGTTTTACGTGACAATCAAGAGAAAGAGAAAATTCATATATTTACGTCACATTTTAAATTGAGAAAACGAGAATTTATGTAATTTTATGGGATAATTCATTACAAATTGACTATGTGAATTTGATCTGTTGGACAAAATCAATGTTTTGAAAATTATGTGGGGTAGCTTATGTCGTCTGATAAACTTGTCACATCATCTAGTTTCCTAGGAGATGGTTTTTATAAATAATGTTTTCTTGAGATTTAATATTAGTAAGAAATTCTTATAGGCGTGATTCCATATGAAAATTGTGTTAGCCTATGTCGTCTAATAAATAGAATTTATCACTATGTTTGTTTTGTGAGGATGTGAATTCTAGAATGTGAATGTGTGATCGTGTTGCAGCTTCTATATTTGAGCATTTCTGACAATGTGTTTTTCATGAAAACTTCTTATAAATTTATTACCTAAGAATTTTTTGCTGAAAAATCTTATTGTGACTCCAAGTTATCTTGATCAAGGATCTCTTCATTTTCTATTATATGTGGTGGAAGATATATTTGGCATATGTATCGATATAAGCAAATTGAAGTTATATTTAATAAGTGGTGCGATTATATAGTAATGAATGCTATATGGTAGTTCATGAACAACTAATACATATTTTCATATAAGCGAACAAAGAATAGATAATGAAAAATATGATCTATATATCTACATCACAACTTCGGTTCACCAGAGGGTCTGAAGGTGATAACCTAGTTGGATTAAATTAATGAGTATATGTAAAGTATGAAGTACTTAAAATTTAAAGTAAAAGATAGGTTATTGACCTATTATGCTCTGGTTTATCTTTAAAATATAAAAATAAAGAAAGTATACTTGTATGACTTACATTTGAGGGGAAGATTATTAGAATACAAGTGTGAGTTAATATTTACCCATATACTTCATCAGAAAGCATATTAATCTCCTTCAAACATATGTCATATTGAGATTTTATATCAACATCTTATGAAAATTGAAAAGTTTATTGTTGGTTAAGAAACATATTGTAGTAAACTGAAAGTTTACTGAATTAAACAAATTTATTGTTGGCATAACTTATTTGGTCATCCGAGTTATATATAATGCAACAAATTATTAAATATTAAGTATTGACATCCATTGAAAAATTATAAGGTTCTTCATGCATAGCCATATAATTTAAGAGTTATTACATGATGCTTGTTCTCAAAGGAAGTTGATTATCATTTGAAATGGATCTTCACAATTTTAGAAATATGTCAAATTGAAATATATGGGCCCATTGAAATAGCATGTAAACCATGCAAGTGTTTAATAAAATTGATAAATGCATATATAAAATGGTTACATATGATGTCACTATTAGTGTGCAACTTAAAGTTTGCAAGAATGTTTGACTAAGTCTTTATGTTAAGCGCACGGTTTCCACATTATACGATCTAGAAATAATTTATTACAGCCTTCATAAATAGCTAGATCAATGGTCATGGGAACAAAATTTTGTATTTCAATGTTAGCATATTTGATCTTAAATATTGCAGTACTTATACAAACCAACAAAATTCTTCTACTAAATTGGCTTTTAGTCGGGAGCTAGACACATCTCGTCTTCAAAAAGTTTGAATGTGTAATGTTTATTTTAATCAATCCACTGTAAAGCACGTTAATGTATATTGAAAGAAAGCTGAGATAAAATGTTGGGTAAGGACATCATTCTTCTTATTTGTCTTCAAATAAAACAAAATGATGTTTATAGAGGAAACAATAGATTAAGGAGACTTATACTGCATGATTAGTCAATTGTCATTTAACAATGTTTCCTAACATGAGGGGAAATTGAATAGTTGGAAAAGAAAACAAAAGAAACGTTTATTACTTACAAGTATAAATCCTCAAATATAATAGTATGAATTAGAAGTTCACCAGACTTTGCTTTCAAGAAATATTATAAAATATTTGCCAGATGGAATTATTGACATAAATGAGAGTTACTAAATCCTCATAGTCTGGTTAAAATGCTCCAATGACTATAGATGAAAGTAAATCATGTCGGAAGCATGATAAACCATTTGATTATAAATATAAATATTATGGATAAAGTGGAGCATATAATTAAGATGATTATGTCAATAAGACATGCACTTCAGAATAGTGTCAGGCATAACTAATTGCAAAAACCTCAAGAGAGGTTCATGTATATGAAAATTGATATAAATTATGTCACAACTAGAAAATGAAACCATAAAGATAAAGTTATCGATAATAGTTTTGAAAATGATATCACATGATCAAAAGGGGATCTTACATAAAGATATGTCATAAGAAGTGGATATAAAGATTATGAGCCAAAAGGGAAAGTGGAAATGGAAAAAGACGTAATGAAAATAGGTTAAAGGCCAATTTTCCCCTATAAGTATGTACGGAGGGTCAATTTTGCCCCATAAGTTTTTTTGAAAGCAATTTTGCCTCAGCAGTTTGCAAAGTGGGACATTTTGCCCTTACCGTTAGTTGATCAAATATGTTGAGTTGGTGGTTCACAGGTCATCCATTTTACTTTTGTTAAAGTGAAAATTTGTCTCAGAAGTCTTAAATGTTACTTTTCACCTTTGACAGTTAGTTGACAAAAATGTTCACCTCGTAGTCCACATGTCATCCAGTTTATGTTTTTAAGGTGGAAATTTGTCTCAGACTTTCTTCTATCATCTAATTATTCTTTTTAAAAAGTTATATTTAAAAGTTCCAGTACAAATTTTCACCTTAGCAAAAATACAATAAATGACCTATGGATTGTCAGCTCAACATATTTTGTCAATTAACTGTCAATTAAAGGTATAAGCAAAATTAACTCACTTTGTAAACTACTAGGGCAAAACTGCCCCTCTTTACAAACTTCTGGGGCACAATTACTTCCAAAAAAACTTTTAAGACAAAATTGGTTCTCCATACATATTTCCAAGGTAAAATTTTTGTTTAACCCATGAAAATATGATCACATTGTGAAAGTTAAAGGCATGTCGTCCAAACACTAGAAATACGATAGTACCATGGCAAATACGAATATTTATGTGTTAATGTGAAAATAAATATTTCACAAGGTTGAGTAATGATTATGATATGACATATGATTTTGTGGTGATACAATAATTATATATACTGTTAGTCTGGCATTATGTGAAAGAAAAATCATGCGCCTTTTAGATATTGGTATATATAACCTATTCATATGGTTCACTAAATAGTGAATTTTCCACAAAAATTCCTAAAGAATCCAAAATACTAAAACTATGTCCAATGATAATTTTACTTGCAATATATATTGAATTTGGCATTATGGAAATACTTTATATTTAAGAGAATATTTAAATATCATGTTAATATTGTATTTAGTATGATTTTATTAGAAAAATTTAGTTCTTATAGGTATATAATGGATAGTGAAACTAGGATATAGTGTTATAGTTCCAATGAATATAACATATAACATTGTTTTTTTCATGAAAAGTTGAATATGCAGACGCTAGATGTATTTTGGTGATTTTCACATAATGATTTTCCTTTATTGTTTTCACAGTGAATAAGATAATGGCAAAATGTGATAACATTTTAACATATCCAAAACATATGTTGAAAGAATACATGTTAACCAAATATTTGGTGTCTATAAATGATTGATAGTTTATCGACTAAAAGGAATATATGCTCAAAAAGACATAAAATGTGATACTGTTATTAGGGAGAATAGGAGCATGTTGTACTCTTTCTTTCTTATCTAAGTTTTGTCTCATTAAATTTTCTTAGAAAGATTTTTAATAAGGAATAGTGTATCAATGAATAATGTATTATTTCCTTTGGCTACATTTTAGTCCTATTAGGTTTTTTTAGTTAAAGTTTTTAAGGAGTCATATTCATAGTTTACATTTAAGGGAGAGTATTATGGGTATTAATGATATGGATGCTCACTAACTTATATCCTAATAAGCACTGACTCATATTCCACTTAGTATCTACTCATACCACAATCATCATTCATCAATATGTAATTAATGGTTACTCTTGGCATTGAATCTTGATGGCCTATAATAGAAGCCCTCTACATGCATTGCACTTGCGGATAAAAAAACTGAATGAGAACTGCATCCTTCTTTCTCTCAATCTATTTATTCGTCTCCATGTCTTATCCTAAATCTCTTTTATTTTCATAACATGTTTGAGTATCTCTTACTATAAACTTAGTTAACTTTTTAAAAACAAATTAAGACAACTAACTAAATTATTTAATCATAATATGTATTACATGTCATTAAATTATATATTTGTATATAAGTAGTACCAAAAAAAGGATAAACCTAAATTCTTTAAAGTAATTTATTTAAATTCTTTAATACTTTAAAAAAATTAATTCAGTTTTATGTTATGAGAAGTTCTTTATTGGATCAATTTCTCCAAAAAAGAATAATTAAAAGAAGTAAAGTCATTATAACTATTGGAAAACTGCTAGTATTGTTAATGGTTAAAAATTGACACCATGGACATGTTAACATCTTATACGGTTTGAAGTAACATTGCTCATTTTTAAATATATATACGATAAAATTAATCCAACAAAAAACTCTTGAATACCTATAATTCATGTATGAAAACTTGCAAAGTAAAATTATTCTTAACCTAAGTTTACATAAATCAAGATAAAGCTCCTTTTACATGCTTACTTTGAAATCCGTAAAAGATATTCTTAAAAGTTAATCCAAACAGACACAAAACCTAGTTGGAGGGTTGAATATAATTTAAAAAAGAAAAAATAAAATATTAACCTAACTCATATTTTGTTAAACTAATTTACATCATTTTTAATTTTTAAATTGATATATAACATAATACTCCATCATTATCAGTATAAGACACATTTACCTAATTTGTTTTAATAAAAAAATTTAGACAAGTTTTTTAATATAGTGTATATTTTCTAAAACATTTTAATTATCTTCCTCAATTCTCTTATTTTCTCTTCTTTTCTTCTTGATTATTGTTGTTTTTTTCTTGGATAAAAAGATCAAGTAACATATATATCAAACGTTAGCACAACAAAAGATGTAGCAATGTCATTTATATAACATGGACAGAGCTACAAAGGTGGGGAAGTAGGGGATGAGGAAAACAACCATTAGAATAATACATCCCAATAACTCCTTGATTATTGTTAACAGAATATTAACAGGAAAAATTAGAAAAAAATTGATAATTGATAAATATAAATATTATGTACCGGATGAGTATTACACAAGAAAATTTTAGAATTGTTTTTTTAACATATATTGTGTTTTTCATTGGTATATAATTGCCCATTAAACTCTATTCTCTTTATTGATATCGATGTTTGTTATAAACATGTCCCATTTATTATGCCTTATTCTAATAACTAGTTCAGAGTAGCATCCGCAACATATTTGGAAAATCTAAAGCACTATGTAGCACCCGAAATGAAACAATACAAAGGTGAAAAATAATGAATGAAGATATGCCAAAAAGAAACATTTTATTAATATCAAAATTCAGAATCACTTTATAACACCCAGTTCTCAAATACATTATTGTTTACTATAAGAAGTTTAAAAGAAAATATGCTTTTAAAAAAAACTAGAAACGCTTGTTGTCTGTTGTCTAGTTCATCTTTATATAGGCTCGATTTCCAATTTATGGGACATTACAACAAATATGAGTGATACTAAATAAATAAATTTCAACTAATAATGGCCAACTACTAACATAGCCGAGAACAATTTAAACCCCTGCAATATAATTATATGTGAATATGTATAGAAAAAACTCATAAACATCCAAAATATCACAATTTTATCACTTAGACATACTGGGACGTCCCTTAGGTGGATCCACGATAATTCACACAGAAACCTTACCCCATAAGAGATTTCACACAGCAAACACTCCTTGAGGAGATGATAATATTTATGGATATAACTATATGATTTCCTTTACATATTCTTCTACACAATTTCAAATCACTTTAGAATATAGGAGATACTTAAATCAATCACATAGAGAGTATAAAACTTATGAAATAATTTTGAGAAGCATAACCAAAAGCAGGGTGTATCACTCAATAAGAATACTCTTACATTTTGAAGCAGTTTTCTTCTTTTCCTATCATGTTTGCTTTCTCTCTCTCTTTTTTTACTTCAAAAATCAGAACAAGAGCTATATATATAGGCACAGGTTCTGACTCACTTCTTAGTTTTCAGTATTATCCATTTTACTTTTATTACATGCTTATCTAAACCATTTGTGTGACTTGACATCCTTATCATTTTTCCGTCCTTATCATTTCCCTACTTGTTTTCCAAGCCAGACTATTCTTATCTTTTCTAACTCACATCATACTCATCAATCCTATCCATATCTAATTTGATGTTTATCCTTATTAACTACATCTTACTCATCAAGCCTATCCATATCTTATTTGATGTTTATCCTTACTAACCACATCCTAATCATTAGTATCATCTATATGTTATTTATTAACTGATTCTTTATCCTTTAATTAAATTCCCTCCTAAGTCTTATGGAAGCTCTTCTTCTTCTTCATCTAACACCAACAACAAAAATCACAATAATTGTTTTACGTAGACACATTTTTTAGGATGTTACAGCACATACACTTCAAATTTTCAACATGTGCAAAACTTTGCACAAATAAACTTCCATCCAGCTAGGCTTGTAAGATAGTTAGTTGATCTGGTGACAGCTTACAACTAAAATGGGAATCTATATCTATAGTACAATAAAGATAAGATTTCTGATGTAATAATCCAACCCATGAAAATTATATATGCTAGAAGAGTGTCACAGAAGGCAGAGCACGTGCATCTAGATTGTTGCAGGGTCATTGATCACACCCAAGAAATCATCTTTTATGGTACCAGTGCAGAAATGGCAAAGAAAAAGTTGCACAATAAGTTAGTTCCAGAAAACCACAATGGAACATAAAGCTTGATATATATAGTTATATACTCATTCCCATATCCAAAGGCATAAGTAACTCAGAGTATGCCACTAGTCTTTCAGGTGACTGAAACCAGCATAGAGACAAATTTTTTATGCTTTTAGACATACGGCTTGCATGATTGTAACAGAGTAAACAAATCAGAAAAAGTTGATTAGAGATTCTTAAAGAAATAGAGTGCTGTCTACTCATTATTTCAAACAAATTTATAGGGTGCTTTATATATCTTAATGCTAAAGGAAACAAATCAGAAAACATTAATAAAAGATTGTTAAAGAAATAGAGTGTTGTCTGCTCATTATTTCAGTTAAGGTTAAAGGGTGCTTTATGTATCTTAATGCTAAAGTCCAGTGCCCGGGATTTAAGAGTGTGATCTGCAAATGAGCAAAAGGCTAAACTTTACATAAACTCTGTTGGAAAGCCTTTGTTGTTAATTCAAGGTTCTTTTAGAGAAAGATCCGAAGGTCACAACCATATAATTTCAAAACAGACATGCCATTAGAAATTCTAATATCTTATTAGTTTGTGTTTCCCAATAGAAAAATTAGCTCATATTTATCTACCTAACATCCGTCAAAGACAATACAATAGGTAATAAAGGCACACAATTTTGTTAGATACATGATTAATTTTGATGATGTCAAATATGAATGCCAAATATTAAAGAACAAAAAGGTTGCATAATGCATTTATCTTATATATTGTCTATTACATTTACTAACTACTATATTTAATGTAAAAAGTTTTATAGATTCGTCAAGTAATAAGAGAAGTTATCTAATATGGTTATGGAGTATGGTTAGAAGATCAATTGGAAGAAAGAAGAGAGAATGATGAAAGGAAATTATCCAAGAAAAAGGAAAATATATGGAGATGGAGTATTCAGGTTGATCAAGATGAAATACAAGATGTTAAACAATTAAGTTCTTAAATATGGGAGAAGAAGTCAAGTAAAGAAGTTATCAAGATGGATTATGAGGGAGGATTAAGAGATGGAAGATATTTGTCAAATAAAAGCAAGGAAACATATGTAAAAATGATCAAGAAGAAAGAGAGGAGATTGAAGAAAGGAACACATGCAAGGTTTCATGGGAGATCAAGATTCAAATTCTTGGATGTGATATTAGAAGTTTATATGTTAAAGCAAAGATTAGATTGATCAAATCAAAGTGAAGAATGACATATATGGAAGTTACACCATCATCACTTGATGCATCACTCAAGTGACACATCCAGTGATGACTTGATCACTAGAGTGACATCATATCACTTGAATGATGTTTTCTCTGTTATACTATGTTTTCGTCTAATAAAATAGAGTCTTGGTGTTTTGATCATAACTTCCACAATACACATTCGATTGTGTTGAAACTTCTTGTATATGAAACTAGACTTCAAAAGGAACCCAATGACACTAGATTCAAACAAATATCATAATGGATAAAAGAGATATACATTGTAGAAGTTGATGCTAAAATTCTGCATTCATTTCCAAGATAGCTTCAATATTTTAAAGCTTTCTCTCTCAACCTATATCCGATAGAGATGAAACTTCTTTCAAATGAAACTAGACATCCAATGAAATACAATGAATGAAGAATCAAGTCAATATCGTGTCAGATCAAGGAGATATGGATCTTTGAATCTAATGCTAGAATAATACATGTAAAATCAAGATAGGTTCAGTATTTTGAAAATATCTACCACAACATAGATTCAATTGAGATAAAACTTCTTCAATATGAATCTAAATTCATTGGGTGTTTTCTAGAACTAAGAATCAAAATCATATAAGGTCCGATGAAGGAGATACGCATAACAGAAGTCAACGCTGGAGTGTGAATCCATTTCCTAAGCAGTCGTCAGTCTTTTGATCATAACTCTCAGAATACAATGAATTTTTTTGTGCTTCTTGTTGCATTGGAAAGAAGACTTAAAGAGATTTTTGGAGAGGGGTCATTTTCTCAATTTTGAGATGGTTTTCCTAATCACTCAAGTGATGTCACTTGAATAATGTGGAAAATTTAATTACTTTCAGCACACTCAAGTGATCTTCCAAGTGATTAATGAAGATCACTCGAGTGATACAGCTCCAGAATTACTCAAGTGATGTAGAAGTGATGAACAATTACAAGATCACTTGAGTAACACTTCAAGTGATTTGTCATGATCACTTCTTGAATCACTCGAGTGATGTGGATGTGATGTCGTGCTGAAGTTCTTATCACCGTCTCAGATTTTATCAATCTTTTCCAAACTCATATAAACCTTTATTATATTGTTTCTACTCATTTCTAATCATTATTAATCAAGTTTATATGTAAGTTAAAGGTGATTAAACTTGGATTAAGCTTCAATGATCAAAAAGCAAACTCCAACGGCTATATTTCTAACGGTCTTCTACAATGACGCTCAATGGTCAAATACTCTTTATCAACTATATATATGAGAACATTCAAAATTGAAAAGAGAGTACTTGAACACAATCATCGATAAAATGCCCAACCTCTAAATTCATCTCCAACTCATGCTCTGTTTCTCCGTCTCTCTATTTCTTAAATGATAATGTAATATACCTTGGAGAGAAAATCTATATTTGTGCTTCAATGATCATCATTTACTTCTAAGAGAGAAGTTTTATTGTAATCTCTTATCATCAAATGTATTTCCTTACGGTGTGTAAGGGGGAGTCTCTGGGTGAAGAGAATTATTGAAGGCTACACAAGTGCATGACTAAACTTGTGAGATTGTAGAGGCTTTTCTTGTGCCCGATTCAAACAAGAAGATAGTGGATTGTAAATCTCAAGAGAAGCCTAAGGACTGGACATAGGTCAGGGGAGGACTGAACCAGGATAAATCTTTGTTTACAATCTCTCTTCCCTTATCTTCTTTATATCCATCATATTTGATTTGGTCAATTGGTTAGCATCTTAAGGTTTAGTATCTTTCTACTTATTATTTACAAAGATCTGAAAAGTTATTTAAGATTCTTAAATTTTTATATTACACCCAATTCACCCCCCTCTTGGGTGAAAGCATGCACTAACAAATTTTACTTCTGAAAATGTTCAGACCCAGATAGAGAGAGAGAGAGAGAGAGAGAGAGAGAATGACTAGGATCAAAATCCTAACAGCTTGGTCATAGATGCTTCGATTTCATGGGAGAATAATATTGAAAGACCAAATTCACATCTTAATTATTAAGAAGGCCTTTAAATTTATCATTTACATAACACAAATTTACAAGTTAACTCTAACTATTTACCATTCACATAATTCAAATTTACAACTAAAAAGAAATGTAACATTATTTTCCACTCGAACAACACAAATTTACAAGTGGAACAATCAGTATTCAAGGTTAATAGTCTAAAGGAATTAAAAAAAATGTGAATGTGATCCTTAGGCATAATTCTCCCTACATTCACATCATATGGCTTTTTTATGATTGAATAATCAAATCTTACATAGCCCCAACACAGGTTCACAGATCCAGCCCCAAATTATACAACACATGAATCTAGATTTATTAAAAAAGAGCTATTTATAGAATAAAGGTATCATTAAGTCAATCACTTT
>JBAGKO010000005.1:11343179-11361360 GCA_037177275.1 Acacia concinna | reverse complement strand
GGTTGAACCGTGCCAAAGGCTAGCTTATGAGGTTGGAGGGGTGAATGTTGTTAACATTAGAAGACTCGATCATTATTTTGCAGGTTCAATGAATGAATTGTGATATCAATGAATGATTACATCTTTGATCATTAATATTTTTTCTCTTAATGGCAATGGTGAAACATGCAAATTCACTTTCCTCTCTCATGATATAAAGGGATGTGCCCAAAAAAATTAAAATCTTTGGTGATACTTAGCATGTAGTTATCCTTATTTCTTAAAATTTGGAAATTAAAAATCCTTGTATGAAAAAATTAAAATTTATATATATATATATATATATAGAAGAAATTCACAAACATGAATGGAACAGTAAGTTACTTTTGTTTTTTCACCGAAAAGCTCCTTATTAAATGAGTTTTAAGGTGTTGTCAAACAGGGCCTATGTTTATGCCATCAATAGCAGCAAATCAAGACAAATGGCATTTCCATTTTGTGCACAGTACACCACGTGTTCCATATGTTTGCCCATGAATGGTTGACGTCCTCCTCCCCTATCACAATTAAAATCCTCAAATTTCTGATAAACCAACTAATAATAACATGATCGTGCGAATCAAATTTACAGAACTTGTGTTGGGAAAAAAGAGACAAAACCAAATATAAATGTTAGCAGTAGAATGCTCAACGCTTGTTTATTGAGAATGATCTGCTGCTTCCACATCCCACATGAACAGTCACACACAGAAACAGAACGCCCACCCGAAGAAAAAGTAAAAAAGAAGACATATCAAAAGCACCTTTACGCAAGTTAAGATAAAACCTCCTGGCCTCTCTCATACTTATCTCATACTCCCTTTGTTCCTATTTATAAAACCCTTTTGAAGAATCCTAAAATTTTTTCAAGAAAGCTAATTACATTATTTAATAATATCATATGTTGTGTTTTATTACATTATATAGTAATTTATAAGTCAAATAACATAATTTAAAGAAAAACGACAAACTTTAATATCTTAAAGTAATGCAATTGTCTTTCTTAGGATTTTCTTAGAATTCTTTAAAAAAATCTTATAAATAGGAATGGAGGGAGTAATATCTTTAATCTCTCTAAAAAAGTTAACTGAGTCTTATATTTAGGATTGGAGAAAATATATACAAATTAAAAATAATACTCTTTTTAATTCTAATTATAAGAACCCGATGACTTTTTTAGAGAAAATACTGAAAAAGCTTAATATATTATTTTAAAGTATTAAAATTTATTATTATTTTTAACTATTTTACTTGTTTTATAAACTAATATATAATATAATAAAACGTAATATACGATATAATTAAGTAATTTATTTTATTTTTTAAATTTAAAGCAGTTCATTCCCTGTTTTTAAACCCAACTCTTTTTACAAGTTTCCGCTGTTTCCAGTTTCTCCATAACTTAACGCGGGGTTAAATGTCCATGTGCAATCCTCCAGCGAATAAGAACTCGCCACCTCATCATATTGGTCACTCGCTCATTCCACAGCTCACATGTGAGCAGCGACGGCTTCACCGAGCCAACAGAACGTGCTCCAACATTTCGATCCTTGCTTCGCTTACCTTCCTCCGTTTTTAGTCCTTATGGTTCATTAATTCGATCTCTCTTCTTGATAAACTCTTCTCCTCGTGATTATTTATTGACATCATAAAACGAGCGAATTGAATATAAGTTACATTGAATGAAGGTTCTGATTTTCTTAGGGTTTGATTGATCTTTGAACTAGTTAATGTGATTCATAAAACAAAAAAGTATCAGAACTGGGGGCGAATCAGTCTCGGTCTCACCGGAGCCCGGCGGCGGCTTCACCATCGAAGGGACCGTGGTTCTTCCTCCGCGCTAATCATGCGCCTCGTCCACACACCCTTGCGTATCTTCACCAAGTCGAATCCGTGACCCGCCTGGCATCCGATCATAACCGCCCAGTGTCGTCCGCGCCGCCTCCCGCGATGGAAAACACCGGCAATTCTGCTCCTTTGACTTTGGAGGAGCCTGAGTACTTAGCCCGCTATATAGTTATCAAGCACTCGTGGCGCGGCCGCTATAAGAGGATCCTGTGCATTTCAAGCGTTACCATTATTACTCTGGATCCGTCGACGCTCGCGGTTACGAATTCATATGATGTCGCCAACGATTTTGAGGGAGCGTCACCAATTTTGGGGCGCGATGAGAATTCCAACGAGTTCAGTGTCAGTGTGCGGACTGATGGACGTGGCAAATTCAAAGCCATGAAGTTCTCATCGAGATACAGGGCGAGCATTTTGACAGAGTTCCACCGAATACGCTGGAATAGGCTGGGGCCAGTTGCTGAGTTCCCAGTTCTTCATCTACGGCGACGGACGTCTGAGTGGGTTTCTTTTGTAGGTCACTATACTTTCTTGGATTTTTCTAGTCGCTATTGTGTCTCATGCATATAATAGAACTAGAAGCTAGAACGTGTATGCTTATGGCTGTTGGTTATCATATGATTTGTTTGAACTTCAGAAGGGTAAGTAATAAGCTGGTCAATTCCTAGTTGGCTGTTGTTCTTGATGACATTGAGTGATGAATAATGAACTGATTGTCGTGGGTGACAAGCGTTTCATGCATTGAGTCGCTACAATTTTTTTGGAGTGAAGTGTCGTCTGGCTTTTAAAGTAAAATCAAGGGTTTCATGTATATAATAGGGGACTAGAAAGGACCTTACTTAAATTAAGTTTCTTACATTCATTTTGTCATGTTCTCCAATCATATGTGTCTTATTTATTGTATTTGAGTTTATAATTAAATGAAATAATTCAAATATAGGACACATAATCATATGTGATTGGAGAATCTGATAAAATAGATATAAGAAACTTGACATAAGTATTTTCTGACCAGAAACTAGAAAGAATTTATACTTGTGTCTGTTGGTCATTATATGATTTGTTTGGAGTTCAGAATGGCATGTGATAAGCTCGTAAATTCCTATTTGGCTGTTGTTCTTGATGACATTGAATGATGAATAGTGAAATGATTGCTGTGGGCAATTGTCGTCTTGCAGAAATTGAAAGTGACTTATGTTGGTGTTGAACTTGTTGAGACAAAATCTGGAGACCTTCGCTGGTGCTTGGATTTTAGAGACATGGATTCCCCTGCAATTGTAATTCTATCGGATGCTTATGGAACGAAAAATGTCGATCATGGAAGTGGCTTTGTTCTTTGTCCCTTGTATGGAAGAAAATCTAAAGCTTTCCAAGCTGCTTCTGGAACATCAAATTCTGCTATTATCTCAAATTTGGTACGCATGGCATTCTCAATACTTTGAAGTATTATTTAGGGAGAATTTCAATAAAAGACTGTAGTTGGGAATTAATATCAGCGCAGCCCATAAACAAATGAATGAGTCATATGAACATGGATTTTTCTTGTTCATACAGCTCATTCACTTATTTATGGGCTGCTCTGATATTAATTCCCAACTGCAGTCCTTTATTGAAATTCCCCCTATTATTTAGGTATACATTGACATCTTTGATTAGGCCACCTTTTGTTGCTGAAGAAGAGTTAGTGCTTTGTGGCAAGTGGTTTTATTTTATTTTATTGAGGAGAACTAGAGAATTTATGTTTGAAATTTTGATTTTAATAATAATACTGGTATGTTGTATCATCGCAGACAAAAACTGCAAAATCCACTGTTGGGGTGACACTGTCTGTGGAGAACACCCACACCCTTGCCATTTCGGAGTATTTAAAACAAAGGGGTATTAGTTCTTAACATTTTTGTGCCCTTTCTGATTTTCAAATTGTTGGGCCTTTTGTTTGGTTACTTACTGACAGAGATTTAATGGTCTAACCTTGAACAAATAATTGATGCAGCAAAAGAAGCAGTCGGTGCAGAAGACACCCCTTTGGGGGGTTGGTCTGTAACAAGGTTGCGGTCTGCTGCTCATGGAACTCTAAATGTTCCAGGTTTGAGCTTAGGAGTTGGCCCTAAAGGAGGACTTGGTGAGCACGGTGATGCTGTCTCTCGTCAACTGATTCTTACAAAAGTTTCCCTTGTTGAAAGGCGTCCCGAGAACTATGAAGTAAGTGGTGCATTTATTAAGTATATTAGCTAAAACTGTGTAGTTGCTCTAATATACTACTTGCACACTTTTAGCTTTTGCATAAGCTTTCTAGATATAGATGTTGATGCACTTATCTGTAAAGATTTACACATGAGAAATAAAGCAATAACACAAACAATCATTTCCTAAATTATACTGCATATACAAACAATTATGGTGGTATTTAGAATATTTGAATCAGGATATTAGAAGCTGAAATTACATGAATTGCACATAAATAGGATTTTGGAAATGTAAATTCTATTTAACATGCCTATGGTATTTTACATTTTTGAGAGAACACAATGGCGTCGTGCTTTTTATGTGCCAACCTCATTTAGTGGGATAAGGCTTGTTGTTGTTGTTGTTCTTGGAATCATAAAGCTAGTAAATTTAACCGATCCTAGAGTTTGAAAACGGTCATTCTATGTAAGCTAAAGTAATCTTAACATATTAAATTTTCAGATATTATGCATTTGTCCTGCTTAAATGGATAGGATGTGTTATTGTGCTTCTTGATGGTTTATAGAGGTTCTGTGTATCCAAGACACAAACCATTGTATATTAATGCATCTAGAGGACTACGTGAGTGGATATATACTACATAGAGTTATGTCAAATGTTGAGAATTTTCACTAGATACTTGCAGGCTGTTATTGTTCGTCCTTTGTCTACTGTGAGTGCTCTTGTTCGATTTGCTGAAGAGCCCCAGATGTTTGCAATTGAATTCAGTGACGGGTGCCCGATCCATGTAAGCATTTGCTATGTTACTGTGGTTGTGATTTACCACTACGTGGGGAAGTTTCTAATGTCCATGGCATGAATTGTAGATCTATGCAAGCACATCTCGTGATAGCTTACTTGCAGCAGTTCGTGATGTACTACAAACAGAAGTAGGTAGATGTATCTTCTTGTTGATTAAGAGTTTTTTTAAAAAATGTACATCTGTTTTGGGACATGAGAATTTGTATCCTAAATATTTTATGTCGTTGTTGAACCCTCTCCTGCAACTGGAGGTGATACATGTTTCTTTTGAAGAAGTGTATGTTTGAATTCTTGTATTGGCCTTGTGCAGGGTCAATGTGCAATTCCTGTATTGCCAAGGCTAACAATGCCTGGTCACCGTATTGATCCTCCTTGTGGGAGAGTTCATTTGCAATATGCTCAACCAAGGTTTGTAACTGATATAGAAAGTGCAACCATGCATTTAAAACATTTAGCAGCAGCTGCAAAAGATGCTGTTGCTGAAGGTGGTTCTGTACCTGGATCAAGAGCCAAGTTATGGCGGAGAATAAGGGAGTTTAATGCCTGCCTACCATTTGGCGGGGTGCCTCAGAACATTGAGGTTCCTGAGGTTACTTTGATGGCCTTGATTACTATGCTTCCTGCTACTCCTAATCTTCCTCCAGAGTCTCCTCCTTTGCCACCCCCTTCACCAAAAGCAGCAGCTACAGTGATGGGATTCATTGCATGCTTACGTAGATTACTTGCCTCAAGAAGTGCAGCCTCACATGTAATGTCTTTTCCTGCTGCTGTTGGAAGGATAATGGGTTTACTCAGAAATGGTTCTGAGGGTGTGGCAGCTGAGGCTGCTGGTCTAATTGCAGCACTTATTGGTGGTGGGCCTGGTGATGCAAATACCATGACAGATCTTAAAGGAGAGTGGCATGCCACAATTATGCACACCAAGTCAGTACTGTTTGCTAATCATGGCTATGTTATTATTCTTGTCAATAGACTAAAGCCTATGTCGGTATCACCATTACTGTCAATGGCTGTTGTTGAGGTGCTTGAGGCTATGATTTGTGAGCCACATGGGGAGACTACCCAGTATACTGTTTTTGTAGAGTTGTTACGCCAAGTAGCTGGACTGAAGCGTCGCTTATTTGCATTGTTTGGTCATCCAGCTGAAAGTGTTAGAGAAACTGTAGCCGTGATTATGCGGTCAATTGCAGAAGAGGATGCCATTGCTGCAGAGTCCATGAGGGGTGCTGCTCTGCGTGATGGTGCTTTGTTGAGACATTTGTTGCATGCGTTGTTTCTTCCTGCAGGTGAGCGTCGTGAAGTTAGTCGACAACTTGTTGCTCTTTGGGCAGATTCTTACCCGCCAGCTCTAGAGTTGTTGTCTCGAATTTTGCCACCTGGCCTTGTTGCTTATTTGCACACACGTTTTGATGGAGTTCTAGCTGAAGATGTTAATCAAGAAGAGTCATTAACCGGGAGAAGGAAACGACGCTTGCTTCAGCAAAGGAAAAGTCGTGTAGGAAGAGGAATAACTGCTCAAGAGCAACAGTTCTCTACAGTCAATAGTTTTGACGGTGCTGATTCAGTTAGGCAAACAGGGATCGCTGCTCATAGAGGTACAGACAACTATCATACATCTACTTCAGACCCAAGTTTTGCACAAGCTTCAAACACTCAATCTTCACTTGTTTCAACAAGTGAAAATAGGGGTAATGGATCCTCTGTAGGAGATGTACAAAACGGTCATTCAACTATTTTGCCTTCAGCTATAGCACCATCTGCAAACTCAAATGAAGAAGCATCAGGACCTAGTTCTTTGAGTTCAGTGGACCCTGAAGGCAATGCAATTAGTTTTCAAAGTACAGGAGTTCCGGCTCCTGCTCAAGTTGTTGTGGAGAACATCCCTGTAGGATCTGGTCGACTACTGTGCAATTGGCCTGAATTTTGGCGAGCATTTAGTTTAGATCACAATCGTGCAGATTTGATATGGAATGAGCGTACTAGGCAAGAGTTGAGGGAAGCTTTGCAAGCTGAAGTTCATCTACTTGATGTTGAGAAAGAGCGAACTGAAGATATTGTTCCAGGTGGATCTACAGTGGATATGACAAATGGGACTGAAAGTATACCCCAGATATCTTGGAACTACCCTGAATTTTCTGTCCGTTACCCAAGCTTGTCAAAAGAAGTGTGTGTGGGCCAGTATTATCTGCGTTTGCTGCTCGAGAGTGGCAGTGGTGACAGGGCACAGGAGTTCCCACTGCGTGATCCAGTTGCATTCTTTAGGGCGCTTTACCATCGGTTTTTATGTGATGCAGACACAGGGCTTACCGTGGATGGTGCTGTTCCTGATGAACTAGGTGCATCTGATGATTGGTGTGACATGGGCAGGTCAGATGGTTTTGGAGGAGGTGGTGGCTCATCAGTGAGGGAACTTTGTGCAAGGGCAATGGCAATTGTATATGAACAGCATCACAAGACTATTGGTCCTTTTGAGGGCACAGCTCACACTACTGTTCTCTTGGATAGGACTGATGACAGGGCTTTGAGGCATCGGCTTCTTCTACTTTTGAAGGTCTGTCAAAATTGATTCCTTTTGTAGCTTATTTCTGTTCTTTGGTTTGTCTGTAGTTTTTTTCCCTTTTCAAATGGTTAAAAAATTGTTCATTTTTAAACCATTGTCTATTTGTTCAAAATTGCCGTTAGATTGATTTTTTTAATAGGAGCCATCATATTGCTTAACTGGTTTTTATAGATGGAATACAGGTATACATAATACTTGGGTTAACAGTGCGATTTACCAGTAAAAATTATGTGAAATTTACTATGTTGTATTCAATGCCAGGCTTTAATGAAGGTTTTATCAAATGTTGAGGCCTCTGTTCTAGTTGGAGGTTGTGTATTAGCTGTTGATCTACTTACAGTGGTCCATGAGGCCTCAGAGAGGACAGCTATTCCCTTACAGTCTAATTTGATTGCTGCTACTGCTTTTATGGAACCTCTCAAGGAATGGATGTATATTGACAAAGATGGTTCTCAAGTTGGACCTTTGGAAAAAGATGCAATTAGAAGGTTATGGTCTAAAAAAGCTATAGATTGGACAACAAAATGTTGGGCTTCTGGAATGCTGGATTGGAAGAAGCTGCGTGATATTCGTGAACTCCGTTGGGCACTTGCACTTAGAGTTCCTGTCCTTACACCACCTCAGGTAAATTCGAGTTGCAGATAGGAGACAATATTCACATTTATATAAATATCAGTTGGCAGTTGCTAATGAACTTGATGCTTATAATCTGGTTTTTTTCTTCCTTTATGCTAGAGGACTAATCACCTATTTTTCTATTTTAATTTTAGAAATTTCTCTCAAGGCTTAATAGTTTGTTCTTGCTGTTAATCTGTTTGGTTCATGATCAAACTCCTGACTAAGTTACTGGAATACAAACAGTATTGGCCAACTCTGTTCGATATCTCGTTAGCTGAGTATAAGAACTGGAAAAGTGTTGTTCTTATTAGGTATTCACATTTTGGTGCTGTTAGGTTGATGATCTTCAGCTTTAAACATTATGATGTTTTGTTTCCTGGAAATTAGCATTAGTAACTTGCCCGAAAGTATTTTTATGACTAATAACTTTTCTCAAATATCACATTTGTTTCAATATCCTTGTCTCGTTCTACTTTGCCCAGTTCTCTCCTGATAGAAGGACATTGTATGTAGGTAGGGGATGCAGCTTTATCTATCTTGCATAGCATGGTATCTGCACATTCAGATTTAGATGATGCCGGGGAGATTGTAACTCCAACTCCTAGAGTAAAACGAATCTTGTCAAGTCCTCGCTGTCTTCCACATATTGCTCAGGTAATTTTAGGAGTGGTTCATCCATTATTCTTTCGTTGCTGGTTCCCTCCCTCTCTTGTATTTTCTTTAGAAGCGCTGCACCTGCTTGCATGTTTTGGTAATTAATTAAGATGGAATTTCATAATCTCTGGTTGCCTTCACTATGAACATTTTACTAAGATTTTGATGTATTTTAACTTCCTATCTTTGTAAAAAGGGATCTTGTCTGGTTTCTCCCACTTTATTGTTGTGACTCCCAGCCAGAGTGAATATTTTAACCCATCCCTGTAGTTGTCTGGTTAAATTTTGTTGCCTTCATTACTTTATTGTTGTGACTCCCACCCATTCGTGATTTTTGACTGGATGAGGTTTATGCATAGGCCATTCTTTCTGGGGAACCTATTATTGTTGAGGCAGCTGCTGCTTTGCTGAAGGCCATTGTCACTCATAATCCCAAGGCCATGATACGTCTATACAGTACTGGAGCATTTTATTTTGCACTGGCTTACCCTGGATCTAATCTACTTTCAATTGCACAGCTCTTTGCTGTCACCCATGTCCATCAAGCGTTTCATGGCGGTGAGGAGGCTGCAGTTTCAACATCACTGCCATTAGCAAAACGTAGTGTTCTTGGTGGACTGCTCCCTGAATCTTTGTTGTATGTACTGGAGCGTAGCGGTCCAGCAGCATTTGCTGCAGCTATGGTTTCTGATTCCGATACACCAGAAATCATATGGACACACAAAATGAGGGCCGAAAATCTAATTCGTCAGGTATTTTAGAGTTCATAATGATTAAACTTCGGCTGCTTTTTCAATATGATGTCAACAAATAGAAGTCTGTTTTTTTGGGGGGCCATCAACACTGATTAATCCATGCTTCTCTCAACTTTATCAGGTGTTGCAGCATCTTGGTGACTTTCCACAGAAATTATCACAGCACTGCCATGATTTATATGATTATGCCCCTATGCCGCCAGTTACTTACCCAGAGTTAAAAGATGAAATGTGGTGTCACCGTTATTACCTCAGGAATCTATGTGATGAGATTCGATTTCCAAACTGGCCTATTGTTGAACATGTTGAGTTTCTGCAGTCATTACTGGTATTGTGGCGTGAAGAGTTGACAAGGAAGCCTATGGATCTTTCTGAAGAAGCAGCTTGCAAAATCCTAGAAATATCCTTGGAGGATGTTTCTACTGATAATGGAAATAAGAATTCTTTGGAAATGGGAGAGGAAGTATTTAGCTTATCCAAGCAAATTGAGAATATTGATGAAGAAAAATTAAAGCGACAGTATAGGAAACTTGCAATGAAATATCATCCTGACAAAAACCCAGAAGGAAGGGAAAAGTTTCTTGCCGTGCAGAAGGCCTATGAACGGCTCCAGGTAGAGAAATGTTATTAGGCAAAATAGGCTATTTTGGAAATAAGATAAGTTGTTCCCAAGTTTGTTTAGTGGCTTAACAGCAAGATAGGTAGAAGACTGCACATCCTTATATTTTATTGTTTTTTTAAACAGTTTTAACGGCAGCTGTCAATGTATTTTTTATTCCTATAAAAGCAGCAGCTGCAACATGCTTGTTCCCAGCCCTGGATTTTGTATGGCATAAAAATAGAAGGGCAATGATAAGCATAATATCTTTTTTTTGTTCATTCTGATGCCAACTCATTGACAAAAATGTTTTTGTTTTGTTGTGTTTTTTCTTTGTGTACAAGGAATGATTTCACCCGTCTTTTTTTCTGTTTTGAGTTGCTAAAATGTTTGCCTTATTTGACTGCATATCAGGCTACCATGCAAGGTTTGCAAGGCCCTCAATCTTGGAGATTGCTTCTTTTGTTGAAAGGACAGTGTATATTGTACAGAAGATATGGAGATGTATTGGAGCCATTCAAATATGCTGGCTATCCCATGTTGCTAAATGCTGTTACTGTGGACAATGATGATACCAACTTTCTTTCTTCAGAAAGAGCTCCTCTTCTTGTTGCAGCATCAGAGCTTGTTTGGCTGACGTATAATCCTGTTGCCTTTCTTGTTAGATTCTTGATTATGCTTTTAAGTTTTATTACACATTTTGGTAACTTCATTTAATCTACATGCGGTCAGGTGTGCATCTTCTTCTTTGAATGGTGAAGAGCTAGTGAGGGATGGGGGAGTACAACTTCTCGCAACCCTCCTTTCCCGTTGTATGTGTGTTGTTCAGCCTACTACTCCTGGCAATGAACCATCTGCCATCATAGTTACAAATATCATGCGAACCTTTTCAGTTCTGAGTCAATTTGAGGCTGCCAGATCTGAGATACTTGAGCTTTCTGGACTAGTTGAGGACATTGTGCACTGTACTGAACTTGAGTTTGCACCTGCAGCCGTTGATGCTTCTTTACAGACTATTGCCAATGTTTCTGTTGCCTCAGAGTTGCAGAATGCTTTAGTGAAGGCTGGTGTATTATGGTATGTCTGCCTTCTGAATTGTGTTTTGTAGCATTATTGATTTGGGATGACCTACTGGTCCCTCACAATGATGGGTTTTTGGGTTGGACCGTCATCCTAACAAGTCAGTGAAAAATGAATCCTTGACTCCTAGATCTCCTTGTTTATGCATTTAGATGTATCATAACTTAAATTTCTGGGGCATAAGTTTTTTTTATGGATGAAGTTGAATGATCATAGTGTCATTTTTGCTTATAGTCTGGTTGATATTGAGGAAGATACTACTGATTTATTTTGTTTTGGTATTCCTTACTAAAGTAATTCCAGTGTTATGCTTGGATCATTTAAGGTTATAAGGAAATGCAGTGTTTTGCACGCTGAGTTTTCTTACACTTGCACCGTAATAAATAGTTGCATGAAAACTGTCTGACAAGTTATTCAGGGTTTTAATTTTGTACCAAGTAGCTTATTTAGTTGACCCCTTTTGAGCATTAAGAAAGCAACAATCTTATTTTTCTCTCGTGCTTGCCTGTAGAATAGTAAATTTCTTCATTTATTGTTAACTAATTTGATAGAGGCCTCATTGAAATTTTCTTTTATTTACTTCTTTTTCAGCTCCTTTTAATGGATTTGTCCATGTTTTAGTATCGCCTCAATCATTCTGTTATATTTTAGTGATTTGGTAATTGGTTCTTTCTAATATTATATGAATATGATTTTGCCATCCTCATCATGACCCTATCAACATTCTGGTTATATTAGATTATAGATTTTAACTTTGTATGTCAAATTGTAATTACTTGCCATACTAGAATTTTTTATCTCCTTGAGTTATATCCTGCAAATATTCAGACTTATCCATTAAGTATGGTCCATGATAGGTACCTTCTGCCTTTGCTGCTTCAGTATGACTCCACTGCTGAGGAATCTGATACTACTGAGTCGCATGGTGTTGGTGCTAGTGTTCAAATTGCCAAAAACACGCATGCTATACGGGCATCCGTAGCTTTGTCCAGGATCAGTGGTTTATGTGCTGATGAGAATTTGACACCTAATAATAATGCTGCAGCTGATGCTCTCAGATCCTTGCTAACTCCTAAGCTTTGTAGCATGTTAAAAGATTCAATGCCTAAAGATCTACTTTCCAAATTAAATTCAAACCTGGAGACTCCTGAGGTAAATGCTCATTCTACGCTACTCTAAAGAAAATTTATCACCTCATCTATTCAAGTGCTGAGGCCCATAAACTTGGGGCTTTGTTATATTGAAAAACGTATAAAAACACCATCTTGACCTTAAAAGATGCGATGAGGCTGCATAATTTAGGTTAAACTTATGCTATTGTATGTGATATCTATACCTGAAACCAAAAGTTCAGTGCAAATATATCCTACTAACTAAGTAAATAAGCTATTTGTAGTTTCTTTTCAGTCTGAACAAGTTCCCTATGTGGATCTGCTATAGGTTCTGTTTAGTTTGACACCATCTTTTGAAACTATATACTGTAGATTATCTGGAACTCCTCAACAAGGGCAGAGCTGCTGGCTTTTGTGGACGAGCAGCGTGCATCTCAAGACTCTGATGGTTCATATGACATAAAAGATTCTTATGACTTTGTCTATAAAGCATTATCAAGAGAACTATTCATTGGCAATGTTTATTTAAGAGTCTACAACGATCAGCCAGACTTTGAAATTAGTGAAGCAGAAGCTTTTTGTGTTGCTCTAATTGATTTTATATCATATCTTGTGCACAATCAAAATATGGGAGATGCTGATGTTCATAACACAGTTGATTCCACCAATTCAGTCATGCAAACATCAGTGTGTCAAACCGAGACTAACGATGATGGATCTGCTAATGAGCAGTATGTCCAGGATGATGCCACAACAGTATCTGATGGACAAGTGACAGAAAAAGAAGAACTTGTGTTGGTTAAGAACCTTCGTTCTGCATTAACCTCCCTTCAGGTTACATTGCTTAGTTGCCTTTGAATGTTGTGATTTATTGCATTAAGCATGTCTCTCTAATCTTTTTTTTTTCCCTTGCAGAACCTACTCACTAACAAACCAAATTTGGCATCGATATTTTCTAACAAAGACAAGTTAATGCCTCTCTTTGAGTGCTTCTCTCTTTCTGAAGCATCAGATAGTGGCATTCCTCAACTTTGCCTGGGTGTGTTGTCACTCTTGACAGCCCATGCTTCCTGCTTGGAAGCCATGGTAGCTGATGGATCCAGCCTTCTCCTTTTATTACAGATGCTTCACTCCTCTCCAAGTTGTCGTGAAGGGGCTCTCCATGTTCTATATGCATTGGCAAGCACTCCAGAACTTGCCTGGGCAGCTGCCAAGCATGGTGGAGTTGTGTACATTCTCGAACTGCTCCTGCCTTTGAAGGGTAGAAAATTTTATTTTGGTATCTTCGCCATTTTCTAAAACTTCTTTGCACTATGATTTTAATAATGGAAATATTTTGTACAGATCAAATTCCACTCCAGCAAAGAGCGATGGCAGCTTCCTTGTTGGGCAAGCTTGTTGGCCAACCAATGCACGGTCCAAGAGTTGCTATAACACTAGCAAGGTTTCTTCCAGATGGTCTGGTATCAGTAGTTAGAGATGGACCTGGGGAGGCTGTTGTAAATGCCCTTGAGCAAACTACAGAGACGCCAGAACTTGTATGGACACAGGCAATGGCTACTTCCTTATCTGCACAAATTTCAACTTTGGCATCAGAACTATTTCGCGAGCAGATGAAAGGCCGTGTTGTTGATTGGGAGGTGCCTGAACAGGCTTCTGGACAACAGGAAATGAGGGATGAGCCACAGGTACCTCGCATATTTGATGTGCAGTTTAGGAATGCATTATGCATATTTTCTCTCATCTTACGGATTGAAACTATTTTTGTTGATGCAGGTTGGTGGCATCTATGTTCGGCTGTTTTTGAAAGATCCTAAATTTCCTCTGAGAAATCCCAAAAAATTCTTGGAAGGACTACTTGATCAGTATTTATCATCCATTGCTGCCACACATTACGAAACGCAGACAGTTGATCCAGAGTTGCCTTTGCTTCTCTCTGCTGCATTGGTTTCATTACTCCGTGTGCATCCTGCACTAGCAGATCACGTGGGGTATCTTGGGTATGTGCCCAAACTTATTGCTGCTGTTGCCTATGAGGGCAGGCGAGAAACAATGGCATCTTCAGGTGAGGTAAATAATGACAATCATGCAGACAGAGTGGATGATGCAGACAATGGATCGATAGAGCAAACACAAACTCCTCAAGAACGTGTTCGTCTCAGTTGTTTGCGCGTCCTGCATCAACTTGCAGCTAGTACCACATGTGCTGAATCCATGGCCGCAACAAGTGTAGGAACACCTCAGGTATCTGACAGCTTACTTTATGGTTGAAGTTACATTTCTTTATACTGGTTTTCTTTCTGCTCTCCATTAAATAAACCAATATAACCTCCTTTTGAGAGAACAGTATTAGTCTGCTGGTGACACACCATATAATTATTATGAATATGAATTCTTCTGTGCTACTCTCAAAGTTCTGCAGAAGTGAGATAAATTGAAATGTGAGAAAAACATTTACACTTTGAAATGTCCTTGTATCCCCAAAATTCCCCTGGTTCTGCTGATCAATCTTCGTACTCTAAGTGCCCCTGGTTTTCTGCTTCTCTTGACCTATTGAAAATGGTCTTTTGGCCACTAATCTTAATTTCAAACTTCTGAACCAACAAGCAGTGTAAAACCATCTTTTCCTGAAAAATTAAGTTTTCAAATACAGTTTCATTTTTTTTATTACTAGCATATATCTTGACAGCTTTTTTAACTTCAACTAGACAAAACCCAGATCTACTATACCTTGAGAAATCCTAATTTAAACTGATCAGAGGTTTTGATGCTACTCAATGAGTACATCATATCTTCCCAAAAGGTTAAACTGAAGGCCGGTCTCCTATTGTGAACACACATTTATTGGGATTAATGGTTTAGGTTTTGGATAGGGGAGTATCCCACTCAATTTAAAATTGAAATGACTTTGGAATTCATGGATTATTTAAGGAGGGGAATAGGGGATGGGGGAATTAAGTCGTGCTGCTAGAAATTTGTAAATTTCATAGGTTCCAAGATTCTCAGTGTGATGATTTAATTATGTTATTGCCGGCACTTTTATCATCTTTATGTCACTACACGTATCAAGTTGTTAACTTGAAATAAAATTGTGCCAATGTATTTATATTAGATTTAATTTTCATTTTCCAGGTAGTTCCTCTACTAATGAAAGCTATAGGATGGCAAGGCGGAAGCATTTTAGCTCTTGAGACCCTAAAACGTGTTGTGGTTGCTGGAAACCGAGCAAGGGATGCTCTTGTTGCACAAGGACTCAAGTGAGTTATTTATCTTCAGTATATGCATGTATTTTTTTATTTGACACTAGTAACTATGCTTCATGGTTCAAATTCAGGGTAAAACTTAGTCTTGCTTTTGACAGCTGTCTGAAGATGCAAGTGAAATTGAAAGTTTACGAATATCAACTATAATTGTTTGCCTGTTTGAATAAATCTTGCTTTAGACCTTTTGACCCGTGATTATATAACTATGAAGTTCAACCATAAGATATCTTGTATTAAATAGTTTAAAATTTGATTTGAGTCTTGGATTAAGTTCTTCAAGTTCCAAAAGATATTTTCTTACTCATCATCCCTTGAAATGTGTTATCTAGCGTGCATTGCCTGCATGTCTTGTTTTGAATTATTTTGTGGCAATTCGTAAATGGATGTCAGGAATGAAAATGATTTGAATGCAATTGAAAATTATTTGGCAAGTATAAGCATTTGACATCGCATGAATGTTGAAGAGTAGAACATGTTTGCCATATGAACTTGGTGTGCAAATGTAGTTTATTTTCTTTTGGCTGCTTAGAATCAATCTAGATTTTTTGAAACTTAATTACTTTGAATGTTCCAACTCTATGAAAGAACGTCTTGAAACACTAATTCAAAAATGTAGCTACTAAGGAGGTCGTCAATTGGCTTCCTTAAACATTTATTTTAGAATCCCACCTCAATTTGATGTTGCGTTTTATGGTGAATATATGGATCTGTGGTGTTGGTAGATCAAATCCCACATCTTTGTGTGCTGTGTTCCCCTCTCCATATTGTTTTGTTTTCTGGTCCAACCCCGTCTACATTTTGTCTCCCATAAATAGATTTATTGTCATTTAACATTGATACTTTTGAGTATCAAGAAGACAAGGGACGATGCTTCTTGGGGTTCCAAGAATGTGAAATGGAAACAACAATGTAATGTATGAAAATTTATCCTTCAGCTATGTTCTGCAGTTGCCTTTGAAAATACTATGCTGCCTCCATAATTTATCGTTTTTCTGCTCTGTGGTGAAGATTAAGTTGCTCATGGTCATACTATAATATTCTTTATATTGTTTTTTTGTTTGTTTGAGATGCATACTAAAAATTGTGTATTGTGCAAACTATAGAGTTGGTCTTGTTGAAGTACTCCTCGGTCTTCTCGATTGGAGGGCTGGTGGAAGGAATGGGCTTTGTTCTCAGATGAAGTGGAACGAATCTGAAGCATCTATTGGCAGGGTGCTTGCAATCGAGGTTTGGATCCCATACGTCCTCTTCCTGGATTGCTTTTTCCCTCAATAGTTGCTGTATTTTATATAGTAAATCTTATCATCTGTCCCTTTTTTCTCTCCCTGCCCATATTTCTCATTTTTTCGTTTGCTTTTAACAACTGTCTTTCTTTGGGTTCTCTTGCACTCTCCTCAATTTCCTTGCGTTTGTTATCCACTTCCTTTTTTGTAGTTATATCAAAATTTTCATAGGGTATTTATGCAGTTTTATTTTCAGTTCAAACTTCTGAATTTTACTATATATTTTTATGGAAACTAGGCTGGAGTCCTGTTACTTCTAAATTTCTTAGTTTTACTATACTTTGTTCTCTGATATGCTTCAACTGCAAAATTCTTAGATTCTAGACTTTGTATTTCTTTTTTTATTAGTGGTGCAATTGATAGACAAGACAAGCAATTTAAGTTCCTATAGTCTCTAAACTTCAATTAGCTAGACTACTTGAACCGATTTTCTGCTATTTCCATCTATGCTGATAAGTACACTTGTATGGTGATCAGGTCTTGCATGCCTTTGCCACTGAAGGAGCGCATTGTACTAAAGTGCGAGAAATATTAAATAATTCAGATGTGAGTCTCTCTACTTGATACTGTTCATTTTCATGGCTGCATTTCTACTAACAAGTGTTTTATTTAAACGCACTAAACTATATTTCTCCTGCAATGAAGGTTTGGAGCGCATACAAAGACCAGAAGCATGACCTGTTCCTTCCTTCAAATGCTCAATCTGCAGCAGCTGGCATTGCTGGTCTGATCGAGAGTTCATCATCATCGAGACTCACTTATGCCCTTGCAGCTCCACCGCCTGCTGCCTCTAGAGCCCCTCCATCATCTGCATCAAACTTGAATGGTAAGCAGGACCTGCTTTCATAGTACAGAAAACTATATTGTTTTTGCTGCTGCATGTATTCAAAGCTTGCACCTGGACCGGTGGCCTGTATAGAACGTTGTACAGTTATCCTGTCTCCGTGCGCCTCGGGTGATAACCGGGAAGCATGTGCAATTTTCTTAGAGTTAATTATTCGTTTGCTTAAATAGGGCTTTTTTCGTCCCCACTCCCACAAGCTCCCTCCCTTTTCTCTTGTAAATTGAGTGGTGTATTTGCCAATGTACTGCAAAGTTGTGAGGTAATTTTATGCATTTTGCTGTAGTTTTTAGTTATATTTGCTTTTGTCCCCACATATGATCATTATTTTAAGAATTGCATCAATTTTAAAATGATGTGCATGACTTGTTTGTAAATAAATAAATTTGTAGTTTTATACTCTTTCTTATTTATAAAACATTTTTGAAAAATTCTAAAAAAGTTAATTACATTACTTAATAATATCATATGTTGTATTTTATTACATTATATTTGCTTTTGTCCCCACATATGATCATTATTTTAAGAATTGCATCAATTTTAAAATGATGTGCATGACTTGT
>JBAGKO010000005.1:11314901-11335463 GCA_037177275.1 Acacia concinna | reverse complement strand
ATTATAATTACATTACAAGAGAATTAATTAAATTAATATAATATATTTTTCATTTATGGTAATAAAAACTAATATAATATAATAAAATTAATATAATATATTTTTTATTTATGGCATTAAAAAATTATATTCATTATTAATTAAAAATATTAATTTCAAAATTAGAACTTTCAGTGGCGACTAAAAAGTCATCATTGAAAGTCAAACTTTTAGTGGCGACTTTTGTGGTCGCCACCGAAAGTTATACTTTAAAGTCACCACCAAAAGTTTGTCTTTTATGACATTCAATGGCGACTTTTTATGATGCCACTTAAAGTCAAACTTTTAGTGGCGACTTTTTTAGTCGCCACTGAAAGTTGCCAAAAGTAATTTTTTTTTGTAGTGAGTGAGAGAGCAATTGTTGTGGTTACTGCAAAAAGCTTCAAACAGTTGAGCGTTGTACATATTAGAAGCAGTGCAAGAAGAAAGAAAGGTGCGTTTGGAGTACGAGTGAGAGCGACAGAGGAAGGTGAAGAATCTATTATTGAAGCACAAGAAGAATCTTTGAAGCTGGATTTAGAGTTGTGCGAATTAGCAAATATATGATCTACCAAAGTTGGAATATATTTCGAAGGGCCCCACACAAATTGTGAGCCTCCATAAACTTGAAAAGGTTAAATTGGAGAAATGCCCTAAATTGAAGAATATCTTCACTCTAGTTATTGTTACAAGCCTTCCAGAGTTGAGGAGTCTTACAGTAGTAGAGTGCGAGGAATGGGAGGGAATATTGTGTGAAGAGTCACTCAAAAACCTTTCTTCTTCTTCTTCTAAGGTTTGCTTTCCCAAACTTGAGGAAATTAGGATAACTACATGCAGGACATTGGAAAGGTTGTTCTCACATTCCCTGGCTTCTCATTTCCCTTCATTAGAGGAGCTGGAGATAGATAAATGCTCTGAACTTGAGAGGCTTGCCGATGAACAACTTGAGGATCGGCTACCGTTTCTCAAACTGAAGACGTTAGATCTAAGATGGCTGCCGAAGTTGAAAGTGATTTTTGGAGGAGAATTGAAATATTCCCAACACGCACGTAAGTATTATCCGCAAAGAATGAAATGCTTTTTAAACTCAACTTGTTTCTTTTCTTATCATAAATAATATAATATAATAATAAAAAGTGATTATTTTTAATCTGTATTTGTTATTTCTTATGTTTTAATTTTTTGATGTTTTATGTCTGAATTGTGATATAACGTTAGCTTATGTTTTTTTTTTCTCCCCTTAATTCGGGAAAATAATTTCTTTTATACCAAATGCAACACTTTGTCAAACATGCGACATGCATTGATTGGATTTAAATTCTAAAAAGTGTAATGAAGGTCAAGCTGTAATTTAGATATTTGAAAGAGTTTTTCTTTTGTTTATTCTACCTGTTTTCATGTTAAAAATTTAAAATTGGCATGTTTAATTTTTAAATTTATTTGAAAAAACCGTGTTTAATGTCAAATAATATAAACATATGTATGTTTACTTTTTTGGCGATCGACAGCTAATTATTGTGGAAATGGAAAGTATTTATCCAACACTGATTGAAACACATCAGTATCTATATTTTCACTTTGTGGGCTTGATAAGATATATGAAGGTCAAACCTAATAAAATTAACCTTACTGAGGTTACTGCAATATGTGAAATTAATGAGGTTTAATTTGCAATGTTAAAGTATCATTCAATTTGATGTGATTCATATATGTTTTTCACCTTTTGGATTGTCATCTATTTATTGAATACATTTACGTACTTTACAGAAACATGAGAATGAGAGAGTAAGGGTGGTGAATTCAGAACTAGATAAAATAGTATTCATACATCTAAAAAGGTTGGAATATATTTGGAAGTGCCCTACACAAAGTGCGAGCCTCCATAGACTTAAAGATGTTACACTGAAAGGTTGCTCAAAGCTGAAGAATATCTTCACTCTTACTATTGTTACAAGCCTTCCAGAGTTGAGGAGCATACAAGTAGAGTTTTGAGACGAATGGGAGGGAATATTTTGTGAAGAGTCACTTAAAAACCTTTCTCCTTCTTCTAATATTTGCTTCCCCAAATTGGAGGAGATTCAAATATTGTCTTGCAACAAAGTGAAATGGTGGTTCTCATATTCTATAGCTTCTCATTGTCCTCCACTAGAGCGCTTGTCCATATGGCATTGCTCTCAACTTGAGGGGTTTGTTCAAGCTTATGAAGATGAAGTTTTTGGTCATTATGAAATGTTGTTTCCTAAACTGAATTATTTGAAACTCATGGACTTGCCGAAGTTGAGAGAGATTTACCCAGGTTATGATAAGGTCAACTGCCAATCTGTTACTATCCGAGGTTGTCCAAAGATACAAGTTACCCAACTACTGGAACACAAGCCCTTGTCAAGTACTCCTCTACATTTTTTATCCACATGCTCTTCCTTTCAGAGAGAAGGGAGTATGTATAATACCAAGTCTCGAACTCAGAACCTCCTAACCATCCATGAAGAATGATCCAGAAAGCTACAAGGGAGAATGGTGCACACTCTTCCTTTCAAACTCTATCTTTTATCTTTTTTTTTTCCTATTATAATATTTTTATTAATGGAACAGTTTTGAGCATTTACGATTATTCACTCGCTTCAATACAACACTCCTTTACGATCCTCGTCTTATAAAACACATAATTTTGTATGTTATTATTTTTGTTAGCGGCATTTATTGAACAAAGTTTCTATTTAAAGTCACTTGTTAAGAGAATTGTCCCCCCATCTCTTGGAAAAGGTTTTTCTTTCATATAGAGAAAATTATATATATATATATTATTATTTTATGAAAACCTTGAATTTGAATCTTTTCCCATTAAGGTTTTGGTTTATGTCTACGTAGTAGTCATTTTATGAAAATAGTATATTAAAATGACATGTTGCTGTAATATTAGAAGGTTCAATAATTATATTATTCAGTAATCAATTTTCACTATTTAGCTCTGATTTAACCCGCATTATATAATGGCAATTTCTTAAAAAATGTGTAGAATAAATAAGGCCATTAGTTTTTATTTTGTCTATGTGTACCGTTTTGATGTAATAGTAAAGCTGATGATTAACGTTTCTTTGTTTTTATTTGTTTTAGACTCGAACAACACAACAGAAAGCTAGAAAACAAGGTGTTGATGAACTTTGGATCTTCTAATAATGCATTCTTTATCTGCAGCTGTGTTTAATTGCCAAGTGGTGTGGTACACAAGATATGAAAATTGTGACTTGTGTGGACTTCATATTTTATCAGCAACACTTGTATATAATTTCAACTTTCCGCCTATGGCATTAATAAATGAGGAAACTTGAGATTGACGGTTGTGACAAAGTGAAATTAATAAACGTGACTTGTGTGTACTTCTTAATTTAGCTTCTCATTGTCCTTCACTTGAGGAATTGAGAATATGGGATTGTCCTGAACTTGCGGGGCCCATTGATGAAGAAGCTACTTACGGGGATTGTCAACTACACCATGCAAATTTTGTCAGCAAAATCTCTCTTAAATCATAGCATATTTGAAATAATAATTGATGTTGATGAATTTATTGGGGAAAAAATACTACCGATTTAACTTCAAGGTAACTAATGAAATTTTAATTGTAAACTAAATTTATTTCTTTCATTTTGGTAATTTCTTATCCTTTTCTCAAATTATCATGTGATATTAATGTCCCTGCCTTATCTCTTTATATGCCAATTTTAACTCTTTTGTCAAATAAATAGTTAGGTGGATATTACAATTTCTAACACTACTATGTACCATGGATGGAGGCAGCTTCTCTTCCTTACCTTTTCCCCCATTTGCCTCTCTTTTACGTACCTTTTATCACTATTAGATTAATATTTCAATAGTCTATATCCAATTTGATCAATTATAATCCCATAGTAGTAAAGGGTAAAGGAGAGGCAAATGAGGGGAAAAATAAGGGAGAAAAGCTGCCTTTAGCATGGATATCACTAGTAAAGGGGTTAGTATAAGTTTGTACAGTTGCTAAGAATTTCACATATTTGTAGAACATAATTTGCTTTTGCTTTTGTGCACCTTACCTCTTTTTTTAAATTAAAAATTGGCATGTTTACTTTTAAATTTTATTTGAAAAAGTCGTGTTTATTACCATAATAGGCGCAAGATTTTTTTTTTTTAAATACTCCTGCATAGTCTCAATAACCGGTAAAAGTAGTTAATTTTTTTTTTTAATTCAAGGTTTTGTAACTGTATAACTATGTTTTGATTATGAAAATTCAAAGCTCTAAAATTACGCTATACATACCATTTATGATTGAAGTAGTTGTGGAATTTTACTTTTTATTTCAAGGTAACAAAATACTATTTCTTTTTGAGCTTTGTGTCTTATTAATTTTTTTTTCAAATAATTACTTTTTTTTTCCTTTGCCTGCGGTCAAATAATTGCTTTTGCTTTGCCAAATACAACACTTTATATTTCTCTTTTTTTTATTTTGGTAAAGAAAATGAAATTTTTATCTCTTTTATTAATTTTTAACTTTTTTTCGAATAATTAGTTCCATTTTTTTGAACCACACTTTATATATGTAATTCATATTTTTGTTGGAGCCAGGCATTTATGGGAAGTGCTTAACTATTAATTATTCCGGATTGTTTATTTTTAAAAAGAAAACCATGTGCCATTTTTCTGTTTTATTAGCACCTTTAACTTTGTGTTGTTAGAGGTGTTAATCCTTGATGCCTACAACTGTAAAATTAAAACTAGCAGAGTTAAGTTTCCGTTAAAAGCCACACACTATCTTCTCTTTCCAACTCTGTCCACCACAAAGGATAGGCAGAGGGCACTCAGCTCATTTGAATCATTCCTATGGGATTAGGACAATCTAAATTTAATTTTTTTAAAAAAATAATTTTTTTACTGGATAAATAAATTAAAATGAAGATACTCTCTTAATTAATATTTTTTTTAAAAAATAACTTTTTTATTTTTAAAAAAAATTAAATCTGAACCCAGATGGGACGAGCTCCTCTAGAAGCTCGTTCCGTATCTCTCCTCTATCATTCACTCATTCCAATAAATGACTCATCGTTTCTTCCTCAATATAACAGTCATCCTTGAGCTCAACTTTTTCCACTAAACCGTTGGTTAGGATGACTCCACATGACGTTAAGGAAATCATGACCGTTGGTTGGACTCGTGGAGTTGGTGTCGCTGATCTATAGACCGTTGGTTATGATCTTATTATATACAGACTCAAGGAGTTGGTGGCTTTGTTTCACCAATTCAGGCTTGACTCCGTTGAATCCTTCATGAGCATTATATGTCCAATTAAATTTTGAATAAGATATGAGAAAGGTCTCAAGATGGCTCTGTTTTCTATTACTAAAAACAGGGGAGTCCTTCCTTATAAACATATATGCACAAATATATACTTATATATATATATATATAAACACAACAGACAAGTGATGGAAGATGCTCGTCGTCTAGGAGTTGCTCCTCATTTTCATATATGTTTGTGTACGTGTCTTCCTATGTAACATTAGTTGGTCCATCTCTCACTTTTTCTTTTTTCTTTTTTTATCAATTCATATGCTCTAAGGTCTTCCGAGTTTTTAGACTACTTATTTCTTCCCTTTGTTGGGTTATTCCTGTAATTTAGATAAATCCCACAAATATTTGCTACGGAGTATATTTTATGGATCAGTCTATTGATATTTTACCTCCTAAAATAAGATCATGGAACCATCTAATGTTAAGGGAACCATTTAGTTGAAAAAGTCGACACAAGGGTGGCTTTTATGTCGGGGGAAGCTTATGCGAGCCATTTAATGTTTGCGATGGCGAAGATGCTGAGAAAATAACTGAGAGAGAGAAAACATATATGGTGCTACAGTGAAAGGAGTTAGAAGGAGAAGATGGTCCACTAGTCTGGTTTTAACAGAAACTTAACTCTGTTAATTATAATTTAACAGTTTTGGGCATCAAGAACTAATAACAACTCTAATGGCACAAAATTAAAGGAGCTAATAAAAACGGAAAACAACTCGGGGACCTAATTTAAAATTAATGTAAATTATAAAGACCTCCGGGTAAATTTTCCCTGAATAAAAACTACATTTAGGATTCCATATTCACTTTTATCCCCAAAAAAAAAAAAAGGAAAAAGAAAAATTTGCTGCAAGGAAAATGATACATTATAAAATTAGTATTGGGAAGACTATATTAACAATATAAAAATAAATGATTATTTTATAGGGAAAATGTCAAAAAAAGACAAAGGAAATAGGGAAATTCCAATTCAAAGCAGCGAAATCAGAAATCCCAAATCAGTATTTTTATACTTTTTTTATTGTGTAATTACGAAAATGTCATTAGATTTTTAACAACATGAGTATCTTAATTCACAACAAGAGAATTTCAGTTAACAATAAAAGAAGCATTTATTAAGTATTTACACTATGAATTGCTTATATTGTTATTGTAAATTGAAATACTCCTGTTGTGAATTATGATACTCGTGTTGTTAAAAATCTAATGGCATTTTCATAATTACACAAAAAAGAAGTATAAAAAGACTGATTTGATATTCCCCGATTTCACTGCTCTAAATTCAAATTTTCCTATTTCCCTTATCTTTTTTTTTTGAGATTTTCCCTATTTTATATCAGAAACATTTTTTCATCGAACTTATTATGACACATGGCATAATTAAAAAATCAATAGACACCAATAATCTGTACTTGGGTAGAAGACGCAAATTTCCCCGTAAAGAACTCTAGATTTATTTTTTACGTGAAAATTAATTTCTGCACAACCAAATCCAAATTTAAGGACTAGAAGATAAATATGAAAAGAAATGGAATGCAAAAATTATCTAACACAACAGCATATTATGTTATTGTTTTGTAATATACAACAGCCTCTATGCAATTAATCCAAAGAAAGAATATCAAATTAATGAAACAAAATACAAAGACATAATTGTTCATTATTATAGTAAAATTTCAAATTAATCGAAAAGTTATATTTCTCATATACAAACTGTATATATTTATATAAGAGAGAGGGAGATAATATCATAAATAATATAATTATAATTTCTGATTTTATATGTGGGGTGTTTGTTTTTCTCTTTCTCCACCCAAATCAGCTTCCAAACATGACAGCCTAATATTCACCGTAATGGGAAAAAAAAGGGCGTAGATAATATACAAGATTCAAAACCTCCAAATAATTTTTTTTAAAAAAAGAAATCAACTCTTCAAGTACTCTATAGATTACGAGAATCAGAAAGTCAAACAAAAATTCTCACATTTCATTCCTGAAATTATTTTAGAAAACTTATCAACATTTTATTAAGAAAGCTTATAACTTCTATATCTAAGAATAATAAACATGGGTAAAGGAAAAACTTGTGTACACACACAAACACATTAATTTGAGCATACTTATTATTTGTTTTTATAGGCACAAGTATGGTTTGAAACAATGTTATACACTAAATATAGGGATATTTTTCTTAGAGAGTATTTAATTATTACTACCTCCAGTCCTATTTATAAGACTCAGTTGACTTTTTTAGAGAATTCTAGGAAAATCCTAAAAAAGCTAATTGCATTACTTTAAGACATTAAAATTTATAGTTTTTCTTTAAATTATGTTATCTGACTTATGAACTAATATATAATGTAATAAAATGTGATATATGATATGATTAAGTAATGTAATTAGCTTTCTTAGGATTTTTCTAAGATTCTCTAAAAAAGTCAACTGGGTCTTATAAATGGGAACGGGGGGAGTATTACCTTATGTTATAAAAATACCCTTACTTTGTGATTCTAGATTCATCATTTCTCCTTGTGTATGTGTATTTATGGGAAGTGGTGGAGGAAGTGGAATTTTTCCAAATGTATGTATTTAAATTATGGTAGTGTCTTATTTATAGTTAAGACTTAAGAGAGTAATGACATAGGTAGTTTGGAAAAAAAATAGTTAAATATGGAAAACAAAATAGATAGGAGTTTTATATTTAAGACTAAATTAAATTTATAAATATGTCTTATAATTAAGACCAGAAGGAATATTATGTCTATTCACCACTCATTCTCACAACTTACAAACCATTTTAAAACACGAATTGCATTGTATGAATAATAATGATAATAAATTGTGTATTAAAACAATGATAAAAAAATTTTAGATCAAGCTATTTATAATTAGGGGTGCGCACGCTAAGGTTGGGCAGGGTGAGACCCCTGCCTGATAGATGAAATAGCCTGATACTCAACCTTGCCTCATAGAAGCCCAACCAATTAGGCAGGGCAACAGTGGGTTGAACAAGGCAGCATTTTCTACCTTAGTAGTAGATTCCTTGACTAATGCTCCAGTAGTAAATGTACAAAAACTCCAATTATACCTAATACATAAAATAAGTTCATGACTTGAGTCTTAAATTTACAAAAAAAAGTTAAACTACCATATGTCTTAACGATTAGATGAAGAATTATGTAGTATTAGTAATATGCTCCCCCGGTTGTTATTATAAGGGTCGTTGACTTTTTTTTTGAAGAATTTAAGGAATGCAAATAAATTACTTAATTATACCATTTGTTGGGCTTTATTGTATTATATATTAATTTATATGTCAAAAAAAATAATTTAAAGAAAAATGATAAATTTTCATAGTTTAAAATAATGTAATTAGCTTTATTTTTATGATTATTTAAAAAAGTCAACTAACTTTAGAATGGGAGGGGGTATGTTTGTGTGTGAATATTGATTGATATGAATAGGCGGGCTTGAAAAGAGAAAAAGAAGAAGAAATGAACAGGTGCAATTGTGATAAGGACTTCAAAGAAACTAAATTTCTTATCTTTGATCTCAATTTTTTAATGCTTCGTGTCATCATCCTAATAAAAAAAATATCACCTCCATCTAAAAAGCATAAACCTAAATGTAAATTGTAGTAGATGGATATTTAACAATAATATAAAATGTTTCATAAAAATGAAATAATATATATATTTAAAATGAGATAATATGTATAGAATAGTGTTTATTTTATATAAAATATATATATAAAATAATATATATTTTAAATAAATTGTATATAATTTTTTGGGCAGGCAAATGGCCAAGGCAATACCATTGCCTCGATGCTCGCCCTATCCGGTAATTGGTCTGGCTTAGAGATGCTCATTGTTTTGGGCTAGGCTAGACAATCTTTGATTGAGGGTGGACATATTGGGTTCCGTGGCATCATGCTCACCCCTATTTGTAATATTCAAAATGGAAATTCTACCAATATTTAAAAATATTCCTCTATTATTTGTATTTATAAGTCTATTTAAATATATTTTATCACTTGAATTAAGAAAAATATGAAATATAATTAAATTGGTCTTCAAATTTAAACTACTTTTAAATTTATTTGTATTTAATATATATTTTACCTTAGAAGTATAAAGTTTACCGAATAATCGATGAAGTGTAAAATTATACATTCATATATATATATATATATATAAACAATTGAATTACAGGATTAAATGAACTGAAACATTAAAAATATAAATTTTCAACATATATCTTTTACTGCTATAGTATTTTTTCTACAGATACTATATTTATCGTGTCACCTGTTGTGAAGAATAAGTAGGTGTGTCATAAACAACAAGTCGCACATTGTTTGGAATTGTAGGGTTTAAGTAATAAATGAACTTGAATTATTAAAAGAAGCTAAAATGATTAGTGAACTCTCACAATGTTAAGCTATGTGAAGACCCATCAATTTCCTCTGTGTACGAGTTAGAAGTAGATTGGGTGTATGAAAGACATTTAGAAAAATTTTGATTCACTAGAATACATTTTAATGCCTTTAATGCTGGATTTTATCATGAAAAATGACGTTGAGAGTTACATATTTATAAAATAATTATTTTTATTATTTTTAATGCCATTCATTAGTTTTGAATGAATATGGACGTTGCAGTATTTTTGAATGAATATGAAATGCAGCGTTCATAAATAATAATTTAATGAATATTATTGTGACTTTATGAAGGCAATTACATATTTACCAACGTCTCTTTTTCTTTACCTATAAAAGGATATTGAATATGAGGTTTTCTACATATACAATTTACTCTTGAACTTTCAAGCCTTTTTCCTCATCTGACATAATTTTATACTTGTTGAGTTCTATTATCTTTTGTAGTTCTGCTCACCCTATTTTGCATGAATGATTCGTTTAATTTTAGAGAATGCCACGTCTTATCTGTCAATAGTCGTGGAATAACTCTTAAAGACAATGTCATCGGGCACGACTTGAATCAATTTTATTATTTATAGGTGCTATTGCTAATTGGATCTGAAGATAATTGAGAAGAGTTAGAAGATCTATCAAATTGCGTGACAATTCAGAAACTACCACAAACATTATTCCCTTAACAAATTCATAGGAAAAATTATGTGCAATGACCAAATCTGTGAGGTTATTATGAAGGCCCATATTTTTTTTAAAAAAATATCAAATATTGTGTGATGACAAAAAAAAAAAGAATCGAAATAATATTTGTAAATTATGATAGTACGATGAGTATTAAATGATATGATGATATCTGTAATTTTTTTCTTCTTGATATTAAATAGCAATATAATTGGCACTTGACAATTTTTCTCAAGGGGTGACTTCTAATTGCAGCTTGTAAATCCTCGAGTATGACCGCTAAACGTTAGAAGTGAAAGTTGTAACCCTATAACTAGGGTTGAGAATTCAGTTTTTGTTAAAAAAACAAAAAAACCAAAATTATATAATATTTATAAGGGAATCAAAACCGAAAAGGGAAGATTATCTAATCAAATTAATCCAAATATTTCAGTTCGGTTTAGGTTATTAATCAAAATAATCAGACTTTTTTATTTATTATCCACAAAATTATATATATAAATACAGTTTTTTTAAAAAATATTTTTATCTTTAAGAGAGGAAATATATAAAATTAATTAGTTAGATTTAAAATATAAGTAGATTTTAATCAATATAATTCAAAATCTAATCTATTTAATTAAAAAAACATGCATTTGTTAAATAGTATAAATATAATTATATTATATATGTTTCGGTTTTTTTGTTTTAATCGATTTTTTTTTCTTCTTATAACGAAAACCAAAACCCAACACCGAAGTTTTAAAAAAATGAAAACTGAAATTTTACCCCAAACTGAATTAAGTAAACCGAAATTGATTCAATTCGATTCACCATACAACCTAGCTTTGTGAAATGTAAGATCTAATTTTTACTATTTGATTCTCTATAGATATACAGGACAGGAGGGGTTATTAAATAGTAGATAATAACCGAAGAGTCAGTGCAAATTGTATATTCAGAAATTATGAACTACTCCTATAATTGTATTACCTAATTAAATATATATTAATGAAATTAGTTCAAATAGTTAATATGATATTTTTTAAAAACATTTTTAATCATTTTTTTTAATTCTCTACCCCACCCTCCTGCATAATTATTTTCAGGAATACCAATGGGACTAATTTATGAAAAACTAATAAATATGGAAAATGCACCTTATAAATTTGTAGTCCTGAGAGGCTTAAAAATAAAATATCAATAAATTTGAATATGGGCATATTTTTCCAAAATTCACACCAGCATTGACGTGGAGATTTAAGAGGGAACACGTTTACATTGAAGCAGGAGAAATTTGAGGGGAATTGAGTTTACCATATAGTCTAATCATTTGATTAAGATTTCACAACTAATAACTAATAAAAAAATAAATCGAAGAAGGCCTTTGTTAACGGTTGTTCCAGCTGTTATTATTGTGACGAAAAAACCATTTGAAATTGGGATAATTACTAAATTGCTCTGGCACGTGCATTACAATGAATATGCTATACTAGAAACGTCTAGGCTCTCGAAATATATATGAATAAACTTCTTTGTTATTTAGTATTTTTTTTTTATTTATAGTCTATTTTCCCCTATTCATGACCTCTTTAATAAATCCAATTGGAAAACTAATAAGTTCTCAGTTATTCTCTCATCTTGATTTAGTTTTACTATACATAAAAGTTTTGTTGAATCAGGTTTTAAAAATGAAATTTTCATTTTCAAAAATTGTATAGAGATAATGAGAAATACTATTTATTAATAAAGCTATATCATTCTCTTTAGTTAAAATATACTTTTCATCTTTAAATTTAAAGTAGGTTTATATTTAATCCTTTAATTTTAGAAAATGTATTTTTAATACTTTTAAAATGAAGCTTTTTATTGTTATAACTCATTAGGAATTGAGGGCCTTTTTTTTTAATCATTACATAGAAAAGAATAAATGCGTAACTCGACATATTAAAGTTGGCGGTGACCCCACTATCAATTTTTCGATTTAACCAATCAATCAATATATGAAATGTAAGCAACTAATCTCATTATTCGAATTTTTAATGGCTTTAAACAGTTTTGTATTTTCATGCAAAACTGCACGCGTTCAGAACTTGAGGCGAGTGTAACATCCGAACTCAAATCTATTTATTTAGTGGCTAAATATATCTAATTATTTTTAGAAATAGTCACAAGTTCACAACCAAACTCTAATTTTTTTCTAAATGAAAAAGAATCATTATTTCCTCTACACTAGTCAAATATTGTTATATATATATATATATGTCAGACTTCAACATACAAGTGGCTGAAATTGAAATTGCGACCAATTAATTTTCTTATTTCATATCTATATGTAATTTTTTAAAACGCATTAAAGCTATTTCTTTTAAAAATTGCTGAAAGATACCACGTTGCAAAATTTATCACTAATATATATATAAAAGAAGTCGGGTTAGCGGATACATATCTTCATTAATATTTCATTTACAAATTTGTCTTTGATTAATATAATTGATCTTTAGGACTGTTTTTCTCCTTCACTGTGCACATAGTTAAAATAAATTGCATATATAGCTTAAAGAAGAGCTAAACATTACACGTGAGTCCTTAAATAAAAGGCAGGTATATTTCAGCCGTAAATTTAGCAATATACTATTATTATTATTTTTTTAAAGTAAAAAGAAAAATGAATTTAAGGGTAAAAATAGGAAAGGCGCGTAATGGAAGAAGGTAAAAGTGGAAAGGAAAGCTGAAAACAGGGAATTTGGATGGAGAGAGGCGGGAGATGGAGATAGAGGCAGGTGGATGGATAGGATACTATTACTTTACTATAAGACCATCTCTCTGGACACCAACGTCTCGAACCTCTACATTACTATACAATCGCTGGCCCTAGCAGTTATTCCTCTCTCTCTCTCTCCTCCCTCTGATTCTGCCTCTGGCTTTTTAGAATTATTAATTAATATTAATATTTTATTTTTATAGAATACAGGGAATTGAAGCTTTTGTTTTGGATTTTTGGGTTTCAACTCCAAGGACATCGCACAAAAGGCCCTGGAAACAACGGGAGAGACGACAGCGAGGGAGAGAGAGAGAGAGAGAGAGAGAGAGGGATTTACAGATCCGAAATGACGCATTAGCCCCTCTTTTCTCGTTTCGGCTTTCGTTATTTTGGGGTCTTCTTTCCTCTTGTGCTCTGTCTCTGCTTGGGTTAAGTCGGGACCTCGGGCAACGAATTCCCTCCTGATCCGGGTGTTGCAGCCTCTGCTCTTTGTGCTTTGTTCGCTTTGTTGCCTGGGTATTGAAGGTACCGCCCAGGAATAATCTCATTCCTGTTTCTCAACTTCGTTCCGTTTTCTTTTGGCTTTATTCAATAGTGGAAGATCCCGTCCTTCCTGCTTTGTTTTTTTTTTCTTCTCCAAAATGCGGCATTGAAGTTTCTGAGTTTCTGGGTAGAGATTTTTTCGTTGTTTTTTGTTCGAAATAAAGTTTAGTGAGGACTGGATCGTGTTTATTAGGAACTTTGATGTTGTTGTTTTTGTGGTAGATTGCTATGTTTTATGAGTGATTGTCTCTGTCTTTGTTCCTTTTTTGTTTGCATCTCCCTTCTTTGCTTGGGTTCCTCCATTTTGTGTCGGTCGTCGTAATTTCAGCGTGCGATGTTTTTAGATACAGAGTCAGATCTGCGCCGACTTCTACCGAGGATTTATTAGCAGTAATGCGATACTTGAGTTTTTTAACGTAATTTTGTTCTTTAGTTCGTGACGCTATAAGTTTTAGATGACAAAAACGAAATGTGTGATGCCAGTAAAATGTCTGTTAGTTCTTTTGTATCACCGTGGAAACTGACGATTTCATATGGTTAAGAACGCAGGTGAGTTTCAAATGAAAACATTAGGTCCAGAAGATTGTAAAAGAGCTCCATGAATATGTTTTGGAACTGATGGCGAGAGCTTTTTTTAGTTAATATTATTTGGTGTCATTTTTTTTTATATGAAATATTTTGATGCATTATCATTTCAGTGAAGTATAATAATGCTTCATATTAATGCATGTACAGTAGAATTCTTGACTAACATTGCTTCCGATGTCTCCTCTTCCACATTTCCCTTCCTTTGGATGTTGGGTTATTTGAGAAGGTCTATATATATATAAAACTTGCTTCAACTTTCGTGCAGCTTTAGAACTCAATATGGTGGCAACGGCTGCTGCATCTTCGTTTTTCTCTGTTACTTCACCCTCACCAGACTCTGGTGCGAAGACTACCAAACTTGGTGGTGCGTTCATAGGACTTAAATCCAAAGGTAGAACTGGTGGCGCGAAAGTTAAGGCAAATGCTCAAGCCCCACCAAAGATAAATGGAGTCACTGCATCCTTGGGAGGCTTGAAACATGAAAATGATACCCCTGTGTCCTCCCCAAGAACTGTTATCAATATGTTGCCTGATTGGAGCATGCTTCTAGCTGCCATCACAACAATTTTCTTGGCAGCGGAGAAGCAGTGGATGATGCTTGATTGGAAGCCAAAGCGACCCGATGTGCTTATGGATCCATTTGGTATAGGAAAGATTGTTCAGGATGGTCTTGTGTTTCGGGAGAACTTTCCAATTAGGTCCTATGAAATAGGTGCTGATCGAACAGCATCTATTGAGACGTTGATGAATCATTTGCAGGTATGATCTGCCAACAAATTTCTATTAATGCTCGCAAAGATGTGTTGATTTGTGGTAGAGAGCCTGTATATTATTGTTTGTTTTCCGACAGGAAACTGCCCTTAATCATGCTAAGAAATCAAGGCTTTTTGGCGATGGCTTTGGTTCCACACCAGAGATGTGTAAAAAGAACTTAATATGGGTGGTTACTCGGATGCAGGTTGTGGTTGATCGGTATCCTACATGGTAAGTCACCTTGACTTGCCCATACAAGTGATTTAATGAATTGCCTAAATATCCACCATTTCTTTCTTTTTTTTTTAGCCTTATGTTAGCAAATTATATGATGATCGTTGAGTCTAAAAAACTTATTTTAGAACTTTTGGCATTTGTTCAGTTCATGAGTGGATTATGTATTTTCTTGCACAAAATTAGCATGATGTTTGAGTTTTAATCATTATTGTGGTTTTCCAGTTCTTCTGGTTTGATAAGTTGATAGCATGTCTTAGAAGCATGAGCTTTGCTCATGATGGACTCTGCAAACGTATGTCTTAGGGTTGTTCATCTGGATGAGATAATATGACAATGATTTATTTGGTTGCTTAATCTAGTTTCTAAATTGCGGTAGGAACCCATGAGCAGATGCAGACATGCGAAATAATCATTGGAAGCAACTTTCAATGCATCCTGAAGCTTATTTTTGTTTGTTAGTGCTATACCATCTTTTCTGGCTGAGGACTGCATGTTTCTGTTCTTTTGGCTTGCTTGTGTTGATGGTTAGTGGGAGAAACTATTAGTTAGATTTTCATGGAGCAGTCTGAATTGAAAGAGTCTATATTTGCCTATCAGGGGTGATGTTGTTCAAGTACACACTTGGGTTTCTGCTTCGGGGAAGAATGGCATGCGTCGTGATTGGGTTGTGAGTGACAACAGAACTGGTGAAACATTAACTAGAGCCTCCAGGTAGTAATCATTTCTGTGCAGTATGATTCCTCCTCTTTGCCTTCTTTCCTCTTGCTATCAGAAACAGACATATTTCAATACAAAAACCATCATTTTTTCCTCTTGCCCTTTACAATTTTAATTGATGCACTGATCTGCATATATGTGCTTATCAGTTTGGTAACTGAAAAGTTATTATTATACTAACAATAGGTTCTGCCGTTTTTGTTTTGTTGATCCATAGTGTTTGGGTCTTAATGAATAAAGAGACAAGGAAGCTAGCTAAAATGCCAGAAGAAGTTAGAACAGAGATAGAGCCCTACTTTTTGGACCTTGATCCTGTTGTGGAAGAGGACGGCATAAAACTACCGAAACTTGAAGATGACACAGCAGACTATAAGCGCACAGGCTTGAGTGTATGTTAAAAGTTTTATTTATTTCTTTTTTGGCCTGATGTGTTAACAGTTTTATAATTATTATCATTATTTCATTTTCTATAAGTTGCCCTCTACGTTTCTGAGTTTGTCAATTATGTGTTCTGTGATTTCAGCCTCGGTGGAGTGACTTGGATGTCAACCAGCATGTTAACAATGTGAAGTACATTGGCTGGATCCTGGAGGTATTTTGTTGTTCTCCCGTTCTCTTTTACTCCCGTTGCTTGCAATGAGTCTCTTTGCGCATAAATATGATAGATTAAATCATAATAGTAGATGCTTCCTGTGATGGCATTTGTAGATAATAATTATGTGGCATAAGATCGATATGGGATTTGTACTCATTGAATGACAAATCATATAATGAGTTATATGATCTTCTCTGGAGACGACTTATTACTCCCTCCAGTTTTAATTATAAGGTCCAATTGATTTTTGGGAGAATCTTAAAAAATTTATGTCTTAAAATTTATTGTTTTTCTTTAAATTATGTTATTTGATTTATGAATTAATATGTAATATAATAAAATAACATGTGATATGATTAAGTAAAGTAATTAGTATTCTTATAATTCTCTAAAAAAAAGTCAACTGACTCTTATAATTAAAACCAGAAGGAGTATTAACTTTCATATGTTTGTTTAATGTATGGCATGTTGTGCATCAATTTTACAACGTCTTCTAATCCAAGGATTATGTTGCAACTGGTGCAGAGTGCTCCACAGTCAATTCTGGAGAGCCATGAGCTTTGTGCCTTGACCCTCGAGTACCGGAGGGAGTGCGGTAGGAACAGTGTGCTGCAGTCACTGACAGCCGTCTCTAGCGCTGATGTTGGTAATTTAGCTCAAAGCGGAGGTGTAGAGTGCCGGCATTTGCTTAGGTTTGAAGATGGTGCTGAGATTGTGAGAGGCAAGACAAAGTGGAGGCCAAAACACCCCAACAGCCTGGGTGCCGACGATCAAATTGCAGCCTAAAGCACCTATATAACTGGAAAAGGCACCGGTCTCCTTTAACAAGAGAGTCTTGCTAGTGTTTGTCTGATCTACATTGTCTTTTTATGTATCCATATATATACATGCACTCTCTGATTTGTTTTGCCATGGGTTGCTGGGGGAAAAGTAATCTCATTTTCATTGTAAGTAGTACCAGCTCCTGGCTATCCCCTCTCTCTCCCCTCCTCTGTGGTTTTTCTATACTCCTTTTTGATGAATGGTTACGCAACATACTGTTAGGCGGTGTTCAAGATTAATGTTTCACCAAGATGGCTAGGCTTGTATAGTTTCCAATTTTATTATATTTTATCTTGATTGTGCGGTACTCCTAGGGCACAAAGTTCCAACTATTGGTGTAATTGAATGTACCTCTAATTCAATTGCTACTGCAAGCCTTCTCCACAAGAATCTGGCTCAGGCTTCAAGTGCCCTTTTGTTTTAGCCTTTTATAAGTGATTTTAGTGTGTTTAAAATAGGTACGTGAGAAAACTTTTATCTTGATTTATGAAAAAGTGATTAAAAAACTATTTTTTTTGAGGTGGCCAAACGAGTACTATATAGGCCAACTCATTTGAAAGATTCCGAGGCAGTCTGAAGATGAAGAATGAGTGAGCAATATTAACAACGAATCAATCCCTGAATCTGAATCTGAATCCCATTCATCTTCTCTTCGAAAAAACAGTTCTAGAAAGCTAAAATAAACATGCACTAAAATGGGTCAATTGCAAAGTCTTGCATTATTTGAAACCCCTTTTCAAAAAAATTCCACAGATTCGATTCCATTTGCCGGGGAAAATTTAATCAACTCAGTTTGCAATTTTTCGGGGCCAAACTATCAGCTTCAGCTCATTTTTATACAATGAATCGAAGTGATAGATTCACGTGCTTCCACCAAAATTGTGATGTTGGTGTTTTCCAATATAAAACCCCACACATGAAAATCCGTTTTTTTTTGGAAAAATTGCGTTTTAGTCCTGGCCAACAGAATATACGATAATACGGTCATGTGAAAAGTCCGTGGGATTTTATTACAATTAATTTCAAAATAAAATCATAATTTCTCTCTCCCCCTCTGACTTCTGATGTTACTCTCTTTCTCTCTTTCTCAAATTATAGTTGTCAATGGCTTTATATAAAGTTGTCAACGACTTTACATTGAGTTGTCAACGACTTTACATTGAGTTGTCAATGGAAAGTGCAAATTGAAAATGAGCATTAATTACGAGGATAAAATTGGAAAATGAACATTAATTATCTTATAAGTGCCCTATACTGTAGACCAAACCATTCTTCTAGAAGTACCTTATATTATGGACTGAAGGGAGTACTTGTGTTTTCATTGACAACTTAATATAAGTTATTGACAACTCAGTGTAAGACATTGACAACTCAATATCCTACCATTTACATTGAATTGTTAATGGCTTCCTTTTACATTGAGTTGTCAATGGCTTTACATTGAGTTCTTAATGGCTTTACATTGAGTTGTCAATGGCTTCCTTGTACATTAAGTTGTCAATGGCTTACATTGAATTGTTAACGTCTTCCCTTTACATTGAGTTGTCAATGGCTTTACATTAAGTTGTCAATAGCTTTACATTGAGTTGTTAATGGCTTCCCTTTACATTGAGTTGTTAATGGCTTCCCTTTACATTGAGTTGTGAATGACTTCCCTTTACATTGAGTTGTCAATGACTTATATTGAGTTGTCAATAGAAATACACGTACTCCCTTCAATCCATAATATAAGACACTTATAGAAGAATGGCTTGGTCCACTATATAGGACACTTATATGATAATTAATGCTCATTTTCTAATTTTATCCTTCTAATGAATGCCCATTTCCAATTTGCCTATTCATTTAAATTTCAAACACATTCTCCAGTAAAGGGTAAAAGTGAAAAAAGTTGCAATTTATGACATATTAAATGAGTTAACCACCATTTATTATTTCTCGTGAATTAGTTGAAGTTCTTTATATTTGTTAGATCCTATATTTTGATAATAACTAAACTTAGATGAATTTGAAAATGTGTTTTAATTATGTTAAACTAAAGGAAAATTACTTAAGTGTACTTGAGTAATATACATTTAGTAGGAAAGAAAGAAAATGTTTTTGAATTAAGTCAGAAGGGTTGTTGGTCTTCCAGCCTTGAGGGTATTAAGGATCCTCGAGGGTAGTCAGCTTTGCCATAACGGCAAGGTTTGTGGCAAGCCTTACCATAACGGCAAGGTTTTAGAGAAAACCTTATAAGTTGGCAAGAAGGGGCCTCAGCCTCAAGGACACGGGCCTTCTGCCACAACAGCCAGGTTTGGCTCCAACCTTGTAGTGGATGCAAGGTTGGACCAGAACCTTGCTGTTAGCAGGTTGTGACCCTAGCCTCGAGCGTGAAAGGCAACCTCGAGGAAATTAGTCCTTGGTCACAACAGTAAGGTTTGTGAAGAATCTTGTTGTAATAACAAGGCTAAACTAGAACCTTGCCCTTTGGTTAAGTGTGACATCACCCTCGAGGGTGAGTAGTAGCCTCGAGGACACAGGTCCCTTCCACAACGGCATGGTTAGGACACAACCTTGTTGTTGGAGCAAGGCTGCATTGAACCCTTGTTGTCTTGAAAAACAAGAGCAACCTTGAGGGTGAACTCTAGCCTCGAGGCTAGGACAATTTCTGGGAACCTTGTAAGGCAATTTCAAAACTTGGCTGTCTATTTCAAAACCTTGCAAGTAAGCTAATCCTCGAGGGTACTTAGTGACCTCGAGGGTGGTAAGTATTTTTAAACTGAATCATTTGCTTATGATCTGAATTACTTTTTGTCAAAAACTCGAATCCTCAAGGATTGATTTTAATCTCAAGGGTGCAAGCATACTATAAACTATGATTTTCAAAGAAATCTTAAGGTAAGATTTAATCCTCAATGGTACTACCTAAATATGCTTGCAACCTCAAGGGTAATTTCCACCCTCAAGGCAATCTCAACTTATAAAATTCTTGAGGATACATTCTTCTAAAATTTTATGTGTTAACTTTTGACTAAATCCTTGAGTTTATTGATTTCTAAAGAATTACTTCGAGGATGACTTTAAACCTCAAGGAAATTTCAAATATCAAATTTTCGGAAAAACAGAAC
>JBAGKO010000005.1:11261815-11292121 GCA_037177275.1 Acacia concinna | reverse complement strand
GCAAATAAATGGCATGGCAGAAACAACAAAGGAGGAAACTTTCTGGCAGTCAATACTGCATGTACAAAAGCCAATACTTCAATTACAAAAAAGACATCATGGCAATCAATACTACATCTTGCATCTAGTTGAGTTACAAAAAAGACATCATGGCAATCAATACTTCAATTACAAAAGGCAACAAGTGCAGAAGACAATAACTACATCATCCATCTCTTAGAGGAGAATTTATGGTGACTAGTTGAAGTAATCAATGACTGGTCCTGATGAGTCAAAAGTTGTGATGTTGTAATTGCCCTTTGACCATCCCATGTGAGACTTGGGGGTGTGAAGGGCAAGTTAGAGGAAAGAGTTGGTCCAAAATTTGAATCCGTTTGAATTCTGATTTGTCAAGAGCCAGAGTTGTTTGACCCATGAGAGTTGCTTGCTGCCATCCTCATAGCCCTCTCATTAGGAATATGAAATCTGGTCTCAAGATCCGCATTTTGGCTCATATATTCTTTTGTAGACCCCTCCCTAATGAGTACTTGTGAGGCCATTCTAGGCTACAAAATAAGAAGAAGATGCTACCATATATCTAAAAGAAAGAGAAAAAATTGCATAAGATATCCATTTTTTAAAGCATATGCTGAAATTACATTAAACACTGTTCTGCCAGTTAACTCATCGATTCTAACTCCCATTCCAATCTCAGTTTGAGGCTTGTAGAAAGCTCGTCCACCTCAAGGCCTTGATGTGGATTGAGATCGTTGAGTTTGTGGTGTGCCACTTGTAGCAACTGTACTTGTGGTTGCCCTTTTTTTGTATGAATCTTGACTGTTAGTTTTAGGTTGCTGCATGAAGGGAACACATAGCATCAAAATAAAGCATTCAAACATGCAAAAATTGTGTTTTGAAGATTAGTATGGTATTTTCCCAACAAAAAAAAATACAAGATGTTATGAAGAACAATATGAACCAAAATGCTTACAGCATAAGAGGTTTAGGATTTCAGCTCATAATTCAATGTATAGCAAGTCTTATTAATTCAGATCAGATATAAGTATGCAAATCTACAAATAAGTGCAGCAATAATGAAGCCAAGAACCAACCCAAAACAAAATATCCCAGGTAGCAAAAACGCAACCATGAGAGCAATGTCTAATGCTGTCTAAGGATTAGTCAGAAATTTTCCAGCAAAAACCAAAATAAGTATCCAACAACCATATCAATGCTTTCACCAGTAAAGCTTTTGATATGCAATGTAAATCACCAATCCAGCAAAGGCCAAAAATACCCAAGTGAAAGAATTATCCACAGCTGATGGCAGAAGATTGTAAGTGTGGGTCCAATAGCAAAATTAAAATGCAAGGTGTAGGAAATCACACGACAGCTATAAAAGTTGGTGCCAATGCACAAGCAAGTTCAGGATTAACTCATGTTAAAACAAGGGACTCAGAAAAGCATGCGACAGCTAAGATCCCAATTATGCAGCAAATCAAAATCAAGACCTCTCTCAAATCAGAACAAACATGATTTAAGATGCCATGAAGCACGAAACATAAGTTTCTAGCTTAGAATAGTACCAGTGAGCAATGAGACCACAGAAAGAAGATGCTTCTTGCTTCTTACTTCTTTACAAGTTTCTCTATAGGCCAAAGGAAATTTAAAATAGATGATACATGTAGTCTTCTTACTTCTTTACAAGATGCTCTATTATGTCCCTCTTTGTGACAAACTGAGCACCTGGAGGCAGATCTCATTTTGCTCAACTTCTGTGGTGGTGACGGAGGCAGATTAGACATGTATTCATTAGACTTTTGTGTTTGTTTTAGCACCTTCTGTTTACCAGCCCTAATGTTGCTTCTCCATTGACATTCTTCAGTTATGGTTCTATTTTTTGGAGGTCAACCCGACATTGTACGTATGGTGGTGGCTCCATTAGTTTAAAATTGTTAATTACCTAAAACATTTTACCTTTCACTAGTTGTAATTTCATCCTATAACTAGCTAAATAACTATCTTTGTGATAATACTTTAAAATTTGGGTTACAGGGTCAGTGTTCGTATGGTAAAAGGAACATATGGCATGTTGACAAGGGATAGTAGTCAACTATCACACCCTACAAGTGCACTCTTTTTTATGAATCCAAACTATGTGTCTATCATCTCCCTCACAAACCTCATAGCCATCATCACCATTTAAGGAGACCACACATGTCATTGATAAGTTTTTGCTAGCCTCAAACATCATGACAGACTTTGGGCTAAAGTTACCCATCCACCTACCTACATTTCGCTCAGACTCTGCCCATTTACTCATTAATTTCAGCCTAATGTCATCCACCATTCTAATAATTGGTAAAGACCTGTAGTCATTAATCTAATAGTTGAAGCTCTCACTAATGTTATTATTGAACATCCAAGAATAACACCTAGTGTTGAAATAGGCTCTAATCCAACCTTTTACAGGATACGTTGCAGCTGCTTGTGCTGCTTCCTGTTGGACCTCTCCCATTACTTTTAGGTTGTATGAAAATTGCTCTTAGAAAGTGTTCCAAGCATAAGAAATAAATTTATTCTTCAACTCTCCTCCCCTCTACCTCTTGCTCCAGTTAGCATAGATGTGTCTAGCACATAATCTATGTTTTGCATATGGAAGCACCACGCCAATAGCCAAATGTAAGCCCTACACAAGAAGTACACGTACATTACTAACATATTCAGGAATGCTTAAGACTTGATATGGAGAAAATAATACAAACCTTTTGCATATTTGACATTATTGTGACACATTCTTCATTGTCGAGATCAATCAATTTTTTTACCTAGCTAACAAACCATCTCCAGTTTACTATATTCTCATCTTGTGTTAGAGCAAATGCTATAGGAAAGAGAGAGTTATTGACGTCTATGCCAGTAGCTGTAAGCATAATGCATCTTGAGTTGTCTTTGAGAAATGTACCATCAAAGCCAATAATTGGTCTGCATCTAGCCTTCCAACCAGTCTTTCGGGATAAAAAAAGAGACCAAACATTGGCAAATGGAAGAGGATGACATAAATGACAAGAATTAATCCACCAAATACAAGTACTAGACATTACTCAGTAATAATGATGATGGCCTTAATTAATCCAGCAAATACAAATAATGGTTAGGTGCATTTTAGGTTTATAGCATATGGCAACTAGGAAAACCAATAATTGAAATCAATGAAACCTATATAGCATGTGAGAACACAGAAATCAATAGCGATTGGTGAGGTAATTTTCATGTTACTGTGTAATGGAGAAGCCTTTAACTAGCATGAACAGAAGCAATTAGTACAGAACAGGGAAATTTTATTAATATAGTGTAAACAGTAACAGTTTTTACCAAAATACTACGAAGTGAAAATTATTTATCCACATAATACACCTCTAATCGCCTACTAGGAGGGCAAGTTCAAAAATGTGAAGAACTCGCCCACCTGGAGGGCGAGTTCCAAATCTTTATCTGACAAGAGAGAGAGAAAAGCGAACTCGCACACCTAATGTGCGAGTTCACTTTTTTCTCTCTCTTACATATATTTTTAAAAAAAATTGATGAAGGGAACTCGCCCAACTAGTAGGCGAGTTCCCTTCCTTCTTTATATTTTTTTTATTTTTTTCTTAGGGTTAAAATTACAACTGAACACCATATTTCTTTTACTTCATTTTCATTCTCTTTTTGGATCTAAAGAGAGTTACAATTAATTCCCCTCCACTTCAATATTTGTTTCTTTCATCCACCCTTTATTTTTTAAATCAAAGTTTATAGGAACAGATTTAATCTCCCTAAATAATAAGAATTTGAGAGAATTTTTAAAAAAGAAAATATTTTATGCCACCAACTGAATCACTTGATTAAATCTGTTGCTGTTAACTTTATAGGCATAAAGTGATTCCACTCTTGTTGGCAAGGATAAAAATAGAAAACAATCATTGATTATCTATCAACATCTTATATTTTTGGATCAAAATTTTCTTTAAAACTAAATTTCTTATATCATGGATCAAAGGGAATCATAGTATTGTGGGAATCACATTGGCATGCCATTAATTGAAACCCAATTTTTTGACTCAGAGAAAAGTACTCTATCCCGATTATTACTTTGCGTACACTAAGAAAATTAATTATTTATAATAAGTATGTGTTGATTTTCTTAAAATATTCTCTAATCATGCATATTGGACGTTGGAACTACCCCATAATGAAAAGTCTCTTATTAATGGAATTAATAGGGATACTTTAAAAAAAAATTAAGGATTTAGAAGACAATGTGGATTAAATAAGATCAAGCATGCAGTTAATGTACACTTACCCTAATGGAAAGTTTCAAATAAGCCCTTGTTTGGCACAATGGGACTAACCAAATACATTAACAGTAAAGAAAATTTGCATGACACCAACAAAGTATACATAATTACATAGATCAACTATTATAATATTGTGTTCACTAAACTAATTATTGTCTCAATTTTGATTCGTTTTATACATGCCGTCTTCATATTTAATCTGGTTTAGCTCAAATTAATCAGAGTTGACTTTTAGACATTAGATATTAGATTGCTTGCTAACTATTTTAATATCATCGCTAATTTAATTTTTTTTTTTAGTTTTTTGTTAAATGAAAATTTTAACACAAATGATACTTTCAATATCAATCACTACAGAGGAATCGTACCTTATAAGAACTGACTTTTTCCAAATTATATGCAGAGTCCTCAATGCAGGAACCACACCCCCAAAAAAAAGAAAAAGAAAGAAAAGAAAAAGGTTAAATAACAAGGAAAACTCCTGGTCAACACAAATAAGGGAAATGTCGGAGAAAAAAACAATTTTAAAGGATAAATAAAATTAAGGTAAACTATTTTGTATCAACCTCTTGCATTACAAAATTTTCACTGGGTTAGGCTTTATCTCTACTATAAATGTTATTAAAATATGAGTTACTCAAATATGGAATTCGACCCAAACAAAAATCTGAATTAAATACAAAAATTTAAGTGGAACCGAGCTGGCTGAATAAAATTACAATGGGACATAAGCAAGAGATATCTCTGTAATTGACGCTTAAAAAAAAGACATCTTTGAAATTTGACCCTATATGCAATGAGAGGAGAGGCATGATGTATTTACTGATTGAACATCAAATCATACTAACATTAATTAATTAAAAATATAAAAACCAGATAAGGAAAATTCATAAACTGTTGTCTTTATCTCCCTTCAGACTGACGCTACTATTGGGTCCACCAAGCTCCGGAAAAACAACTCTACTCTTGGCTCTCGCTGGTAGGCTGGGGCCTGGTTTGCAGGTACCTTAATTGATCAATTTTTTCTATTACTACAGTAATAAATAACCACATAATAAGATAATTTGTTAATTCTTTCCCCCATCATTTATATGATTTTATGACATTTGATGAAGACATCAGGGAACATCACGTACAATGGACACGGTCTTCATGAGTTTATACCCCAGAAAACATCTGCTTATATTGGCCAACAAGATTATCATGTCCCAGAGATGACTGTAAGGGAAACATTCAAGTTTGCTGCACGATGCCAAGGTGTTGGATTTAAATATGGTATGTACTCTGTTCTCACCAGACCATGTTAATACTTAATATCGTTTCTCACTTATTTATAAGATAATAAAATAAATACCAAAAATTCGAATATCCTTGCATACAGATATGCTACTGGAACTTGCCAGAAGAGAAAAGAATGCTAGCATTACACCTGATGAAGATCTTGATATATTCATGAAGGTCCTTCTTCTTCTTGTTCATATCATGTTACTTCCCTTCTTAAATATATAGTGCATTTGTGGACACAATCACAAGGATTAATCCAATGAGTTTCTTTCTGTAGTCACTAGCTTTGGCTGGACAGGAAACAAGTCTTGTGGCAGAGTACATCATGAAGGTATTTTCAAACTTCTAGACGTGTGAAAATGGCATTAAGGTTTACAATTAAAAAACAGTAACTTGTGTTATTGATAGAATCTCTGAAGCAAATTAGTACTGTTCTTTTCACTTTTTCTTGCAAGAAATATGAGCATTATATCTGATTCGTGTAGTTATTATTACCTTCTTTTAGGTCTTTATAAATATTCTTAGAATCTGAGGCACTAAAATATTTCTGACAAAGATATTAGGTTTGGATTCATGTGCTGACACATTGGTAGGAGATGAAATGCTTAAGGGCATCTCAGGGGGCCAAAAGAAGCGGCTTACTACAGGTGAATAACAAGCATATTGTTTCTCAGCGGTCTCTTCAGAGCATTTAATTACTAGATTTGTATTAATAAGATGGTGTATGGTTTTCACTTTTCAGGTGAACTCTTAGTTGGCCCGGCGAGCGTACTGTTCATGGATGAAATATCCACTGGTCTTGATAGTTCGACCACTTATCAGATTATCAGATATCTTAAGCATTCAACCCGTGCACTTGATGCCACCACTATTATATCTCTTCTTCAACCAGCTCCAGAGACATTTGAGTTGTTTGATGATATCATTCTTTTGTGTGAGGGCCAGATTGTGTATCAAGGTCCTCGTGAATCTGCTCTTGAATTCTTCAACTTGATGGGATTTATTTGCCCTGAAAGAAAGAATGTGGCAGACTTCTTGCAAGAAGTGAGTTAGCTAGTAGAGAGTAGAATACCAGTTTCTATACTAATATGTGCTTTTTAGTCATTGCTTAAACTACAAATTCTTTGTCAGGTTACATCTCAGAAGGATCAAGAGCAGTATTGGGCTATGCTTGACCGCCCTTACCGGTACATACCAGTTGGCATGTTTGCAAAAGCATTTCACCTTTATCGCGAAGGAAAGAACTTGTCTGAAGAACTAAGTATTCCATTCGATAGACATCATAATCATCCAGCAGCCTTGGCAACTTCTAGATATGGCGCAAAAAGGTGCGACCTCTTGAAGACCAGCTTCCGGTGGCAGAAGTTGCTAATGAAACGAAATTCATTTATTTATGTTTTCAAGTTTGTTCAGGTAATCTTTTGGGTCATTTCTTTTTGTAATTTTAATATGGATGGAATGATTATGTTGCTGATCTTGAGCTGTACTGACTATTTTCAGCTTCTTTTGGTTGCTTTGATCGCAATGAGTGTTTTCTTCCGGACAACAACACACCACAATAATATTGATGATGGAGGCATTTATCTTGGTGCAATATACTTCTCTATAGTTATTATCCTTTTTAATGGTTTTACAGAGGTGCCAATGTTGGTTACAAAACTTCCAATACTTTACAAGCACAGAGACTTGCACTTCTATCCTAGCTGGGTTTATACACTCCCTTCTTGGTTTCTCAGTGTCCCCACATCCCTCATGGAAGCTGGATGCTGGGTGGCAGTCACATACTATGCGATTGGGTTTGATCCTGCAATTACTGGGTATAATTTTGATTTAACTTGGTTTATTCATTAATTCATTCTGACAATTTCTTATAGTTGTGTGCTTCCGGTCCTGCAGATTTTTCCAGCAGTTCTTGCTTTATTTCTGTCTGCATCAGATGTCTATAGCTCTCTTTCGCTTGATAGGTTCCTTGGGTCGAAATATGATAGTGGCCAATACCTTTGGATCCTTTGCCATGTTGGTTGTGATGGCTCTTGGAGGATATGTAATCTCAAGAGGTTGAGTAACAAATGCTATCTCTACATGTTCCTAGATTTGGTTAGATGAATTTACTAAGACTTTCTCTTATCACGACCTTGGACAGATCGTATACCAAGTTGGTGGATATGGGGCTTTTGGGTTTCTCCTTTGATGTATGCACAAAATTCTGCTTCTGTAAATGAGTTCCTCAGACATTCCTGGGATAAGGTTCACACACACCACTTTCTATATCATCTGGTTCATTTTCATTGTATCTGCCTTAAAGCACCAAGGAACTATCTTTCTAAATGTAAAATTCATATGGTAATGTTCTGAGTTGCTTACATCTCCTTGCAGAGAATTGGAAATCATTCTAGCTATCCCTTGGGTAAGGCATTATTAAGGGAGCGAAGCTTATATGCAGAGACTTACTGGTATTGGATTGGTGTTGGTGCAATGATTGGATACACAGTTATATTCAACACACTATTCACAATCTTCTTAGCTTACCTCAAGCGTGAGAAATCTTCTGTGCCTTTCTTTCTGTCTCTGCATAGACCAGAAACAATTTTGTTCAACAACGATAACAATTTCTTGCTCTTTTTAAATTTGTTCTAGCTTTGGGAAGAAAACAAGCTCTAGTCTCAAATGAGGAGCTGAAAGAGAGAGAAGAAAGAAGGAAAGATAGAAGTGTTCCCATGAAGCTGAGAGACTACTTTCGTCATTCAAGATCAAGTGGTCTGTTACTTTTATAATTATCAACAATATGGTTTGTACTTGTCTTTTTTATTAGTATTAAATGGTATTCACATTTTTTTTTCATTTTTTGGCAGCAATAACTTTTAATCAGAGAGGAATGATTCTCCCATTTCAACCACTTTCCTTGGTTTTCCGCAATATCAATTACTATGTGGACGTCCCTTTGGTGAGTTACTGGTTTTGCTCTTTATCTTTTTTCACTCTTTTGATCCTCTTCTGGGTAGACTAATTGGACTTCAATTCAAAATTTAACTCAAGGAATTGAAGCAACAAGGGATACTACAAGACAGGCTACAATTGTTAGCTAATGTTACTGGAGGTTTTAGGCCAGGTGTATTAACAGCATTGGTAGGAGTAAGTGGTGCTGGAAAGACCACCCTCATGGATGTATTAGCCGGAAGAAAAACCGGTGGCATCATTGAAGGGGACATATATATATCTGGCTACCCCAAAAATCAAGACACCTTTGCAAGAATTTCTGGATACTGTGAACAGACAGATGTTCATTCACCTTGCTTAACAGTTTTGGAGTCATTATTGTTCTCTGCATGGCTTCGGTTACCTTCGGATGTTGACTCTGACACACAAAAGGTATTTCTGCAACAAAAGCAGGCTCTTTTCTCATATGTGATTGGCTCAAAATAAATTTTTGAAGAGTTTTTTTTTATTCTCAGGCATTTGTTGAGGAGGTAATGGAGCTTGTAGAGCTTAGTTCACTAAGTGGAGCACTTGTTGGTTTACCAGGAATTGATGGATTATCAACAGAACAACGAAAACGATTAACCATAGCAGTTGAACTTGTTGCTAACCCTTCTATAGTCTTCATGGATGAGCCCACTTCAGGTTTGGATGCGCGTGCTGCAGCCATTGTGATGAGAACTGTAAGAAATATAGTAAATACAGGAAGGACTATTGTCTGCACAATTCATCAGCCTAGCATTGACATTTTTGAGTCCTTCGACGAGGTATTTCCTCATATATATATAGATATATATATGTTTAAACACACACTTTCTCAATTTCAACTTCCTTTGCAGCTTCTGTTTATGAAGCGTGGGGGAGAGATCATATATGCTGGTCCACTTGGACCTAAGTCATGTGAGCTGATTAATTATTTTGAGGTCAGTTTGATGCACAATTCCATTAGATATGTTTACTATAGTTGAATGCTAATGAAGCAAACCTCAACTATTTCTCATATATGATTTTATTGTAGGCAATTGAAGGAGTTTCAAAGATAAGGGCTAGATATAATCCTGCTACATGGATGCTGGAAGTTACTTCTTCAGGAGAAGAAACCCGTCTTGGAGTGGACTTTGCTGAAGTATATCGAAGATCAAGTTTATTCCAGTAAGTGAAACTCCTTTTCTTGAAGCTTATCCTCAAATTTAATGTTTACAATTGCTAATACTGTCATTTTCTCTGCTGCTTAGACGTAACAAAGAACTGGTTGAAAGCCTAAGCAAGCCAAGCAGTGATTCAATAGAACTGCATTTTCCAACCAAGTATTGCAGGTCATATTTTGAGCAGTTCATAACATGTCTTTGGAAGCAAAATCTATCTTACTGGCGTAACCCACAATACACAGCTGTTCGCTTCTTCTACACTGTCATCATCTCATTGATGCTTGGGACAATATGCTGGAGATTTGGCGCCAAAAGGTCCTTTCCTCAACGTGCCTCACCAATACTTAAAATCTGTGAAAAATCATTGAGTGCGGCACATTGTTCCTGAGATCCATCCATGATTAAATGTTTTGTGATCTTGCATATTCACAGGGAAACACAGCAAGATCTCTTCAATGCCATGGGATCTTTGTATTCAGCTATTTTGTTCATTGGAATCACTAATGGCACTTCAGTTCAACAAGTTGTTTCCATTGAAAGATCTGTTTCATATCGAGAACGAGCTGCAGGGATGTATTCAGCTTTCCCATTTGCATTTGCTCAGGTTTATTCTTAAGACACTAATAATCACAATAATATTCTTTAACTTTTCCAGTTTCCCAGCAAAGTACCTAATGTGTTATATATCCTTAAACTTTGTGCAGGTTGTTATTGAGTTCCCCTACGTGTTCGCCCAGGCTATAACATACTGCTCAATATTCTACCCCATGGCTTCTTTTGAGTGGACTGTTCATAAGTTTATCTGGTACCTATATTTGATGTATGTTACCATGTTGTACTTCACATTCTACGGGATGATGACCACGGCTCTCACTCCGAATCACGATGTTGCCTCCATTATTGCTGCTCCATTTTACATGTTGTGGAACCTTTTCAGTGGATTCATGATCCCTCAGAAGGTATTCAAACTTGTTTCTTCTTTACCAGCTTCAAATTCTGATATTTACTTGTATATTGCTCATTTGTCTCAGAGAATACCTATATGGTGGAGATGGTACTACTGGGCAAACCCAATGGCTTGGACACTATATGGTCTTGTGATTTCACAGTATGGTGATGATAATAAGGTGGTGAGATTATCTGAAGGAGACAAGTTGGAGACAACAAGGCAAGTTCTTAATGATGTTTTTGGGTATAGGAATGATTTCTTTGGAGTAGTTGCTGTTGTTGTGGCTGGTTTCTGCACTCTTTTTGCTGTGATTTTTGCCTTTGCTATTAAGTTCTTCAGGTTCCAAAGGAGATGACAAGAATATATGATCTGTGTATTTGTATGTTGTTTCTTACATTGAAAGGGTAATATTATAGTTTGGAAGAGACACTTTAATGAAAACATTGTAAGTAACTTGTTATTTACATGCAATGATACAAGTATTACAGAACACAGGCCCCTTTTCTTTATTTCCTCTTTATATATGCGCGTGTGTTGAAGGAAGCAAAACCTCAAATTTTTATACATGTTTTTTTTTATATATTGACGTCAAATTATACTATCACCAATCCATTCACTCTTTATTATGCCTATGCTTTTGATGTCTATTCTTGTCAAAACTAATCTTTTACAACGGAAACAGATTCTGTCATTGTCCCATCTTGTATTTTCGTTTCAAAATCTCACATCCATTTGTAAACTAAAAAAAATAAATCGTTTAGATTTAAAATTTTATAAAATTAATATTACAATATTTTTTTTTGACTTATTGCACTTATGAAATGTATATAACACCATATTATCAAACACGGACCGGACTGTCAATCCGGAAACAGGCAACCAGGCCATAAAACCAGTCTGGGTTTGTCAGTAACCTGGGGTTAACCCGGTCAAACTGTGATCAGCCTGGACGGGTTGTTGGGTTGACCTAGTTTAGATTTTTTAAAAAAACAAAATATTTATTTTATATGGTAGATAACAATATTAGTCAAAGTTAATAATAATTTTTGTCTTAATGATTAAAGAATTGTAAGTATGAATATTTTGTTATTGTCTATCTATTTTGATAATTTGTTATAATAGTAAGAAGAATACTTATGATTATTGATTATAGTATCATTGGATGATCAATTAATATTAGATTATATTGATATATCAAAGAAAATATAAAGAATGGTCTATAAGTTATAATTGTTTGTTATTGATTCAAGGTATTGAATTAATTTTGGATAGTATGATACTATCATGAGAATTGAAGTTTATTTTTTATTCCAACCTGTCTAGCACCGGCTTGACTCCTACTAGTTTAGTGTTCGGTTCGGGTTTTAAAACCTTGTTATATCGAACTTTACCACTTTAAATTTAGGAAAAAATTCATATAAATACCAAATGAAATTCTAAAACCCTAAAGGGCTATTGAATTTTGAAAAAGACAATTTGGTCTTAAGGGCGGAATCTGATTTTTTTAAATTTGGCTAAGGTGATCCCTGCTGATGCACATTAATAGAAGAGGGAGGGAGATTTGACACTGACAAAAGAGAGAGAAAGAGAAGGTGATTAGGTCGAGCTTATTAATCTCGTTACGAGTTTTTTCAGTTACTTTATGAGTCTTGTTATTTCCGCTACCCATTATGTCAAAACACATTTATCAACTTAAAGTGCAAACTTAAGACGAACTTGTTAATCCTGTTACGAGTTTTGTTATTTACGTTAGGAGTTTAGTTATTTTTACTATTGATTATGTCAAAATCCTGAGTTTACATTTTAAGTTAGGTGAACATAATAGGTGCTTATATTTTGACATAATTGGTAACAAAAATAACTAGACTCATAACGTAAATAATAAAACTTGTAACGGGGTTAACAAGCTCATCTTGGTTTTGCATTTTAAATTGATGCGAAAATAACAAGACTCTAAATGACAAAACTTGTAACAAAATTAACAAGCTCGTCCTGATCACTCTCTCTCTTTCTCCTCTGTTAGTCTATCCTTTCTCCTATGTTACTCTGTCTCCATCTGTCACATCAACCAAAATTAGAAATCTCATATCCCCAGAGAGAAAAGTGTCATTTTAGAATTCAATAGGCTTTTGTGGGTTTTGGAAATTGATGTAGTATTTATTTGGAATTCTCTCTTAAATTTATTTATTTATTTTATAATAATAATTTTATAAATTATTGCATCTGGACTATCCATTTTTTAATTAAAAGGTGCACTATATGAGATTGGGAAAAAAGAAAGAGAGAAAGAGGATAATGAGAAAACCCAAAACCACAACCAAAATTGTTGGCAGACTGTTAATTTTTAGACAAAATTTAAAAAATCACGAGTATTTATACAAGTTTAATATCATTAACTACCGTTTCTTAATAAACATGAAATTAGTTAGATGTGTCATATAACTAGAATGAAAGGGATATAAATTAGGAGTTTGTGGTAGAGCGGTAGGGGTTTTTTCATCTTTAACCTTAGTTAGGGATTCGATCTCTGGTTTTAAGTATGGAGCAGCGCTAAATCTCCTAGCCAGCTGTCTTTCCCATAGAGGAACCCACAATGAGCAAAGGATTAATTCTTGGGCTACCGGACTAAGGATATCTTGCGAAAGTAAAACAAAAAACAAAAAAATAAAAGGGATATTTTTATAATTTTTTAGAAAATTATTCAATAATAGGGAAGTGGCGGGAGCAATAGCCGGCATGCATTGCTTGTATTGGCTGCCAATTGCATCTCTCAATAATCCAATTAATTATTTAATTTGCATTATCATAATAATTACTTCCATTCATTACAACAAATGGTTCCCCTTGTGCCCTGCACACCATTATTGCCCCTTAATTCTTTTTTTATTTTCAAATATTAAAAATAATAAATACAATTTTTTTGAGTTAAATATATCCTCCTTTAATTGATTTTAAGGGCCATGATAGTTCTACTCAACTAAGTGACTAGCCTAATCTTTTTTAATTAAATTAATTCTGCTCATAGCCTTCATTCAATTGAATAAAGAGGAACAGAAATTAATGATTCCCACATTCTCTTGCTAATTGCTTTACCCTTTTTGGTAGCAATTAAGTTGAAGGAAAATGGACTTTTTCCTCCGAAACAACTCATAGATATAAAAATATTCATTCGTATATAAATTATGATGAATATGACATAATCACATATGTCTATCATTAAAATCATAACGTAAGAAAACTAACTTTCATTTGTAATTATTAATTAAATAACGTTATTCTGTGTTTTGGTACGTTTTAAGAAATAAGTTCTTGCACCTCGCTCTCGCACATATTGAAACATAATAATATCCATCATTATATGTGGTGATCAATTATATTGTACTCATTATAATTATATATATATATATATATGATTGTATACATTATATTTGTAAAAGAGATAGGTTGTGATTATTAAAATAAAATTAGAAATAATCAAACAACTCTTGCACATGTTGCCATCAAATCAATACAAGCAGTGAGTCGCGGCGAGTCAATTAGAAAATCGAGAATTTTTTTCCAATCGTACGTAGCTTTTGGATTTGTTGTCAATGACAGAATATTGGAAGTTTTTTTTTTTTTCCTTTAATAAAAAGATTTTTATGTTTGTTTTGGCTGAAGCTTATGCTTGTTCAGTTCTCTTTCTGTTTTTTTGAATAAGAGGCCACATCATGTGCTTTAACTCCATAATAAAAAGAATATTCATATACGGCTCGTGACTAAAATCTTGACACTCCATAATAAAAAGAATATTCATAAAAATAGTTTTGTTCAGTTCATATATAATTTAGAGAAAATTTTAATTTAATACCTTCTGAAATTCCAGAATTTAAAAAAGTCTGTTAACATTTCAAATTAAAGTGTCATAGATTAATTTAGATTTTTCAAATTGGCCGATATGAATAGTAGTGAAAATATCAACACTCGTAAAGGAATTTACAATACTTTTAATGGGATTCATAAGACTCGTAATGATCACTATCTCTCCTTCCCTTCTCTGCCAGCACTGTTTATTTGACACTGACACTAACGCATGTTGACATATAGTGATAAAGGAGAGAGGGATATCTGTCATCAATGGAATTTACAATACTCTTAATGGGATTCATAAGACTCGTAATGATCACTATCTCTCCTTCCCTCCTCTGCCAGCACTGTTCATCTAACACTGACACTAACACTTGTTGACGTATAGTGATAGAGGAGAGAGGGATATCTGCCATTGATATGGACAGCAGTGGAAATACCAAAACTCGTAATGGGATTTACAAGACTCGTAATAGGATTCATAAGTCTGTGCTAATAACTGTTCACATAAGCTAATTTAAAAACTCTAATTTAGTCTATAGTACCTTAATGTCTTTTTAAAATATTAATAGGCCTTTTTAAATTTTAGAATTTCAAAAATATTAAATTAGAATTTTCCAAATAATTTGTCAGTGTGATCACTGTGTTACCGGTTATCAACGGCAGTGGGGCCCTTCTTAACAGGTACGAAGATTGACTTAGGGGAAGAACTCTTAACCCCACGAGCAAAAGCAGCATTCAAAATCTTGATGTATACATCATATAATTAATTATTCAATATAATTGACATTTCCTTCATCGTAGATAAAGATATTCAAATATTTGAGGGTGGGAAAATGACTTCAATCTTATCCTTACTTTCACTTAATATGTTACTCATAAACAAGGAGGGGGCAAGATTTTTTTTTCTTTAATTAGTATATACTAGTTTTTGGAATACATTTATTTGTAGAAATCTCGAAGCAATGATTATAAAAGTTGACCAGATCAGACTGGACGGTGAGACCGATCCAATCATGAACCGGAGCATCTAACGGCTTGTTTTAAAGGATTAGACTGTTCACATGGTTCGATCATTTCAAATTGTTTAAAATTAACAATTGAATCAGAACTTGGGGTCGAATTACAAATAGAAGTGGGTTTGAAAAACTGTGACTCAAATTAAAAGCAAAAATATAGAAGAGGAGAATTTACAATGAAGAAAGACACACAGGACATAAATATATAACAACTAAGAAAACATACGTGTCTAATCCTTTAAAATAATAAAAAATATCATAAAAAATTGAAGCTCTAACTAAAGAAAACTACTATCTATACAAATGATGTATTTGTCATGGAATTTTGATTCAACCATAATAAAGCAAAATTTTGTTTCACCTTTCTATACACATATATTATTATATATGTATGTAATATTATTCTTAATTTAATTATAGTATTAGCGGTTTAACTGAATAATCTAATCGATCTTACCATTTAAATGATAACCCGTTAGTTTTTTTGGCTCAATTTCTGGTCAAGTTGTTAAAACATTATCTTAAAAAATGGAACGGATGTAGTAGTCATGCAACAACGTAGCTAAGTATCATGTGATAATAAATTTTAGCGTTGGCTAGCAATTATAATAGCTTTATGTTATTTACCAGTTATTGTAGCTTCTCTTAAAACAAAAATTATGAAAATTGAGCATCAGCTGAAAAGTTAGCATTCAGTGGTTGTGATTGACACTGAAAACTTTACACTATTAAGTGAATTTGATAGATAGTAAAGTTTTTTTTTATTAATTGTTTTTTTTTAAGAATTGTACATCCCTACGGTGGAGATATGATATTTTGATGGGGTTCCTATAAAAAAAATCAATTAGGGATGACAGTTGTTTTAAAAAAAATAATAAGATTTAAATTTTAAAATCTTAAATCTGTAATTTTTTATAAGGTTGGATTATTAATTTTTATCTAAATTTAATTAATCCCTATATTTTTATAAATAACAAAATATTTAAAATGTTAAAATTCAAGTGCTCAACTTTCATAAAAGCAAATCTCCGCAGCAGTTGATTTGACAACTGAAGGTTCCTTGAGGCACTATCTGTCAAGGTAAACGTATTGTTTTTTTTTTCACCCATGATTGTAACACTAAGGGCTTGGTTGAAATGGTTTATTTGAGTTAAATTAGATTTTATGTACAAAGGATAAGTAAAACCCTTCTCGTATACTTATTTCGTACTCTGTAAATAAAATTTTATTACTTTTAAATAAATTATTCTAAATAAAAACTAAAGATTTAAGCACCAAAGTAGTTATAGGACCAATCACAATGGGACGTGTTGTTGGGAAAAGAAAAAGGGGGATTTTATACTTGTTTGGAATAATTTATAAGTGATTTATTATTAAATACAAAGTAGATATGTGAGAAGGGTGTTTCTCGTACTTTGCGCATAAGATCTTATTTGACTAAAATAAATTGAATCAAACAAGCCTTTTATCTTCTATGTTTATGTTTGTACTTTGAGCACGTACGTTTTAGATTTTTGTAACACACAAATTACACTCATGTTAAGAGCCAATATATGTAATTCAAAATTTGCTTGTTTTTTTTCTCCCTCCAAACATACAGTTGAAGCAAAACAAATGTAGCCCTAAACCTACATTGTTTGAAAATTGATTCTCCAATCTCCATTATTTGAGTCAAACCGCAGTTATGCAATCTGGTTTTCAAACATATCATAAACAAGAATAGTACTAGGGTGGTTATTAATTATTATTGATATGGATGATGAGTAGGCATATAGACAGAAAATAAGGACAGAAAAAAGTGTAAGGGCTCGTTTGGATCAAAGAATTAGATGGAATGGAATGTAAAAGGAAGGAATTGGATGGAAAACATTTTACTTCTGACTCGTTTGGTATACACTAGAAAAGAAAATTGATTTAGAGGAAAATTGTTGTTTAGATGGAAAAAAATAAGGTAGGAAAATGTGTTGAAAGATTAAAATGCCTACATTTAAAAACATCATTTTCACTCACAGTCCCATGCAATAGCTACAATGGTTTTGCCATGGGCATATAAATACCTGACCAACTGCCTGTATGACACAGGCAAATTCCAATTATGATTGAAGTTTCAACAACAGCGGGGGATGACTAAAGACGGCAATGACCGCAATTGGAGCCTTCTATTTCAAATCATCTCCAAGCTTCAATCTTTAATGGGCTAAAATGGGCTCAGCTCCTGAACTAATCTTAAATGTGCAAATAACGCTCTAAAATATTTAGTGGTATAACTTTAACCATAATATATATTAAAAATGGTGTAATATCACTCTCAGACAAACAAAACCTTAATGTCCCTTGAGGGGAAAAAAGAAGAAGCAAATGCTTCCATCCTCCTCCTCCTATGAATCTCAGCAGTTCAAACACCGATGATGCTATTTGCTCCTCTAAAATTAGTTTGAAATGCTAAGCAGTCTTAACCCATCTTTAATTAGCCAATCCATTACCATTCTGGTTTCAATTATAAGTTTTTTTAACAAAAAAAAGTGATCCTTAATATAAATTCAGTTTTGGAATATTGAAAGATATTGTTCCAATTTTGCCTTTAATTAAGGAGTAGAGTGAAGAAAAAGTTGAAGAAACAATATTGATAAATGAAGGTAACTATGTAAATTTGACGCTTAATTATTAGCTTACCTAATTCTCCTTTGTACGTGAAAATTAGTGTTGGGACATAGACAAGACAAAGCAACTGCATAGGGAAAATACTCTGTAAGAGTAGTGTGTGTTATTTTGGAAAGTAAAACATAATTGATGATAATGATATTAATTAAGTCAAAACTAAGTAAGCCTCAAATTACAAATCTCTTTTAGTCTGAAGCAGTAAAGACATAACGGAAGTAAGCCCCAAGTATGTACTATATTGGAAAAAAAAGGTTTGGGCACCAATTCCATTTTAAAAACATTTTTGGTAGTAGCTAGTGGATTTTTAATATTCACAATAATAATAATGTGTGAGGCCCTTTTGTGGCAGAAGCACATGGAAGAAGCAGGTGGCTGATATAAGAGTTGTGGGGATGAATGAGAGAATTCATACACGTATTATTAAAGATACTTTAATATATATATATATAAAAGAGGCCAACTAATCAAGACGCTAGGCAAATTAAATATTTGAGTTTGATAATGTGCAATGATTGAAGAGTCGGTGTAAATCACTCTTCCGAGGTCTGGCCTATAAATTGGTGACCCAGTGTTTAAATCACTCTGGTTTAAGAGTCAATTTAGGGTCTTTTTCTTTTTCTTTTTCCCCTTTCCCCCTTTATTTCTTTTTTGAATTACCTCTTCTTTAAAAATGTATATTAATAATCTTAAAATCTTTTATCATTTATTGGTTTATACCTGTATTAGTTCTGATTTAACCTTTGACCCAATACCTAACCGATTCAGTCATTAATCTATGTTCTAAAACCTTGATATAAATAAGTAAATGAGGAGGCCATTGTATATTCTGATCATTTTGCCAGAAAAGGAAACTAGATCCTTATTTTGATTTTGTCATATTTTGTTTCCAAAAAAGAAAAAGAACAAATTGGCATTTCAATGAAATTGAAACATTCATGTACATACACTCACACATATTTGTCAAATCAGGAGGAACACATTAATGTTTGGGACAAGTACTATCTAAAATTGATCAACGCAAAACTCTTATCTTATGGGCCTAATGGGCAAACACTGATTAATGAAGGCTGTGTTATTATGGAACTGAACAGTGGGAATTAAAAAGACAAGTGGTCACAGTCCCAATGTGGTACGGAATGAGACTGGGGAGGGAAAACAAGCAAATGTATGCCAACAGAAACATCATTCACATTTGCAGCTTTTAAGTTTTACACCACACACAAATGTGCCCATCTTTATATATATATATATATATATATATGAAGATGCTAAGACTAAAAAACAAAAGAAAGAAACCACTATATATATATATATGTGGCTTGCTTTCTTAGCTTCCCTTAAAACTTAAAAGCATCAAAAGTTGGAACATGGTCCTCTACTGTTTACTTCTCACCAAAGGTAATATCAACCCATCCATTTATATTATTGTCCTTATTTAATATAAGGCCAAGTTACCTTTTTGAGGATATATGAAGGAAGATAAATATATTAAGAAAGTTAAATAAATTTAATATAGTAAATATGTAGTGTATCATTTGATTAGATATCATATTATAAGTTAGATAAATTAGTTTGATATAAAAAAGGTAAATAAAAATTCTTCATTTAGGCGTTAATATAATACTTCCTATCATCTTAATTATATGTTTAGTTGACTTTTTTTAAGAACCCTAATAAAATTTATTATATTACTTTAATACATTAAAATTTATTATTTTTGTTTGAACTATACTGCTTGACTTATGAATTCATATATAATTTAATAAAACACAAGATTTTTATATGATTAAGTAATGTAATTAACTTTCTTATAACTCTAAAAAAAAAAATCAATGGAGCCTTATATTCAAGAGCAGAAGTAGTATATATTTAAAGAATTGATATTGGTCATAAATATAAGACATAATATTTTTATATTTGTCAATTTTTTCTCAATTTAACTCTATTAGTGTTCTCTTAATAATAATCAACAAGGAGGGGGATTGAAATAAGGGAATTAAGAAAGATAACTATGCTGCTTTAGAAAATTCATATTATATTAACTAATTTCTTCAATTTAATTAAATTAGGTAAATATGTCTAATATTAAACACCGGATGAGTACTTTAATTTAAAGTACTTTATCTAGCTTCTTTAATTAAAAAAAATCAACTAAGTTCTATATTAATGATTGAACGCCATTATATATCTAGGATCCCCTTGGTTTTAAATTGAACTTTTAATCCAGAGGCATGGCTTCATTTGATTATAGTATTAGTACGTGCTCAGTTTAAAATTTTCATTTAATCCATAATTTGTTTAATTCGCATTGGATGGGAGTTGAAATGTCGGAGACCGTATAATATCTCCAAACGCTATTTTTCTCATGCGACCCAATCAAACCTAGTTATTACGTACGACTTCAAAACATTGGAGGCTTAATTATTAATAATATACTACGTCTATATTAAACCAAATCACAACCAATAAGCAATGTGCATTTACAGGTAATGCTATACAATTATAATAATTATATAAAGAAAAAAAAGCCGGCCTCTCACGCTTTGGCTGCCAATTGCCTCCCTCAATAATCAAATTGGATTGCTTCCTCATAATTACTTAATATATTATACACTTGCAAAGCTCACATGCCACAACTCATTCTGTTCAATAAGACAGGTTTGGGAACTCCTAGAGTCTTTTTTTATTTTTTTAATCTTCAAAATCCCATATCAACATTGATAAAAATGAATAATTTTTATTTAATATTTTATAAAATTATTATTTTAAACACTAATTAAAGAGTTAAACTATTAAAACATGATTAACACCATTCATAATTGCAATACAAATAAAATTAGTACAAAAATTAATAAACAAACACAATAACAATAGTTTTAGAAAATACTAAATCTGGATCATTTGTTTTTCCATCTAAAAGTTGATATGAGATTTTAAGAAGAGAAAATCTGTTCTTTCAATAAGACATAATCCTTCTTTGTTTATAATCATTGTTTATTTACAATAATATTCCGTGTAAATTTCTCTTTTAACTGATTTTAAGGGCCGATATTTTCTATGTCAAGTTGATGATATACAATTAAATGTGTTCCTTTTTACAGAGTTGACAAAAATAATCGAATAATATTAATGTTTATTATTAATGTTTATCAAGTTAGATATTTTTTAGTTAACCAAATAACTTCGCTTGAATAATGAAGAGTGGGAATTAATAATCCCAATTGCTTTGCCTTTTCTTCCTGTGGCAATTAAGTTAAAGGTAGACATGGACTTTAATTTATCCAACCGTCTGACAAGTAACTAAACAAATATATAAATATATATATATATATATAAACATAAAATATTTATATTTAAGTTAAGAAAGTGACACGTTATATTGGGAGAATTTATTGGCCCAGCAATAAACGTTGTTCACTAATCATAACGTAAGGCAAGAGATATTATTATTTCTGTCAAATATCTGTCACTAAATATCACTGTTTGTAGTGATTTGGTGAGTTTCCAAAATTAAGTTTTATTCAGGTAAAACAATAATTAAATTTTAACTCCCTCACCAGCTCTCACGCAGGCATATATAGTTAAGAATTAATTTTCCCAGAGAAACAAGTGTTTATGCAGGATCATATATTTATATAAATCTTTGTTTCTACGGAATGTGGGGTTTTTTTTTTTGTTTTTTTAGCAAAAGCTTTATAATACTAACTTAAGATATAAGTTTACTTCATTGCCTTAAACTATAAGAGATACGAGTATTTACAAATTACTAGCTGGTTAATTAAAATAATCACGCACGCATACCAACAATATGAGTCATATCATATGTAACATATCAAGTGTACCAACCTTTGCCCGTAATAAATTACAAAGAGCATCACTTACATGGTGTCACGCGTCAAATATTGCAGTGTGACAGTTAATTAAGAAACTAGAAATTTCTCACATACGGACGTGGCACCGAAATTTTTTTTTTTTTTGCTAATGTACCTTTTGGATTTGTTGTTAGTGACATAATTGAACATTTCTGGGTTTGTTTTCTATTTTAATCCCAAATGTTAACATTTTCTTGTGTGTATGCATGCATGTGTTGGAGTCCGAGTTTTCATTTATTTAGATTTAGTCCATGTTTTTTTTTTTTATAGTATCGTGGGGTTTGGAAGAAATTTGATGGATTCAAATTAATAAGAAAAATATATTATAAACAGCTGGCTCTTTGAAATAACGGATAAGCGGGCCAAAATAACAAAATAACGGGTTATTCATCCGCTTACTAAATTTAGAATTATAGTATCAGGGCCTGTTTGGGGAGCGGTGGGAGGAGTTTTTTTTGTCCTGTAGTGGCAAAAGGAGCTTTTGATAAATAGTTTATGGAATGAGACTGTTTGTGATGGGCTTCTGAAGAAAATGAGCTTATGAAGAAAAGTAGCTTTTTTCTATAAGTAAAAAAAAGTGACTTCTCCATTGGCTTTTACTTTCTCTCTCTCATAAGTCACTTTTTTTACTCCCAATCAAAACACAAGTAACTTTTTCTACTCCCTAAAAGTCACATTTCTTACCTCCAATTCAAACACAATTGACTTCTAATAAGTTACTTATCAAAAGCCACATAAGTTAATTTTCATAAGTCACAGCCAAACGAACTCTTATTATTAAACATCTGCAGAATGATTTTCATTTCTCGTTCTCCCTGTGTTAGCTTTTTCTTTTAAAATCATTCACTACATGAATGGTTTTCATTTCACTCTCTCCCTTAACGTTTTAATTTCAACTTTTCTTTTTATTTTTTATTTTTTTTATTGATAAAAAATGTAATTAAGTATCCAATTTCTTTTACTCCACTCTTTACACTATTTTTTTTAATTTGAATAGAGTTACAACTAATTCTCTCAATTTCACAATTTTTTTTTCATCCACCTTTTATTTTACAAATTTAAGTAAATAAGAATAGATTTAATTTCCTTAAATAAAAAGAATTTGTAAGAGATTATGAGAAAAATAATAACGAGGAAATCTACTCCCGTTATATTGGATGGTTGGAATAAATGAATAATAGGGATGGTTTTGGCGGATTATTAGACACGTGAAGTATGAGAACGCGTTATATAATACGACCGGGTCGTTGGATTAGTGGTCACCTCCACTATGCAACTGGGACGTACGTTTATTTCTCCATCTCAATCCTAAGCTTTCGCTGCCGTCCATTTTACCAAGTCAACCCCTCAAGTATACACAACGCTTCACTATATATGTGGTAATTAAAAACACACACACACATGTAGAAAAAGAGATTATTTTTGGAAAACAAAAATATAAGAGTCTCATTAATGAGTATTGTTCCATTAATGAATGTATGATTGTTACCTGTGTGATGACTGATGAGGGTGATTATCTTTTTTTCTTCTTCTTCTACGTTACTAGTTAATTCACCATTCAATTCAATTCAGTGTGTGCCTTTGTCGCTTATAAAACGATACTCTCCACCCTTAATATAATACAGTATATAATTTATAGTATACCACTAACTATAAGTTTATATTATAGACAAAAGTTATTAATTTTATTTACCTGAAAAATTACATGCTCTCACATACTTAAATATCCCTCCCATTTGTAACATTTTTTCCCGATATATCTAATAGCATTTATCAGCACCAATGAGTTCAATATCCCTACAAGCGGATCAAGAGCCTAAACGTTATAATTGGATACTATGAGAGCGCCAGGCATAATTTATTTCTATTCATTTTTTTTTAAAAAAATAGTATTATCATTTTTATGCACAACTGTTCCTGAATTAATTAAAATATATTCCATCTTTCTCATACTTAAATTGACTATTGGCAGTCAATAAGAGTACTTCTCTCTCTCAAATAATTGTTACAGGGAAGCTCACAATGATGATGCCCTCCCATAAATCCAACAAGACCAACAAACAACAACAAAAAAATACACCTTGGATTACCATTTATGCCCCCATAACTTTATGTTGATGCTTCTTGGTCAATAATTAAGGAGAAGGGTGTATTAGATAATTATAAAAAAATGAACATGGTGTTTTAAAATATTAATGCCATGTTAACTAAATAAATTAATTCTTTTAATTAAATGAAATGAAATGAAATAAATATGTCATATATTAGAAATCACAGAAGCAATACTGCTGCTTACCTATTTTCTCACACTCACGTCATTGCTTTTCCTTTTCCTAACCCAATGCTTTGCTTAATGTGCCTTTAATTTCATATGCGGTGTAAAGTTCTTGCATCATTTTACTATTACTAACTGAAATTATAATTTACGCGCGGCAGATCAGCGCGTTGCCTTTAAAGGGAAGAAAAGCGCTGCAGTAAAAGTAAAACTGTGCAGTGAATACTTTAATTATTTACTAATTCACTGTAATAAAATGAATGCCGTTTCGACAAATGCCAGAAACACAGCTTTTCTTGCGTTCACTTTGGAGGCCTCGTGATACTGTTCTCTTTTTACAATCTTACAAAACCCTCTTCTTCCTTTTTCTTTCTTACTCACACATCTCTCTCTCTCTCTCTCTCTACCACTCACACTCTCTAACTCTCTCTCTTCCCACCCTCTCTTTCTTCCTTCTTCCATGGAATATTGCCGGAAAACCGCTTCCGGGCTTCTCTAAAACTCCCCTCATGGACGCCCATAGTATCACATTATTTGTTCCCTTCCTTCTTGTCTCCTCTTGTATTAGTGGATGAACAGAGCTGAGTTTAATCCAATGGCGCACATTTTTTATGCTTGGCGTTTGATCATTGTCTTCTTCGTCTCTCTTCTTTTCCTTCTGACTGTGCGAGTCAGCACGGAGCCAACTCAGGATAAGCAAGCCCTCCTTGCCTTCATCTCTCAGACCCCACACGCGAATCGCGTCCAATGGAACGCTTCCAACTCCGCCTGCAACTGGTTTGGGGTCGTATGTGATGCTTCCCGTTCCTTTGTCTACTCTCTTCGTCTTCCCGGCGTTGGCCTTGTGGGTGATATTCCTCCCAACACGATCGGTCGTCTCACTCAGCTTCGAGTTCTGAGTCTCCACTCTAATGGTCTCACCGGCGAGATCCCTCCCGATTTCTCTAATTTGACGCTGCTTCGGAACTTGTACCTTCAGGATAACCAGCTCTCCGGTGGTTTTCCTCCGTCTTTCACTCAGATGGGTCGGTTGACTCGCTTGGATCTCTCGTCCAACAATTTTACGGGTCCAATCCCTTTCTCCATCAACAATTTGACCCACTTGACTGGTCTATTCTTGCAAAGCAATAGGTTCTCGGGCAACCTCCCAAGCGTGAGCGCCAAATTGGTGGGATTCAACGTTTCTAACAATCAACTCAATGGTTCGATCCCCAAATCCCTCTCGAATTTCCCTGCATCCTCATTCGCCAATAATTTAGATCTCTGCGGCGGGCCATTGCCACCATGTACCCCATTCTTCCCGTCTCCAGCTCCGTCGCCTTCCTCCCCGGTGGCGCCCTCTTCCCCAGCTCAGAATAAGTCCAAGAAACTCTCAAAAGGCGCCATTATCGGAATTGCAGTCGGGTGTTCTCTTGCGGGCTTATTACTACTCCTGCTTCTACTTCTGCTATGTCTAGGCAGACGCGGGAGAAGCCAGCCAGCGAAGCAGCCGAAGCCAGTGGTGGCGACGCGTGCTGCGCCGGCGGAGGCAGGAACATCGTCCTCAAAAGACGATATCACCGGTGGGTCGGTGGAGGCAGAGAGGAACAAGCTGGTGTTCTTCGAAGGCGGGATATACAGCTTCGATTTGGAAGATCTATTGAGAGCTTCGGCGGAAGTTCTGGGCAAAGGAAGCGTCGGAACTTCCTACAAGGCGGTGCTGGAAGAAGGAACTACAGTGGTGGTAAAGAGATTAAAAGACGTGGCCGTAACAAAGAAAGACTTCGATGCTCAAATGGATGTTCTGGGGAAGATTAAACACGAGAATGTGGTTCCTCTCAGAGCTTACTATTTCTCCAAAGATGAGAAACTGCTCGTCTACGATTACCTCCCATCTGGTAGCTTGTCGGCTCTGCTTCACGGTATGCTACTATTCACTAGACATTAATCATCATTCAACCTTCATCTCTTTTCTGGGTTGCAATTAAGTGCAGATAGCCGATAGAGTTGTTAGAAGTTGCACATTATAGAGGGCATTCCGGCATTTATTGTGTTCATACGGAAAACAATAATATTCAGTGATGTTTGAATTGTGGCACATGACTGATTTTCTCTGGTTTTGTGTTGACCAAATGTTCAACTCGATCCAGCTGTATAAAGATATGGAGATTCGAGGATGTTGTTAATTTAATATAGAAATGTGTGCATTTTAACAATGTCTGTCAGGATGGATGATTGGCGCTGATAATGGAGGGTAATTGAAAATTGTGTGTTTTTTTTAAAAAAAATACTCGTATTAAAAAAGCAGAGCGTAGTGCGCGCTGCTGCTTTGGCCTCCAAATTCATGTTATTCTAAGCAAACATTCTCCGTCTTCCTTTTGCTTTTGTTATTTCATGTTCCTTCCTTCAAGCAATATGCTCCTCCTCATTATTATATGTATTCCCTCTTTCCCTTACTGAAGAGAAAAAATAAAGGCAAAAAGAAAATATCCACCCTCAATCAATGAAAGAAAGAAAAAAAAAAAAGCCAATATGCCACTCGGCGTGCTTTTTTATGCCTTCCCAAAGCCATACTACAATGAGACTGCCTAAAGGGGAATGTTATTTCCAATGTGCTTCTCTTTTTTTCTATACCAATATGCCTTTTTTTTTTTTTAACTTTCAGTCTTTCTGTGTTTTGGTGGAGACAAAGTAAAATTTTTTGTTAGGATCATTATCTTTGATATTAGTGGTTAATGTTTTTTTTTTTTGGTTACAAAATATTAGTGGTCTATATTAGTGGTTAATTAAATTTAGTGTTTGGGAATGCGTTACAGGGAGCAGGGGGTCAGGGAGGACGCCACTTGACTGGGATAACCGAATGAGGATAGCGCTTGGTGCCGCCAGGGGGTTGCTTCACCTACACGTGTCAGGAAAAGTGGTCCACGGCAACATCAAAGCGTCTAACATACTACTCAGAGGAAGCGACAACGAGGCCTGCGTTTCGGACTTCGGCCTCAACCCGTTGTTCGCCAACACCACTCCCTCCAACCGGGTTGCGGGTTATAGGGCGCCCGAAGTCCTCGAAACCCGGAAAGTCACTTTCAAATCCGACGTGTACAGTCTCGGCGTTTTGCTGCTGGAGCTCCTCACCGGGAAGTCGCCGAACCAGGCGTCGCTGGGCGAGGAGGGGATTGACCTTCCGAGATGGGTTCAGTCGGTGGTCCGGGAAGAATGGACGGCGGAGGTGTTCGACGCGGAGCTCATGAGGTACTACAATATAGAGGAAGAGATGGTTCAGTTGTTGCAGATAGCCATGGCGTGCGTGTCGGTGGTTCCCGACCAGAGACCCACCATGCAGGAGGTGGTTCGGATGATGGAGGAGATCAATAGGAGCGAGACGGACGAGGGGCTACGGCAGTCGTCGGACGATCCATCCAAGGGATCGGACGGTCAAACGCCGCCGGCCGAGTCAAGGACTCCTCCCAGATCAATCACACCTTAACGAAACGGGGAAGAAAAATATAAATATTATTATTACTTTTTTTTTTTTGTTGGGAGAAAAGGAAAAGAGAAAGGGAAAAGAGCAAAAGGACAAAAGGTGAGGGTGATGTGTGGAAGTGGAAGAAGGCGCGTTGGGTGAAAATATAAAAAAGAAAAAGAAAAAGAACAAATGATAAGCTTAGGCCTTTGGGAGTTTGATTGGAGGGAGGGGTACCACTCTGGGCTTCAATTGATGTGTATTTTCTTTTTTTCTTTTTCTTTTTCTTTTATTCATCTTTAATTTTTTTTTGGTTAAATTTTAAATTTTCAATGATTTTTATAGGTGAGGGGGAGGGATGAGGTTTGAATTGTGGATGAAGGAAAGGTAAGAAGCTTCCATGAATTGAATTGGAGATTTGACTATTTATTAATTTTTGCTTTCAGCAAATTGATTTTTATTGCGGTCCAAAATATCTCTTCTTCCACGCTGGTGTCGGAATTTCTTGATTATGCCTTTTCTTTTGGATGAAGAAGACAAGGATATTAGAAGTTTATAGTACATTACAGTCACAAGTAATTAATATGTCAGGATAATGGTTTTCTTTCCATTTTTGGAGAATGTATTAAAAATTTAGAATAATGAATAATTGAAAATGGCATTTTTAATTTAGATAGAAATATGGGAAAATTTTAAAAAAAATACAAGTGAAATAGGAAAAAGATAATTCAGTATAGTGAAATTTGAAAATCCTAAATCAGTCTATTTTTTTATTTTTTTGGGTAATTACGAAAATGCTACTGAATTTTTCACAATACCAATTTTGTAATTCACAATATGAGTTTCGTAATTTACAATACCAGGTACTACGTATTTACAACTCACAGTGTAAATACGTAGTACCTGGTGTTGTTAATTTAAATACCCGTGTTGTGAATTATGAAACTGGTGTTGTGAAAAATTCAGTGGCATTTTTGTAATTACCCAAAAAAGTACAAAACAGGTTGATTTAGAATTTTCCGATTTCACTATACTGAATTGTCTTTTCCCTATTTCCAATGTTCTTTTTTAAAATTCTCCCTAAAAATATTGTAACGGTGACCAGTTTTAATTGCAAATATTTATATAAAATGCTGCTGACTGAGTCAGATTTGGACAACATTGGTTGTAAGCATATTCTTGTCTCCATTTAATTTTAATTTCAAAAGGAGGAGAATTTTCATGGGTGTGTGTCTGGTGAGCAAGCATTATCGTACATTTTTATTTTTATTCTTAAAAAAGAGGCGTATATGTTTGATATTCTCACGGACTGACAGTGAGTTTTTATATTTTTGGGATATTGAAAAATACGAAATGATTTATATTTGGAAAAATCCCCTTTATAGAAATATATAAACAACAATTTAGAGTTTTGAAATCGGTAAATTCCAATTCAATCTGTTAGTAAGAGTTTAAAATTTTTGAATCTTGAAAATTTGTGAAATTATGTCAATACATCTAGATTTTCAATATAAAAGTGTCTCAATTCATAACAATAGAAGCATTTAGGTAAATATATATTCAAGATTCAACAATTCCATATTCCTACCCACAAACTAAATTGGGATTTGCCGATTTCAGAGATCTGATCCGTCCTTTATATATTTTCATAGTTTTTTTTCTAAGGTTTTCTTTTTATTTTTTTTTTAAAAAAAAGAAGGAAGGGAGTGGTAGGGTGGAGGGGGAAGGGAGAACTAAGAACCCTGCCCTTGAGCCTTGACAAGTAGGAAGGAGATTCTCTCCTTGGCACCTCCCTCTCCATGGCACCTCCCTTACACCCACTCTCACACATCACGTTAGTTGAGGGGGTCCCACCCCCTATTTTTTTTCCTTTCTTTAATGAAGGAATGGGTGCTAAGGATTCCTCCTTGCTAAGGAGATGATCCTTGTCCTAACAAGTGACAGTGACCACAAGCTATCTACATCTCATCGTAATGCTTATAAATGGCAAATCATGTGTTCAACTTTTGTTTATAATCTCATTTAATTGTTACTCTCTTCCTTCTCATTTTTTGTGCAATAAAATTTAGGGCAAATGACAACAAGATCTTAAGCAAAGAAATTAATAGTAAAATGGTCCCTACTAACAATTGAATAGTGACAATTAACAACTTAAACAGTGACATTAACAACTTATAGGAACCATTTTGATATTAAGAACATTCTTTGGGACTTTATTGATATTTTTCCTAAAGTTTATAGATTTGGATCTAAAAGCTCATCAGAACTAGGCATGTCACTAGGGTTAAAAAATACTTACAAACATACTTATAAATCCCGTATTTTATTTTCAATATGAAACAGGAATTATTTTCCAATTCTTATATTTGGAAGAAAGATTAAAAAAAAATTGGGAAAATGGCATATAGGTCCTAAGGACCAAACTTAATTATAAAAAAGTCCCCTCAATAAGTTGCCTTACCATGAGGTCCCTAGGGACCTTTTTATAATTATGTTCATTTGCACAATTACCCTGCTGCCC
>JBAGKO010000005.1:11241145-11252831 GCA_037177275.1 Acacia concinna | reverse complement strand
ACAAGGTATTTACCATGTCATAAGTCTCAGTACAGCTTCGGATTGAAACAGAGGATAAAGTGAAGTGACCGATAATACAATTGGGGGTTTAGGTTCAGAGAACGACGCAGAAAGAGAAATACAAAATGAAAACTACGACTGTGTAATCGTTATAAGATCTGGCGCTCCGTGCTCGTGCAACCTGAACCGAATTAGCCCGAGCGGACCCTTCTCCTTTCAAATGTCTCTTACTTTTTCTTTTTGGCCGACAAAAGAGCTTCTTTTTCTCCACATCCACATTCCATATAAAGCGGTGCGTTTCTTCTCATCCTCTTCCCGAGATGGAGTTCATTAAATGAGGTCATTTCATTCTTCATGGGCACAAGTCTGCGAATCTCCTTCCCTTCCACGACGAAGCTCCTAAGGTCTTCCTATAAATCCCTCCCATGTGTATACACTTTCTTGTAATTATCTGATTTTTTTTTATAACATTGGCAAGTATTATACTTGAGAGTTAAAAACGGTGTTAAAACCATAAAGGAGCAACAAAAATGGAACATAATAATAACTAATGTCAACTTAGATCAATTGACATTAAGTCCGAATATGGAGCTGGAGGATAATCTGTTAAGGTTAACTCCTTATTCGTAGAGTGTGTTATATTGGCTAAAAAGTCAGCACATGACATGACTTCTCTGTTAGTGTGAATAATCTGGAGATCTCCGAATGAGAAAATGAGGGATCTGGCTTTTTTAATCTCATGATGGAGCAGACGATAGTTCCTGCTATCGACCATTAGTGTGTCAATAGCTTCAGTAGAATCAGAATATAAATGAACCCTATATAAGCTCATCTCCTTATACACCTTAAAACCTGTGTATATAGCCAAAATCTCTACCATAGTCGATAAGCATGTTCCCAAGTTTTGCATGAATCCTTTTATACAAGGTCCTCTGTGATCTTAGATAATTCAACCTGTAGATACTCTCCAATTGGTCTTCGCCGAGCCATCAACATCGACCCATACATAGCCTTCTGTAGGGGGACCATTTCTCGTGGGGTCTATTCAGTAGATTGTAGATCTGGTGACGAAATTTTCCACCCTCAATGTCTTCCATAAGCAAATATTTACATTGATGGATTAGGAACCGTAGGCTGCTACTGCTTCCTTCAAAAGCTTTCCGGCATCTATTTTTCCAAATGCACCATGTGAAGTTATCACCCACCACAGGCACTTCAAATAAATTGCAGGAGTCAATATAATTCCAAAACAGATTTATTGAAGACCAATTCGGCGCACCGCCACCAATTTTATCAATTGAATTAAGATAAGCATTAAGGTCGTCCAAAACCAGCTAAGGCCCTGGGGAGCATCCGGAAAGCATATTCAAAGCTTACCATAAATTTTTTTTGTTTTTTGCTCTTGGTTCCCCATAAATAAATCTAGCAAAAATCATCTCATTGGATTGGTTGCATTTAATGTTACAATGAAGCAATTGGCTATTTGACTAGAGATAATCAACCGACATGTTCCATTCATACCAAAGTAACCAAATTCCACCGGCAAAACCAGTTGCTTCAATCCTCAACCAATTAGTAAAGCCCGGAAGGCGAACAACTTTTCCGCTCTATGACCACTAATTCTGGTCTCAATGAGACGCATGACATCAACATTATATTTAGAAACAAATATCCTTAAAAATTCTAGGAAAAGCTCTACCCCATCTCCACGACAATTCCATAAAGAAATAATCATAAAACTAGAAGAAATTATACAAAAAGAAGGAAAAAATAGATTACCTATCAGGAGGTTTGTTCTCCTTCTCTGTTCTAATTCCTTCTTTCCTCTGATCAGACTGCATAGCATCATTTAATTCTGGTTGTGGAGTAATGTCACGATTCCTTGCCAGATGTTTCATTTTCTTTAGGTCCACTTTTGGCGTAGCAATATTTTGGTCCCTTGAAGAGGAGGACAGAAGCTGAATGAATGCCTTCATCAGAGTTAAGGCAGTGATTAATAGCAGCGCCAACCTCGTCTTTTTCTTTCATGTGCTTCACGAACTGGATCAGCAATATTCATTTTGCCACTAATGACAACGTGGGCCCTTTACCCACTTGGATAAGACACCCTTGAGAGGGAGATATATTGGTCAATGGACTTTGATTCAATGGCCCTTCCTTTGATTGTTCTACGGTAATTTTTGGACCCAAGTCCATTGGGCTTGGATGAATGGAAGGTCCATTATTGTATTCGCTAGATTGGCAGACATATTGCTTGACTTTTGCTTTTGGTCAGAGATATTTATTTTTGCTTCCATTCCCATTCGAATATTTTTCCTCATTCTCAAGCGGCCCAATCTTTTAACCCAAATTAATATATCGGATAATTGAAATTTCTTCAAATAACAGCAATAATCGTTTTTTTTTTTCTGGCGATGTCAAATAACACCAATCAATTCTTGAGTTGGGTGAATTGAGGGATATAAAGTAAAGTGAAATGGGATATTTTAATATGAAATACATTTCAGAATTTAAAATTCATTCCATAACGATGTTATACTCATTTAGAAATTCATATACTTCATTATGAAAGAAATTAAAAAAAAAACCCTCAAAAGAGATTAAAGAACAACATTTCTCATGTATGCATGAAGAGACTATTTTGAGTATTTTCAGAATTTGAAAAGTGACCTCTCAAATACATGATATTAACTTTTATAGTTTTTTAACACCCATTATTTTCATAAATGATTTGAACTCATTTTAAGAATTGATTTTATAGGTATTTGCAAGTTCCTTTTTTGCTTTAAATTTTTTTTAAAATTGTTTTTGCTATCTATAAGATAAGTACGTGAGATTTTTTTTAATTTTTAATTTTTTGTCTCCTCTAGACCACTACCATGGTCCCAAACAGGCGTGAATAATGATAATGATCAGTAGGGAGTTTCAGAGGGGCTTCATCAGTGAGTTGAATACTTCTTGGGCTAAGCCCAAACACAACCCTCTCTTCCCTTTTACTCACTTGGCCCATCAAAACTTACCAATGCTTTTATATTTTATCAACAAATACACACACCAATCGGTTTGACCATCCGCCAAATAATTCAGGCAAAAAAAAATGACAACAACAAGAAGAAGTGAAGGTTAGAGGGAGTGCAGAATTATTAATGAGTCAACAAATATCTTAGTTTCATTATTAATTAATTATCACAGAAATTCCAATCTTCACTGTGACTCTAACTTAGTGTAGCCTTTCATTTTCCCAACCAAATTCTCCTTTTTCATTAGAGGCCGACCAATATAATCCCCATTCTATTCCTTATTCTCCACTCTCTCTCTCTCTCTCTACACACACAAATACACACACACATATTTATGGGTCAAACTCAGTGCTCACCCTCTGTTGATTATTCTCTACATTAAATCATACACCTTTCTGGTAATAATGTTTTGCTTGAATATTAATCCTTTAAATTCTGTTTATACTTCATTCGTGGTGGTTGTTAAATTAGTGACGTGGCATCTCATTAATTTATATCTTGAATCATCAGTGATGATTCACATGAACTTGGAAACAAAAAAAAAGCAGAACAACCAGTAAGGGAAATATTCTGTTGTGGCAGAGAGAAATGAGAATTCTAGCTTAGCTAATTATAAATTATTAATAAATACATACATATATATATATATATAAGAGTATAATATCAAAGGAGAAACAGTGGAATATAGAAGAACAATCCTAGCTTAGCTAATTATATACTGATTCTCATCTTCTTTCTTTATACGCACATATCCCTTTTAATTCACCCGCAAATGTACCTATCATTGGCTTTCCCCTTCAATTATAGTATTTATTTATTTAATTATTCCTTTCAACTTTTTTCCCCTTTAATCATATCATAATTAATTATATTCTGTGAGCTAGCTAGATCCAAATTGAATTTCATTGGTTTCTTACTGTTTGTCTGATGTGTGATTTTATTATGCAACTGTGGACCCCCTTCTTCTTCTTCTTTTTTTTTAAAAAGTACAGATATGAATATATTCATCCAAAAAAAAGAAAATTAATTTCAGGGTATTAAATGCCTATAATGAGTGTGTAGTAAAATTTTTCCTAAAGAAGTCTATAACCAGCGTTTTGCTGTCTGGTGTTTAGTCTTTTTATTTTTCCAATTACAAGGCTAGTTCTAACAATTGGATCAAAACTGAGGCCTCTCGGCTTACACAAGAGTTTCCAAGCTACTATGCCAATTGGCGTCTGGTAGTGCTTACTGCTACATAAGAGACAGGACATGCTCAAAAATAAGAAAAAGTGCATTCCATGATGTCATATAAATTTGAAACCAATCAGAGCAATTTTACCACTTAAAAAAAGGTTTTGAATCCACCTATTAAAATGCATCTTCCGGCCTCATGTTAATTTCCAGAGTAAACATGTGAATGCAAATTAAGAAACTGATATAATACATGAATCGGGTTGCTTTTTTGCACTAGTCCATGAGGACTTTCTTCTATATATATGAAATGCTAAAATTCCATCTCTTCCACACTTGTTTCCAAGTATGGATAAACTTTATTGAAGACATGCTAAAGCAAAACAATGAAAGATTATTATATGATGAGAACATAATCTGTACATTGACGACTTATGACCAAAGACACAGCTCTCTGCCCTTGCACTCCCCCCATGATCATCTCTGTACTTTTCAAAAAAACAAACTGGCCTACATTGCGTAGCTCAGTGGCTAGAAAACCAACAAAAATCTCTCTCACAGCTCACCATAAACTTTAAGAGAAGCAGTCAAACATGGAGGCAGAGTAGAATGACTATAATCTAAAGGCTTCCTTGATCTCAAAATTTCTAACACGCCTTCACTTTATGAACTTTTGATGGTGTCCACCCTATCGATGACATCCAAGGCCTTGATTCGATCAATATCAAAATCAATAACCGACCTCCTGATGGAGAACATGCTTTTACTTTCACTGATTGGGGAATGGCTACTACTCTTGCTCAGCCTATTGTGTTTGCTTAGCCGACTCTTGGCGGTGTCAAATTCCTGGCTCTTGCTAATCCCGGGTGTCAGTTTCCTCTTGCTGACGTCTCGAAGCATTTGGTGATCTTCAATGGTTAGCACAGGAGAAGCAGAGCAGGGATTCTGTGCAAATAATTGCACTGTTTTTTGGTTAGGTGACCGGATCGGGGATTTGACTGGCGACCTAATTCCTCCATTGCTGCTTCTTGCTTGACTGACTAGATAATGAAGCCACACCACAAGTTCAAGAATATAAGCTTCTGTTCTCTCCTTATCAGCATGATGCAGTGTTTCAATTCTTAACATGTCGGTCTCGCCAGTAGGTTTATGGTGGACCTCAGACCTAAACAAAATTGATTAGTACATATAAGTAGAACATGAACAAGCCTGTATAAAATTGATCAGTAAGCATAAGTAAAGAAATGATGCCCCAAGACACAATACTAAAATTAAAACATACCCTGTGTTTGCCCATTCTCCAACCCACCCAAAGCCATGATGAGCTCTGAATTCACCCAAATAAAAGAGATAATTAGGCAATCAAACACAACACACGAGTCAATGAAAATTGGTCTAAGGCAGATCAGATTCACATCTAAATATTAGTAGTCGACAAACAACAACCAGAATTGCTTTCTACATGTCAAACAAATAAAAACAAACAACAGAAAGGAATTGTGTTCTGCATAGAATTAACATCACGCTCTAAGGCCATAGTTAAAAGGGAATTGGACAAATAATAGTACTAAAAAAAGAAGGTATTAAGAATTGTAGCATAAAGGGATGCTAATTTACTTTGTAGTGTTGGTGGCAATAGGAACAAGCCACTGCAAAGTTTTCTCCATTTCAGCTTTGATCTGCTGGACTGTAAGCTGCAGAAATGTTTCTTTAATATCAGATTAGATCTAAGAAAATGTTAACAGGAAAATGGATCAGACTCAACTGCAGTGGAATAAGAAAGGTTTGATTGAAAAAAACAAGCGCACCACACATATATAAAGAGAATATATATGACATTAAATTCTTTTTAGTTTAAATATATATGACATCAAATATAGAAAGAACAAACAATTCTCCAAAAAAAAAAAACAACCATGTTTTGTAACCATAATGAGTTAATCAAAATACAACTCATGATCATAATTGGTCATAAATGCAACTTTGAGAAGACAATTCCAATTAAATTTACAAGCCAAGCTAATATAGGTCATGAACACTACAGCTCACAACAATCTGTGAAATGCATGGAGAAACTTGTCTAGTTTTGTGTTTTCTCTTCACATAGTGATGTGCAAGTTGTAAATAAATAAATAACACACAACCGTGTTAGTTATTTATTCCCCTATTTATTTATTTACAATTTACACGTCACAAACACCAAATGCTCATGTACTTAAAATAGACATGGAATAGACACCTCTTCTTTGGGTTGAAATGATTGTATCCTTGAGCGTAATGCTGATTTAACATTAGGAGGCAACCCTTGATATAAAGCATCCCTTGTATTAGGAGGCACAGAACTTGAGCGTGACACCTGAAAGTAATCAATTGTCAATTCAGGGATATCTTTACAGAGATTTTGTAAGATAACTAAAATTTTCCAATACTTTGGTAAGTCAAATGATTTTTTATGGAAAAAAAATGTCAAAATCAAATAAATCATTAATACACCATGGTTGGGACATGATTAAAAAACTCTAATTTTAAAATAGAGGAAAATAAGTTCTCCAGTAACTCACTATTATGCTAGTCTGTATAAAATTATAAATTTCTCTTCACTGTTTCTTTTGTGTGTGTCCGTTTTTTTTTTGGTCATCACCAAACACCCACACACAATATAGAAAGAAACTTTCAAAAGGAGAGGGGTTATTAATGAATTTACAAGCCAACAATATATCATGGATTATGAAATTCGAGTAAAATTTTTACTCACGAGAGTATCAATTTGAGTAATAATATTTGCATAATGCAATGCAAGACCAGCAGAACCTAACTTCGTACGGCTTCCTGGAGGATCTTTTGCTTGACTAACAGAGTCTGCAACGTTGAACAGCAGATTAGTTATGAAAGATATAATATTAAGGTTAAAGGTAGAACAAAGAGAAGGGAAAACAAGAAGTAAAAATCTCCATCTTACAAGGAAAAGAAAATGAAATAAAACTGTTCAAGATCGCAAAGAACAAGAAACAGAATTTTAAATCAAGGTTAACAGGTAGAACACTCATTTTCAAACAGAATTTTAATACAGCGGTCAAAAAATACTAAGATGCAAACCTATTTTGCTCACATTTATTCACACGACTTAATATCAAAGAATTGAAGGCATAATTTATTCTCATCTAACCTACACATAGATTGAACCCTTTTTTCCTTTGCAGAATTAATTTCTCTCTAAATGACACCAACAAGCTCCATCCATCAAAACAAAATAAACTCTTCTTGAAATTGGGCTCCAGAGCTAAACCATGTTTGTTGTATAGAGGCATGGAATGAAAAAAAAAACAATGATACTATCAAATAATCGGGGAACTGGGAACAATAGATAAAGGAGAAACTGACTCTCAGCCAGTCACAACCATCTATTTTCATTATCTTGAAGCATACCAGCACTACCAAATGCTTCATGTATTTCCAAATGAAGAAAATGAACAACGTCAACCAGCTTCTCCATGACCTGTGAATTCAGAAATCAAATTATAACAGGGAAAAAAAATACATTAGATTCAGAAGCTTGAAAGAATTTAAAGCAACTGAGACTACCAAAAAGACAAGTAATAGCATTTCCACGTCAGGGAGGGTGTATGCCTTAGAGCTAGCCTCTAAAAATGAATTGTCATATTATAAAGCAAGTTTCTATCAAATTGATATCTCCCATACCAAAAAATTTAAAAGAAATCATGATGTATTCTTACCTCTTCCAGTATCCTGGACCATAGTGATTTTTTCTTTAAATTTTTCACATGCTTCTTTTGACTCTTCAGTTCTGCTCTTAAAATTGCAAGGCTGTCTACTACAAATTTAGCAACCAATGTCACCGAAAAATAAAAGCGCTCATTGTGATAACAAAAATAAGCTTGTTTATGATACTTTTCTTCTTTTTCCTAATAATAATTAGAGCCGGGAAAAAGGGCCGAGCCTGTCGGGCCGGCCCTTTTAAGCCCGTTTAGGTGGAGGGCCGGGCTTGTACTTTGGAGCCTGAAAATGAAATCAGGCCTACAAGGGCCAGCCCTATAGGGCCTAGGGGCCTTTTAAGCCCTTTAATTTTTTTTTAAATACTTTACCTAAATATTTGGGTCAAATCTTAAGTGTTAAAGTGTGTTAGTGTAACCTAACCCCCCATAGCCCACAATGTTCAAACTCTAATTTGTACTCGCAACTAGATGCATGGGTTCTCATATGATGGTAATTTATTAATTTATGTGTTCTGTATTTGTTAGAATTATTTATTCATTTACTTACATATGAATCATAACTATATCTTGAGTTTATGAGTCATATTAATCATTTATTTATTACAGAGCAAGATTATGGATGCATTTATGATGCTGGAGATGTAATTCTTGACATTTTTACCTCTGATCCAGAGCCTGCAGAGAGTGAAGCACAAGCAAATGTTCTTGAACTTGATGATAGTGAAGGAGATGAACGTGATGATGGTCATATTTAGTATCTAGCTCTTTAGGTTCTTGTGTGTGTTATTTACTTATTTATATTGAGACAATTTATGTTAAATGAGAACTTTAAGTGTTGTAAAATATTATTTTGTCTTCAAAAAAATTGTTAAAAAATATGTAAAATGCTTCCGGCCCTGAGGGCTGGCCTTGGCCCTAATGCTGTAGGGCCGGGCTTTGAAAAACAGGGATTTTTTTTTAAGTCGAGCCCTACAGAGCCGGCCCTGTTAAGGCCCTAGCCCTTAAAGGGCCGGCCCAGATTTCCAGTACTATTCGTAGTAATTAAGAAAAAAAACACAAGCTTTGACAGTGATGGGTTTTAATTTTTTTGGCTAGGGGCAAGAGCAGTTTTTATTGGGAGCCTGCCGGGGTTTAGCTGATGAAATGGCGAGAAAATTATATATTATTTTGGATCAGATGTTAAATTTCAAATAGAAATAAGGGTCAAAGTAAAAAAAGAAAAATTATGTTGAAGTTCTAAATAAGGGATTTTATATCAAAGATGTCTTAAAAAAGAAAAAAATTACTGCTAAATCTCATAGAGTTGTTAATAGTGCTTCAGTGGTTGTTAATGATAAACCCATGACAATACATGAAATTGTTAACTGAGACTTGACAATAATTTTTTTATTTATTTTGAGACCTCTTTGACGTTTATTTTTTTACTTAGGACCCTTACATAATTTTCCTAAATAAAATTGCACGTGAGCATTTTTTTTTAAAGTCTGTTCAGTAATAAATGCTTCTTTTAGTGACAAAAGTATTCAAACTTTTAAAATAGGTGAAAAATATATATTGATTGACCGTTAGTTTAAATTTTTTAAGAGTTAAAGTATAAAAGTACATATAAATTTTTTAAAAAATGCACCGGACACAAATATATTTTTTAGAGAAACAAATAATTATAAATTTTTAAAATTGTTGAAAAAATGCACATTGCTGATTGTTTGTTTAAAATTTTTGACCAATAATAGAGACATTGAGAATAACATGGATGGTAGATGACATATAAATTTTTATTGAAAAATCTTAACAAAAATAATGTAAATTATATGTGGAGTATCAACTCAAAATCAAAACTAATTGAAACAATAACAAAATAAAATTGGCCCCTCTAGGATAAAATTGTCCCTGAGAACAATTCTTAAAATAAATTTACACCTTAACTTTATTTAATTAGAGTGACAGGTAATAATGACTAGATTACATGCAGGGTCGAAGTTGTCCGAACACTCAAATGAGGGAAGATCCATGCCACGCCAGTCACTTGGCTAGCCAATGATGTCCCTGTAATTTTTACTCTCTCTAATTTCTTTTATAAGTCATTTTCGAAATTTCTATCAAAATCTTGAAGAAGCTTAAAATTCATTATAAGCTCTATATGAATGAAAGGTAACAAAGTTTTACCGATAAAAAAAATTGACAAAGCTTTCACCTTTTTTCTTGTTAAACTCATCGTATGAGAAGTTAAATAGTCAACTTTAGAAAACATAAACCAACATTAAATAAAGGCATACATAAAAATATAAAGAGAAAAAAAGAAAAAAAAATACCATTTAAATTTCAAAATATCAAACCGGTCATTTCTTCTTAAAACAAGTTGTTAATTGTTATTCAAGTGTAATCAATAACTATACTCTTATAAACAAAAAGATTGATTTGTGATTTTAAAATTTAAAAGGATTTTTTTTATCTTTTTTTTTTTTAAAATACAATGAATATCTTACATTGTGTGGTATTAGTATAATTGGCCACGTTCTACTAATTCAAATGTTAAGGATGAGATAGTAATATAACAATACATAGTGCTTGTTTGAAATAATTTATTTGGGGTAATAAGTGACTTATTAAGGAGTATGAAGTAAGTATAAGATATGAGCTTTTATCGTACTTTGTACATAAGCATTCATTTAATAAAAATAAGTCATACCAAACAAGCCTTATGATTAATTATATTTGTAGCAACACATGGTGTGTTCTTGCCTCCTCAAAATTTGGGAAAATCCACTTTGTCTTTTTCATATAATTTACATCTTCATATTATTATATTACTATCTTGGGAACTTAATCTTGAGAATTTAATTTCGGGAATTTCTCAGTCCCGAGACTGGGATTACTTTCCTTGATATTGGCCAGGATCGGGACCACCCTTGGGGATTCCGAGATGATCTCGGTCCCAGTTTTTATTTTTTTAAATTTTTATCTTATAAATTAATATTATCATTTTATTTGCGTATTATTACTCCAATTAATTAAGTTATCTTTTCAAAATATATGTATAACATCTTTAGTTAGAATTAAATTGCATATATTGCAATACTAAGTTTAACTATATACGGTATAAAGATAATAATGAAGATGAAAATAATAATAATAAATATAATTTCTAAACTCTAAATCAATTTACGTAATTATTATGATCTTATTAGTTGTTAAATGATTATTTTTAATAATAAAATATACAAAAATTTTATTTAATAATTTTAAAAACAAAATAAAAAGAAAAAACCTGGGATCTGGAGGGTATTGAGATTTTTTGTGGATCAGGATTGATTTCCCGATCTTGATCCCGATCTCAAATTTAAACACCCCTAAAATCCCCTTTACCTTCCGTCTTTGTTTTTTTTTTTTTTTTAAATTTATTGGATTAGGATTGAACTTTAAATGCTCTCTTGCTCAAACTTTAGCTTTAGCCAGTGGGGTGGGGGCTCATGATAACATGATTGAACTCGACATATACTACAAAAACTCATTTAATGTTATTTTTTTTTTCCGCAAGGTATGCCCGAGCTCGGTAAGCTAAGGACTAATCCTCCGCTCATTGTGGGTTCTTCTATGGGAAGGACAGCTGGCCAGAAGATTTAACGCTGCTCCATACCCAAGGTCATGGGGTTAAGGGTGGAAGAACCCCTATCGCTTTACCACACACCCCTGGTTATTTAATGTTAATTTTTTACCTATCTAATAGTTTAACAAGTCCAATACATTTTTAACTTAAGT
>JBAGKO010000005.1:11195845-11213841 GCA_037177275.1 Acacia concinna | reverse complement strand
TCAGAAAGAGTATGTAAAGATGAGACATTTGTGTTCACCAGTAAAGCAGCATGAATGCTGATATGGTAGAGAAGAAACACAAAATAATGTTGCATCTGCAAAAGTGTAGCATGTCGAGATGAGGTTCAAATATATATATAAGGATCGAATCATGGATACCTACTTTCACAATGCCTGTTGCTTGACAAGAAATTCTTCTTAGTTGACATCATGAAAGATGAATATAGTAGAGGAATTAAGTCTAGATTATGGAAATATCTAAATTGATGCATGTATGGTGTAAATATAATGAAAATGACGTATGCTCTTATATGATGAGAGTTACACTGTAACATGTGATTCATACCACATGTGCAAATGAACCGCGAATAGGAAGCAAGTGAATAGATCCTTGTTTCATTGCTATGTGAGTCCCAAAGAAGATTAAATACTTCTATAATGTCATTCGACTTTGACATTATTATAGAAGTATGTTTTCAACAACTACTACCTTAATATATGTCTAATGACCATGACGAATATAGTCAAAAGTAATATGTTAGGAAAGCGGTTGATACATATCAAAATGATACATGGGCGAAAGAAAGATTATCTGAATATACATGTATGTGTTGGTGTTTGAGACATATCCTTTATGAATTTGAAATTTTCATAAGAGCGAACATTGAATATAAAAGTAGGCTATCTAAGTTTTATTTAAACTTAAGAGGGATTAGATTTGCCATATGAAAATGTATATTGGAAAATCTAGGACATATAAGGTATACATTTTAAAATTCAAGCTACACAAAGAGAGATTGTCATGCACTGGTCTTACAAAAGGATTTCTAGTACATACACTCAAAAATGACGTCACGTCTATGCGGTCATAGCAAAGCACCAAGTATGAAAGAAGGGAGAGAAAATTGAGAGACAGACAAATTTAAATCCACCAAGTGAGTGGGAGGTTTTGGAATATATAAATATCCACCCTTAGTGGATTAAGGAAAACTAATTGGCTTTTGGGGACAAAATGAAAATATATAAAGATAATAGGATAAATAAATGATTTTTTTTTCATTTTATTTTATATATTAATTATTTTTTGTTTTTGTTTAGGTAATGGAGAGAACGGTTGCCCTTTATTATTTTAAAATTCAAAAAGTTTGCAACAGAATATATTCCTTTTCTATTCTACATAATAAACAATACAGCAAAAACACAAGGCTCCTTCTCTCAAAAACTCTCCTTTTGTGTGTTTGCTTGCTGTGTATCAAGTTTATAATCCCAAATGTGATATTGACGGTGTGAGTATCTGTAGAGATAGAATCTACTTCAAATACGCCCTAATTTTTCCTACTTACATTTACAATCGGGATAAACTCCAAAGTGATATCCGACATTATGGATTGAATGAAGTATTATATGTCAAGTTTTATCTTACTTTATTTAGGAAACTGTATTTTTAACCTCTTAAGTGCTCGTTAAGGAAGAGCACAATTAAAAGTGCTTTCTAAAATACTTTTCTAGAAGCTGAGATAAAACCCATAACCTATACTTATCTTGAACACCGTAAAAACATTTTTAAGAAGTCAAAACAAACAAACACTGAGAGATTAAACTCAAACATGATGTAAATTTATAACTAATTATTAAGGACGAATGAGTTTCAATTGCTAAAGCCAGTGTCATCAATTAGCACGAGACAGCACATATCTCATGAAAAAGTTCCTGTCAAAATGTTATTTTATTTTATATTCATAATACATAACAATTGTTGAATTAAGATTGTATACTTTGAACCGAATTACAATTTTCGGTTAAGCCTTGTATTTAGGACTTGGGAAACTATTATTGTCATTTAATCTAATGACAAAGGAAATCCTAATTAAGGCCACATGGGTTCACTAGAGACAAACAACCATGGGTGAGTGAGTGGATTAGCCCCACAATCCACTCATCAACATTAAATCACAGTCCTATCCCCAAGAGCCATGAACCTTCGTTCAAGGCCTTATAAAGCTATGTGAGGCCAAAATTTTACGTTGTCCCAAGTGTTTTGAAGAAATCTAATATTGTGGGGCGAAATTTCGGCTTTAATAAGTAATTTATGTACAGTCAACTTTCTAGATAGATTGCTAATTAAAAGTTATCACTCAATAACTACTGGATATTCAGATAAACTGGTAATAGTTGTTACACCTTAATTAAGTATTATGCGATCAATCATTTAAGAATGCACTTATTTATATATATATATATATATGGAATTCTCTGTTAAATTGGTCAGACACTTCAACCAACAATATGATAATATACTACTTATTTTTTATTTTCTTAATTACAAAAGGCTGAGAACAAACTCAAATTAGGTGTCAAACCCAAATTGGTTGATAATATACTACTTCAATTGTTTAATTTTAGCCCTCCATCCACTATTTTTTTTTATAAAGAATAAATGAAAGTGTGATTGTTTTTTTATATTAACATCTGTTATTAGTTTGAGATTTATGACTTTTCCTCCCAATATACAAGTATTAATAATGGAAGTGCGATTATCAAAAAAATAAAAAAATGGAAGTGCGATTTTATTTATCAATAATTCTTATGTAATAAATAGTTTGCTTTTTGTATAAAAAGACAAAGAAGAAATAGTTTGCTTTAACCTGAGGTACTTGTTACTTTTTCCCGCTTGTATTTTTGTTAGACAACAGAGACGCACTCTTTCATATTTCTCACGCAGTTTTCTTATGGGCATCATTGAAAGGGGAAAAAAAAAACTTTCCAACCATATATGAAAATCTTTTAATTAAATTATTATATTTTTTATATTACTACCTATATATAGTCTTAAATATAAAACTCAATTAACTTTTTTCAAGAGGTTAAAAAAGATAAATATATTACTTAAGCATATTATATGTTTTGTATCATTATATTATATTCACTCTAATCCTAAATATAAAATTCAGTTGACTTTTGCTTTAAGAGATTAAAGAAGATAAATAAATTCTTAATAATATTATATGTATTGTATCATTATATTATATACTTAGTTTATAGGTTTAACAAAGTAGTTTGAAAAAAGGATAAATTTAAATACTTTAAAATAATTTAATTAGCTTTATAAATATTTTCTAAAAAAGTCAATTTGATCTTATATTTAAGACTGGAGATAGTACATCACTTCATAAGCTAGCCAAAATAATTAAAAATAAATATATTTTAAAATACGTTATGTAACTTTACGAGAAATCCCGAAAAAAGCTCACTTAGAACCATTAGAAAAATAAGTAAAATTAAACTCAATGAAGATATAATGGATGGGTAATAATGGAGCTATAATTGACTGTGGATGAATATTCCAAACACACACAGGAATATGTAATCCATTGAAAGAATAAACAACGGATCCATCGGGTAATGATTATAGCCACCCAGGTCTTTGGATTTATGGCAAAAAGAATGTCGGTGCAAAAAGGAAAATTATGAGATTAAAAAAAAAAAAGGTAGTGATTTTCTCATGATTTTACAGAATCTAAACTTTGAACAGCTCATGCACAGGAAAAAAGAACCAACAGTGTTCAAGCACATAATCATGAGTAAATGGTTTTTTTTTTTACCCCACTTCAAAGAATATCGTCCTTTAATTTTTTGTATATATATATATACAGACCAAAGGACAAATTAGAATTCAAACCTTGGGGCGATATTATATATTATAAATATGATATATGATATCTATCTTTACTAATAATTTAGGATAAAGTGTACTTGATTAATAATAACGAGGAACCTTTGGGTCTAAAAAAACCTTTTGAACATATTTGCTGCTTTTGAAGTGATAATCTGAATGTTTTGTCTGCTAAGATGAAGCCAAAGCCAATAATCAATTTTCAACTTTTTGCTCTTACGAATATGTATTTGATAAATAAATATATATATATATATATATATATAAACTCACATTTAGTCTTTATTTCAATCATTTGTTTTGGTGGGGCTGCCTGGTGTTTTGTGTGTAACATTCTTCCTCCTCAATCATTCCCCACTTGACTTGATCGACATTTGTTTCTTTCTTTCCTTTTTCTGTCACATTTTCAATTATTATTCAATTGATTATTTTTTCATCACTCATTAATTTCTCATTTGCCAATTAAAAAAAAAAGGTTACATACTAGTATTATCATTTTCCTTTCGCCACTGAATCATAAGGTTTTTTCATTTCATGTCACGGAGGCTTATTCCACAATCCACATGATGAGCCACCTACATTTTCACAAAAATAGAATGTACAAAATGGTGGATAAATAATGTGAACTTTTTATTAATTATTATTATTTTTGGAACTTTCTTTTTCTAAATGCAACAGCACACACGAACTGAAAGAATCTACTCTATAATTTTCAAAGGTAGAGCTTCTTCTTCTTCTTAAAAAAAAATCTCAGAAAAAAAAAACTTCTAAAATATTGAAATCTCAAGTAAGTAAACTTCCTATTAAAATGAGCAGTGAATGTACTCAATTCTTTATCAATAATGGTAAGAACCAAACTTAATTTGGAATTCTGAAATTTAGAAGAATTTTTCTTGAATTTCCATTATTTCTTTTTGCCAATAATATTAGAGCTTTAAGAGCGACAAAAAAACATTGCAATCCCTTATTAGTTGATAAGATTGTAGGATTATAGAAGTTTCGCAACCAACGCTTGATTCACTTAGCACTGGGTTGTACTTGTTTGACCACGAGTTTTGAATTCGAACTCTAAAAATATAATTGTTAAATAATTAATTATAAAATTAAACTTTGCCATATGTACATGATATATCTTTAATTAGATTGAAGACATTGGATCCTTTGAGCAAAAGAAAAAGGTCCCTATACGGTGTAACTTTCTTGTAATTTGTTACCAACTTTGAGAGAGTTATAATTAAAACTGAAAGCATCTTTTATAATATTTTTCTTGCGAGTCAAGACCAAAAGACACTACTACATACACCTAACTAATTGCTGTTAAAATTGAGATATTTAAATTTATTTGATATCTTAAATTCTTGCTATACTGAAATCTCTGAATATAATATTATATATATTGATATAATTTCAACTCTAAAAATTATATTTTTCAATCCATTATATTAAAAAACCACTACATTTTACTTTTTCATGTGAAAAAGTTTAAATGGGTTAGTTCAAGTCATGTCTTTAAATTGGAAGAGTAGTAACAAATATATTTGCTTATCACCTTCAACAAAGTCTTTGATATTTAAATTCATGACCTCGACATTTATAAGCTAATCTCTTGTCAACTGGACTAATATTTTTTTGCTTACATTTATTTTATATGGTTAAAAAACAAGGAGATGTATTCACAGAAAAGAAAAAAAGAGAGAGAAAGAGAGAAAAAAAAGGTAACATCTTTTAATACTGAAAAGAAAAGAGGGAAGAAATAATGGACGTAATCTTACAAAGGCATGTGCATCCTCCTATTGGTTTCTTCCTTTATAAAAGTTGAATTGTTGTACCCACACACACACACACTTCACAACTCTCCTCTCTTGCTTGCTTTCTTCCCACCGGAATCTCTCACACTCCGGCCAACTCGCCGCCGTCGTCCCAGAAACTGACACACCCTCTCTTTTCCCTTCTCCCCACACACCACCCCTTCAATTATTTTCTCCAACAATCACTTGTTTATTATCCCATCGAAACGATAGCACACATAGCAACTAAAATGCACTGAACTTAAAGCTTTGTTGCTGCAGGAGAGATAGATAGAGAGAGAGAGAGAGCACAGGCCACCAGCCATCAGTTGCAGACCACCAGGTCACTTCTCTCTTTTTGTATGGAATCTCACACCTTTGCATACTTATTAATATTTATTTACTGTCTATGTAAATGTGTATGCATCCAAATCCTCCTTTCTGATGGCCTCATTGTTTTTCAACAAGTCTATAATATGTTTGTGTTTGTGGTTCCAAAAAGATAAAAAAGGTGTCTTTGAGTTTTCTTCCCTTTTAATATGCAAATGAGGGCACGCTCAACACCACCACTATCACTGCCACTACCACCACCACCTCTACCACCAAAAAAGCCTTTTCCGCTTCTCGTTTAAAGCTCCTTTCTCAAAGGCAGTGGAAAAGATATACACTACTATCTACTTCTGCAGTAACAACTGTGCTTTTATCTATCTCTCATTTCAATCAATCTCAAAACAAAACAAAACAAAACACACAAATGCGAGGCATATTCCCAGTTAGAGTTTAGTGTTAATGAGGTTTTCTTGAGGGTATATTCGTTACGGTCACAACATTCTCTCTCTATATATATAGGCAGTACAGAGGCTGAGATGAAGAGAAACTGTTTGTTTTAATCCCTCGTCCAAATCCAAATCCAAATCCAACTCCAACTCCAACTCCTGAGAGGTAATTGGTTTCTGTGTATCTTTACTCTATAGTTTTACTTGTAGCTCTCACACATATATATCTGTCATCAACGAAATAGGATTACTATCGGTTCATTCGTGGGTGTCATGATGATGATCTGCTTAGAATATGGGTGTGTCTTTAATTGGGGAAGTTAGCAGTTTGGACAAAAAAAGCTGTAAGAGCTATAACATATAGGGCGTGCATGTGTGGCCGGCCACTCTAGAGATTGAAAACTTTCTCACAGACACAGACACACACGTATTACGTATAGAGTGGTATATAACAGACAATAAATGTGAGATGGAGGCTGCAGAGAGGGAAATGCTCGTGGGTTTCATGTCATGTCGTTCATTAAAGTCTTCTTTAAAATGTATTCTCTGTCTGTGTATGTTTGTGTGTCTACTGTTGTATCAGCAGAAAAGAGGAGGAGGAAGAGGAGGCTCATAGTATTATAACATTAAAAACAACAAAAACACACACACATAGCGTAAAGCACAAGGTTTAGTTTTAGGCTTTTAGCTCTCTCTCTCTCTCTGTCTCTCTCTCATTCTCTCTCATGATATATCACATTACTTACTAGTTACTGCTACAGTACTGCTCTTCTCCATCGTCTTTGATGATTTCTTTTTAATGCTTTTTTGGCTTTGGCTGGCCCCTACGCCCCACTCTGCCAAAATGTGAATCTCTCTCTCTCTCTCTGTGTGTTGTGTCATTCCATGGTGAATTAGCTGGAGGAGGCGTGAGAGTTCGCAGCAGAAGCAGCAGCCAAGCCCAGCTCTCTCTCTCTCTCTCTGTGAGAGTGTCATCATTGCTATGTGTTGTTTTGAAGCACAGCTTTGTTTGGGTTTGGTCTTCGCCTTTTTTTATCTTTTGTTGTGAACTCAGCCCACATCCACACGTATCTCCTTAATTGCCCAAAACATGTCAATAAAGTTTTCGCCTTTCACCCTTAACTTTCTTCTCTAAGTTGGCACCTACGAGTATTCAACTCTATCCCTTCCCCCACCAACTAGTCCCTACATTTCTCTTTATATCCATTCCCTACCTCTATCTTTATAGCCACTTAAAATAGTAAATTCTTTTTCTATATTTTTTGAGAATTTCATAAAAAAAAAAAGATAAATAAAGAAAAGACAGTTTAGTATAATGAAATTTTAGATAAGTTTTTTTTTATTTTTTGTCAAATTACAAAAAATGCTATTGAATTTTAATAATAAGAGTATCTTAATTCGCAATAAGAATATATCAATTAACAACAATAGAGATATTTAGATACTATATATTTTAGCTGTGAATTATTATGTATTAATATATTTCTATTATTAAATCCAATAACATTTTCGTAATTTCATAAAAAAGTATAAAATAATTGATTTAGAATTTTTAGATTTCGTTATATTAATATGTCTTTTATGTATTTATCTTATCTTTTTTTTAATTCTCCCTTTTTTTGGACTATGTTTCAAAGGGTTAAAGAGCAATTTATTCCCAACGTTTTCATAGAGAAGCAATTTACTCCAAACGTTATTTATTTGGAGCAATTTACTTCTAACGTTTTTTATGGAGCAAATTACCCCAACATTATGTCAAGTACATGTTTCCTAATAAATAATGTTGGGGTAAATTACTAAAATAAAAACGTTATGAGGTAAATTGCTTCTTCCTAAAAATTTTAGGGGTAATTTGCCTTTTAACCTTTTTTTTTTCAAATAACACCTAAATTAAACTTTATTAGTTTTTTTGTCAAATAAATCAAACATTATATTTCTATTTATATCCTTTATGTTGAGTATTTCTCTTTATATATACATTTAATAAAATTTAAATGATGGTGATGATGGTTTAGGGGACCCCCACAGGCCAACAGGGCAGAGGCTACTGCCATCGCTTCAGTCATTCTGAGTGTCATTTAATTTGGAGTTTTTGTTGGCCCAACCACACTCCTTAATTCCTTTCTACTCCTTCCTTATTCCCACCACCCCTTTACCCTTTTTATTCATAGATTACGGGTTTGTTTGTTTGTTTTGAAACCTCACATTTCAGCAGTTAAGTCTATGTTTGAGTTACTCTTTCAAAAGTATGTTCGTCCAACTCAATCTAAAATTCTTTTCATATATTTACTTTGTACACCATAAATGTTTAAAAAAGAAAAACAGTTTTTTTTATCGTCAATCCAAAATTCCAAACACGCGCGGAAACTTGTTGTTCTAAGATAAATTCATGTTGACATATTTCTTCACAGCTTTTTTTTTTCCCCCAATTAATTTAGAGAACATAACACCCCTCTGCTTATAGGAGGTGGGGCCCACACACCTAGATACCCTCCCAATTTTGGCAATAAGAGATTAGGTGCTGGGGCTTTACCTTATCAATTTTCCTCTAAAGGTGGGTTGCTACGTGAGTTATAAGCTTTTAGTACCTTGATATCATGCCATCACTTTTATTTCAACCGTCATTTTTATAAAGTTTTTAGTTAATAACTTAAGCAATTTAAAAAATAAAAAAATATTTAATTTTGGTAGCAGATATACATAAATTTGAAGATAAATTGAAAAGAATGATAAAAACATACATTTAATTATAACGATCTTAGGGTGATGGTGATGAATCTTTGTAGGGTAGGCTTAGGATAGGGAGAGAACTATACAGCTGAAACGGGTAATCCAGACAACCCAATGTTCGGATCATCACTACACACTACACACGAGACAGTGACATTATAATTTGACCCGTCTTCTTTTCTCCAATTCAATTCTTAAACTAAATAATATTATTAATAATAATAATATATAACTCTTTTTCACTTTCCTTCTGATCATCAAATCTAGTAGGCTGCTACTTGCTAGCTTCCTTATGTGTGATTACAATCACCAGAGACAACATAGATAGAAACCCAACTTTTAGAAAAGTAGTAAAGGATTTTATATTAAAAAAACAGTGTCTTCCACCTAAATTTCTCACGCTAACGCTATTTCTAGTAGATACGACACACATTTATGCATTGTCACATAAACCAAAGTTTTGCAGCATTCATTAACAGCCAGCCATGGCGGCAACATTAATGAATGTCTTTTTCACTTTCCTCTTTTACCATCCAGGTGAAGCAAAATTTACGACTACGCTTTCTCTAATCTAATTCACTTTTAAAAGTATGTATACAGGTTTCCTTTTTTTTTTTTTTTAAGTGTCAGAGAATGGGACTTTTCCTTTGGGGTTTTTGGATAACATAAACGTATATTATATGGATGCATTTTTAGAGTGAAAATGATGAGTCCATGTAAAAGTTTCACAAGAACGATCCATTTCATATTGAATAGTTAAGGCCACGGAAAGGGATACAGCATCTGATTGTTCTTTATGTCTTGTGATGAACTAATGATCCCATGGTTGGTGTGGTGAGTGTTGTTGCCATCAATCTTTAAAGTTTAAACCATTTCTTGGCAAGTTCAGTTTTCTTCTTACTACCAGGTGGGGCGTCCCTGGACCTGTTTGTATGTTTTTAGAGATATATATATATATATTAATTTTTTGTGTAATTGTTTGGAGATTTAAGCCATAGGTGTGCACGTACAGGTGCAGCTGACAAATGGCAGGCATTATGGTAAGTTGATGCGTGAACAGTGGCATACAAAGAAGAAAGGCTTCAAATTTTGTTTTGACCCCGGGGCTCCATTTTTAATATACATCCCTCGTGCCTTCTCTCTGTCGGATCCGTGTGTTGTCGTAGTAGTATTATGCTTTTGCCTTTACTTCTCGTTCTGTCACTTTAGTTCAACTTGGAAAGCAGTTAAAGCTCCTTTGTGCTCGCTGAAAATTTAAACAGACCGAGTCCTTTAATCTTTGTCTTCTTTCATTCACACACAATCTCCTCCCTCTCTAGCTATACTCTGCCCCATTAAGTTGGACTGGTGTAGGGTAATTCCTCTCGTGCTTCTCCCTCCCCACTTTGGGACCACCCCAACCAGCTCAATAACTCCTTTCACTGCACCCCAAAGTCTGCAACTTTGGGTCTTATAACTGTGAGGCCCCCACAAAAAAAAAACCATATCACCCACGCCCTATCTTTGAGATTACTCTCCCAATCAATCTGTTGCATACTTACTCCTATATTCTAAGACATTGACTTTAACTGTATATGCGTGTGTTGCTTGAAGTTTAGGAATATGCACAGGATGTGATAAGTTCCATTTATTTTTAGCTTGTAAATCCATGACCATGTGGAGGATAGAGAGTTTCCTTTTGGTGTCTGGCTTTGAATTTGTTGGGGCTGTATATATGGGAGAAGAAGAAAAGGAAGGAACTTGTTGCTGACTAGCTTCCAAGGTTATTAGCTCAAGATTGTTCAAGCAACACTGATGAGTTCTGGGAGCCCATAAGATTTAAAAGAAAAATAGGGAGGAAAGTGGTGTTGGGGACAAGAATCAATCTTTTATGTTTTATTTAATGAATGGTAGTTTGGTTCAGGTTTGTGTGTCGCATAGGGAGTGTAACTTTTAAAGGACAAAGATTAGGAGGATTAGAATTGATTGGCCATTTCTGTATGTGGGTTTAGCTAGTTTGTTTTGCATGTGGAGATAGATAAGCACGTCACTAAAGTGATATTTTTTCACCCTCCCTCCCCTCACTTTTTCAGAGAATATACAGCGCCTAGGAGAGGAGGAGAGAAAAACGCTGTGAAGATTTTATGTCGTGTGCCATCTTTTCTTTTTCTCCTTTTACGCTCCTTTTCAGCTATAGCAGTCGTTACAATGCTTCCTGTCTTTCCCTATTCTTTGTACTTTCTCTCTACTCTCTTTCTTCATTGCCCGACTTCTTCATGTTCCACTAAAAATATGGATCTTATTTGTTAATCTCTCTCACTCTCTCTGATAAGCTAGATAGCTATATGCCCGAAACAACCATGTGAAAGTCTCTCTCTTTTTCTGCAGAACTACTCTCTGAAAAAAAATGAAGGACCCAGAAGAAGATCAAGTTAAACCCAGAAAGGCTATGCAGAAACACACGGATCGTAGAAGAAGAGGTAGGAGAAGAAGCCATTGCAAAGCAGAGATATTAAAAGAAGAAGGGGTTGATTTAGAACTGAATCCTTATGCTGCTTCTTGCAATAATAGCCTTGAGTTCACCCATAGGCCTGGACATGGCCAGCTTGGGACTAAGTGTGTGGTCAAAGCTAACCACTTTCTTGCAGATATATCAGCATCTGACTTGAGCCATTACAGTGTAAGCTAAGTCTAAAGAACAAGTTAATTTAATCAATAGAATTAGAGGAAAAAAAGCTGGCTCACGCTTAATTATCTCTCCTTGTTTTGTGAAGGTTAAGATAACACCTGAAGTTACTTCCCGTAAAATAAGCAAAGCTATCATTGCTGAGTTGGTGAGACTTCACAGAAACACGGACTTGGGGATGAGGCTCCCCGTTTATGATGGAGGAAGGAATCTTTACACTGCCGGTTTGCTTCCTTTTACACACAAAGAATTTACCATAACACTGACTGAAGAAGATGAGGGTACAGGCAATACCTGGTAATTAATTAACCAGACTAATTACTGTTATTTTCAGTAATTTTTTTATTAATTGTGGCCTATGTTACCAGATTAATGTTTTTACCATTGCCATTTAATCTAGTTTCAAATCATCATTGAGTTGGGTCAGAATTTTGGGCATTAACTGCTCATTTATCAAAATTGAAATACAAGTACATAATATATTCGTTACCTGCCCCACTGAATTTTCTGATTTTGCTACTGGTTAGGGAAAGAGAGTTTAGAGTGAAAATCAAATTTGCAGCTCGTGTTAGCATGCATCAACTACGGGAGCTCCTCAGTGGGAAACAAGTGAACACCCCACAAGAAGCACTTAACATCATTGATATCGTATTAAGGGAGCTTGCAGCTCAAAGGTGCATTTTCTGATTTTTATTTCCCCTTCAATTTCAAACATTAATTGTCTACTCTCATACTTATTAATCTTCAATTCCTTCCTTTGTTGTAACTTAATTTGCTGGTAATGTGTAGTTACGTGTCAGTTGGAAGGTTTCTCTATTCTGCTGATATAAAAAAACCACAGCAGCTAGGTGGTGGTTTGGAATCATGGCGTGGCTTCTACCAGAGTATAAGGCCTACTCAGATGGGATTGTCGCTTAACATTGGTGATAATTTCACTTTATTTTACAGCATTTTCCGTATGTTCAGATTAAATTCTAGGACTATGTTGCCTAGTGGTAACAAGCTGATTTTTGTTCAGACATGTCATCAATGGCGTTTATTGAACCACTCCCTGTCATTGATTTTGTTGCTCAAATTCTGGGTAAAGATGTGCATTCAAAACCATTGTCAGACGCAGATCGTGTCAAGGTGTGAAACCTTTTTTCTGTTGATGGGGAAATACAGAAACCATTTCCCAAAATTTGGGTAAATATTTAACCATAATATCTCCCACATGTGGTTAAGCAGATTAAAAAAGCATTGAGAGGTGTGAAAGTTGAAGTTACTCATAGAGGAAATGTTAGAAGGAAGTACAGGATTTCTGGACTGACATCACAGCCTACAAGAGAGCTTATGTAAGGATTTCTATATTTTACATTAATGCAAAGTTCGACTTTTATTTAAAAATAGATGTGAATTATTGTTTCTTTGCTCCAAGCAGATTCCCTCTTGATGAGCAAATGAACATGAAATCAGTAGTTGATTACTTCCGGGAGATGTATGGCTATACAATTAAGTATTCTCATCTACCAAGCCTGCAAGTGGGGAACGAAAAGAAGGTGAATTATTTGCCAATGGAGGTAAGCTACTAAGGCTCTTATTTGAATTTTTGTTCATACCACATTTTTCTTTATAAGATTTTCCACAGATAAGTCATGTGAGTCTTTGCCAGGCATGCAAGATAGTTGGGGGCCAGAGATATACAAAAGGGCTAAATGAGAAGCAGATAACTTCTCTGCTTAAAGTTTCATGCCAAAGACCCCGTGAACAAGAGTTGGACATTCTACAGGTCCTCAATATTTATCATAGATTTCAACTCTTCTAGAAACAGAAAAAGATGAAGTTTATTTGGTCTGTTTACTTAATCCAGAGCATTTTCATTTACTTGCAGACAGTTGAACAAAATGATTATGAGAATAACCCCTATGCAAAGGAGTTTGGTATCAGCATAGACGACAAGCTTGCTTCGGTTGAAGCTCGGGTTCTGCCTGCTCCATGGGTAATTGCTGATTCTCATAACTAACTAATCACCTCTTGTTGTTCACTTTTGGCAGTTTTCTGTCAATATCTGATCAAGATTTTGCAATTATCTTTTGGCAATAGTTGAAATATCATGATACAGGAAGGGAGAAAGAGCACTTGCCTCAAGTTGGTCAGTGGAATATGATGAACAAGGTAACCTCAGACATAAACATGTTATAATTCTCTCATAAAAAAATTCACTTGCTCCAGCTGAAAATTATCCCAATGATTAATGTGCAGAAAGTTATAAACGGAAGCATAGTAAGATACTGGGCATGTATCAATTTCTCACGTAGTGTTCAAGAAAGCACAGCTCGTGGTTTTTGCCAACAGTTAGTTCAGATGTGCCAAATCTCAGGCATGGTAAAGATTTTTTCTTTTATCCACAAACAGTCAAACACTAACTATTGGTCCTCATGTACTCTTGTAATACATAATGTGTTTGATCCTTACTCAGGAATTCAGTCAGGAGCCAGTAATTCCTATATATGCAGCAAGACCAGATCAGGTTAAAAAGGCCTTGAAGTACGTACACTCTGCTGCTTTGGACAAACTTGAGGGGAAAGAACTAGAGTTGCTCATTGCCATTCTTCCTGACAATAACGGCTCTCTGTACGGTATGATTCTAAGTCGCTTCACCATGTCTATTGGGCATTTGCATCTCCATGCTAGGACCACATCTAGAAGGTTCTCATGCCCCAAAGCTAGTTAATGTTCCTCTCTCATTGCTGCTGTAGTTATTGAAATGGTAAAACTTGCTGCATATGCTCTTTTTGCTAAAGGAAACTTACTTTCTTTTTTTTAATTCAGGTGATCTCAAAAGGATATGTGAGACAGATCTGGGGTTGATTTCTCAGTGCTGCCTCACAAAACACGTCTTCAAGGTTAATAGACAATACCTGGCAAATGTAGCACTTAAAATCAATGTCAAGGTATGTTATTCCTAATTTATCTATCTATGATATATCCAATTCATTCTCCATCTTCTTGAACAAATGCATTATATTCTTAGATGGGTGGAAGAAACACAGTGCTTTTGGATGCGTTGAGTTGGAGAATTCCATTGGTTAGTGACATTCCAACAATAATATTTGGAGCTGATGTAACTCATCCAGAATCTGGAGAGGATTCTTCACCTTCAATTGCGGCTGTAAGCTTCTTTACAAACCACTATATATCATGTCATGGGTGGCACACCTTTCTATGTTCAATCCATATTGATTATTTATCACTGTAATTCAGGTTGTGGCCTCACAGGACTGGCCTGAAGTAACAAAGTATGCAGGACTTGTGTGTGCTCAGCCTCATCGCGAAGAACTTATTCAAGATCTCTTCAAGTGTTGGAAAGATCCTCAGCGCGGCATAGTTTATGGTGGCATGATCAGGTACTTTAAGTTCAACTCTTGTGCATGTGTCTTGGTATTTTACGTGAAAGTTCGAGGATTATGTACTAATTTGTGGCTGCCCAACTACAGAGAGCTCTTGCTCTCATTTAAGAAGGCAACTGGACAAAAACCATTGAGGATAATATTTTACAGGTAGGAATGATCTGTTTGGTTTTTTCGAACTTAAGGAATATCTGTTTTTTAAGGGCAGGACAACTCATCAAATGTATTTACAGGGATGGGGTAAGTGAAGGACAATTCTACCAGGTTTTGTTGTATGAGCTTGATGCGATCCGCAAGGTACTCTTACGCTTGGAAGTCTTCAGTTATTCTTAGAAAATAACATAGCTACAGGCTTTTAACGACTCAACAACACATTATTGACTACTTCAAAAAATTCCTATCCAAGTCATAGTTTTATCAGAGAACTTGATACAAAAAACCTAAAGAACTGCAGTGTTTTGTCCTGATGCTTGTCATACTATACCTTAATGTCTAAATTCTCACCATGTGTAGGCTTGTGCATCACTGGAACCTAGCTACCAACCTCCAGTAACATTTGTTGTGGTTCAAAAGCGGCATCACACTCGACTCTTCTCAAGCAATCACGACGACAGGAATAGCACTGATAGGAGTGGCAACATCTTACCAGGTACAACATCAAATCTCCAAAAGTAATTTGGGCAGATCTACAATTTCATTTGCTGTCAGCCCATTTTCTCGTTCATCTTTAAAACAACATTGTTAAGGATTTAAAGGCTCTTTCATGTCTTGGCCGAACTCACTTTTACCTGCTTCATCAATGTAGGAACGGTGGTGGATTCTAAGATCTGTCATCCTACAGAATTTGACTTTTATTTATGCAGTCACGCAGGGATACAGGTATGAACATAATTATGTGACTTCTAATTTGCTACATAACAGTGTCTTTAGAATGGATCATTTAGAACAAAACATGCACACAAGATATTGGTTATTTCTTTACATTATGCTTGGCAAATTGCAGGGTACGAGTAGACCAGCTCACTATCATGTCCTGTGGGACGAGAACAAATTCACTGCAGACGAGATTCAATCCTTAACCAACAACTTATGCTACACGTAATTAAACATTTCTTCTTCTTCTTCTTACTCCACCAACTTGGTGTGCTTTATTCTTATAAATGGCATAACATAATCACCCTTCTTAACTAATCTAATTGCAGGTATGCAAGATGCACAAGATCTGTTTCCGTAGGTAATACTTGCATTCTTCTTTAACACAATACTTTGCCAATTTAACCACAAGATATTTTTAGTGATTGCTTATGTTTAAGAAGAGGAAAATGGTGTGATTCTGTGAGATGAGATAACAATGGTGGCTTCTTGTTTATGGAGTGCAGTGCCTCCAGCATACTATGCTCATCTAGCAGCTTACAGGGCTCGATTCTACACGGAACCTGATGTGCATGAGAATGCCAAGGGGCGTGGCGGAGGGGCAAGATCAAAAGATGGTTCGGTTCGGCCATTGCCGGCTCTAAAAGAGAAGGTGAAGAATGTAATGTTCTACTGTTAAATCCAGAGCAAGGCCAAACAAAAAGAGAGGGTTTATTATTTTTCAAGTAGAGAGGATGAGGATAGGTCTAAAGAGAGAAATTGGAGTTGAAATGAATATATAGAAGTTGTACATGTACAAGCTCTGTTCATATTGTGTAAGGCTTCTTGGCTTTCTGCATGCAAAAATTTTGACACTGCCTTCGCTCTCTCTGTTCAATGCTTCAGTAAAATTTCCGAGGTCACTTTTTGGTTCATAAATTTTAACATTGGCCAGTTATTATCCCTCCATTTATTACCTTACATCACTCACCTGTACTATGACTTCAAAATAAATAAAGGTTGAAAATTTAATGGGAAAATTACCTTCAAAACTTCAAAATTCTTAAAAAATTACTTGAATATGGTAAAGGACATATGAGGGGCATGCAACTTATATGGAATACTAAAATTGTTAGTAATAACTATAACTAAACAAAGTATGACTAAAATTTAATATTCAGTTATAGTCACTACCTATAATTTTTGTATTTTAAATAAATCATCTACTCCCCATCCGTCCTTTACCATATTCTAATCATCTTTTAAAGTTTTTAAAGTTTTGAAGGTATTTATTTATCTTTTTTCTAAATTTAATTCAATTTTCAGATATTATAAATTCTGTCTAGTTTGTTTTTAAGTATTGCCCTAAATTTGGGAAGCTTTACTTTGTTTCTATAATATTGGAACTATTCAATTTTAATTTCATAATCCTATTTCTGGTTTAAATATAAGGCTTAGTTGACTTTTTAAAAAATATTAAAAAAGTCATATAAGTTATTTAATCATATCATATATATATATATATATGTTGTGTATTATTAAATCATAGCATATCAATTTATAGGTTAGACAAATTAATTTTTTAAAAAATGATAAATATAAATAACATACAGTTAATTAACTTCTTTAATCTTCTAAAAAAAGTCAATAAAATTTTATATTTAGGACAAAAAAAAAAGGAAGGAGTAGTATATATTTGGGTTTTTACTTTGAGCTATTTACCCACAAAATCATTAGATACCACATAAATACAATTTAGTGATTCACGGGTCAACGAATTTTATTTTTGTTATAAAAAAAATCATATTTCCAGTGTCTATATGCCTATTTAAAAGTTTCCGATAAGCCATCTCATATAGCACTTGCTAAAGTAGTAAATAACGATCATAGCATAACACAGCTGAAAATATTAGGGAGAATTCTAATAAAAGACATTGGAAATAGGGAAAAGACAATTCAGTACAATGAAATCTGAAAATCCCAAATCAATCTGTTTTGTTCTTTTTTTGGATAATCACGAAAATGCCACTTAATTTTTCACAACACTAGTTTCATAATTCACAACATGAGTTTCGTAATTCACAACACCAGATACTACGTATTTACAACTCACAGTGTAAATAC
>JBAGKO010000005.1:11163604-11177613 GCA_037177275.1 Acacia concinna | reverse complement strand
TATGAGTTGGTGGGTGCAATCAATCGGACTCAAAAGCAAGGGTCTCCTTGCTTCTACTTTTTCATACTTTACATGCTGCAGCACAATGACCTCTATCGGTGGCCCAAACATGTCACTAAGCTGGCCCAATTGCAATTGTCTATTTCCCCATCCAATCGTGCCACAAACGCCATTCCAAACACATACTATGGTTATACTTTTATTTCTTTCTAAGAGTTAGTTATTATTTCCAGTATAAAATTTTTTTTTGCCAACTAATAAAAAAATTTGTTGATAGTTACTTTTACAATTTTAAAAAGAATGTTAAAATTTACTGGGGAACCATTTTTTAACATATATAGCTATCAATGAAGAAAAACATCGGTCAACCTCCAAAATATGTTATATTAACTCATGATACAACATTACGCAAGCACACCGCTACTTAGCTTACATACAAATACTATAAGTTAATTATACAAGGAAGCTTACTATATATGCGAAGCTGTTACTTTCTCTCCGACAACGTAGGACTCGCAAACTAAGTGCATATAGGCCTGTAGCTAATCTCAATATCGTTACATATATATATATATAAAGGCAATACTCTCATCTTAATCAAGTGACGATTTTTCGTCCTAGGCTGCCGGAGCGTAGTCGTAGTCTCCATCGCCGTCATCGTCATCGTCCCCGTCTCCTTCAAACTTAGGTTTGGTTTCAGAGACAAACCCATCTTGCAAGACGGCATGGCCACGCAGCAGCAAGCACTTTTCACTCAGAACGACCACCACCACCATTTTTACACCAGAAAGCTAATAATATAATAATATAATGAAGAGGACAAGAGCCTTTGGGTGATTCAAAGGGCAGAGGAACGGTGAAGAGATATATATAGAGGGAGACGCAGGTGGGGTTGTGAGCTAGGGAAGCAAGCGGCACGTGGAATAATGTGTCATAACTAGGAATGAGTGTGTCAGGCTCGTGAGAACAAGTCCTAGGTGGTGTCCTAGCTGGCAGCCTTGGAAGCACAATACAGAGAGAGAGTCTCATGATATATAAAGCAGACAGCATATCGAATTTATGTGAAGGATAGGAAGACACACAGCGATTCTGGTTTATCAAGTTTTGGGCGCTAGTGGCAACAAACTGGAACGTGTCTTAACATGAGATGCCCTCGACCTCCATATATATATACATACACACAATGAAACAGACAGTGCTGTCCTGCAGATATTTTATATTAAGAAGTTTTTGTTGTCTGGTTTTATTGTCAATAGTGACTACTGTTAACAAAAATTTCCTTTTTAAACGTATCAGAGAATGAGATCTGTTTTCTACGTGAAGGAAATGGTTAAAGTGATTTTGATTGATGAAAGACTAATAAAATTGCAGAGCAAGAATATCGGCTCCATAGTCTCACTGTTCTTGAAGAGAGTCACCTGAACTATGGAATATTAGGCAACATAAAATAGTGGAACTACATGCTACCTTTTTGTACTCTTTTATTTTTTAAAAAATCATTAAGGTCTCAATCAAAAGTAATATAACATCAACAGAGAACAGAGGGGTGTTTGGATAGAAGAGAAAAGTTACTTTAAATAGCTTTTTATCTAAAGTGAATTAGCTTTTTGATATAATGATATTTGAGTTTGGGTATTTATTTAAATGTGATAGAGTTTTTCATCAAAAATCTTATTTTCAAAAAATTTCATCACAGTAAGGTTATTTATATTACTTTCTACCTAAATACAAGTCACTTCTGATAAGTTTTTTTTTTTTAAAGTCACCACCTAAACGGCCCGAAGTCTTTATTAAAGAGTTACCATTGATAGGTTATGAAATTTATCATATATAATTTCTTTTGATTGAGACTAAAATGGTATTCTCCCTATTTTTTAACATACTGATCTCAAATGTATAATTGTTTAACCCATCATATATTATTGTGCAAACTTTATATTTTTAGTGGAAATTTTATATCAAATATATATTAAATTGGAAAGTTATTAAATTTTAAAATAGAATTAATGAGATTTAGATTTTTTATTGTTAAAATAAAACATGTTGAAATTGAGTAGTAAATAAAACTAGAAAAGTACTCACTAAGTGTCAAATAACTTCGTTTTTAAAAGGGAACTTTTCCACGTATGTCACCATTGAAAGTTTTAATCTCTGGACTAAATCGAAGACGTATTAAATGGTTGCCTTTTAGTTTTCAAGAGCAGTGAAATTCTTCCAATTTATTTATTTAAACATATGCAGCTCGAACCTCGTATAGTAGTTCTACATAATGCATGGATTACTTTACGAGCACTAGAACACCACCTAATTGGTAATTACGGATGGGACTGGAACACATTTTTGAGGTAAGGGGAATTAAATCACAGGACAACACAACATCTACTGACTAACTTCTCACTCAAGCCATTTATGAAGATGAAAATTCATAAATATCATAGGAAAATAACATTATCCACGACTAACATAGTTCAGCAAAGTAGGAAGTTAAAAGCCATGAGGTCGATTTCATCCATGATACAGTCTGACCACAAATGTCGCGGCCCTGCTGATTCAGTAACATCCAACATAACCACAACTAATAGAGAGGGGGAAAAAAATCCATTAACTCGTTAAGCATCTATTATCTTATCAGTACCCCTACTCCTTGGAAGACTTGTTGATCAGAGATTTGTGGATATGAGGAATCACACCTCCCCCAGCAATTGTTCCTTTTATCAGGGTATCAAGTTCTTCGTCACCACGGATTGCGAGCTGTAAATGCCTTGGAGTTATACGTTTAACCTTGAGATCCTTGCTAGCATTCCCCGCCAGCTCCAACACTTCAGCAGTTAGATATTCCAAAATGGCAGCTGAGTAGACAGCAGCTGTTGCTCCCACCCTACCATGCGCTGTGGTTCTCGTCTTCAACAGCCGATGGATCCGGCCAACCGGGAACTGTAGATTATATGCAACAATATAAAGCATATATGAGACAAGAACATGATTTACCTCTAGTGTCTTAAGAAAATTGGCTCAATATAGTTGAAAAAACTAACAACCCTCGTCAAAAAAGTGAAAGTTCAGGGAGAAAGTAAAGGTTTTCCCATAGTACAGGTTTGTTATTGAGCACAGTAGCTCAATGGTTCAACTAGGCCTTCCAGAACTAATACCATTACAATAAGGACATATCAATCAAAATGTGAAGGGATGGGATTATATAAAGTAAAGGTATCAGAAAGAGTTGAAAACTTCTGATCACTGGTGAGGTCATGAATACAGAATACTGCTTAATAAGAAGCGTGAGGTTCATTCATCTTGGTAATGGTACATAAAAATTCAAACTCGTAAGTATATTCAAATGGAGAATATTCCTCTGTATGCACATTCAATAGTCAAAAGGAAGACCACATAAAGGGCCACGTATAGTTGTTAGTTGTCAATACTCACGGTAACTTGCTGCCATCAGCTAGCAAGAAAAGATTGGACTTCCCAAAGAAGTGCTTTCAAGTTTCAATAACATAAAAGGCAAAAGATCCAAGTATGTAGTTATGGATCAGCTAACTATTTCTGCATTGAACATCACAGTCTTACAAAATTTCCGAAGAATATTTTTTTGGCCGAAATCTCTCCTAAGAATAACCGATCACAAATTACAGAAGACAAGAGTATAAGGCAAACAACGTATATAAGTCGTGAATCCAAGTTACACGAGTCATGCAAATATTATACTTTAAAAAGAATGTACCCTCACAAACATAAAAAGTTGAAAGCAAATAAGAAACAGAATGTATAACTAGTATGTGTAAGCTGCTTGAAAGTTGATGGACTGGCCTACAGATCCAAAGAAATATAACATTTAAAATGCAACCCTAGCCAATATTCTCTCACCCTAATTATAAAAGTCATTTAATTTTTATTAGAGAATTCTAAAAAAAATAATTATATTACTTAATTATATATGTTTTATTATATTCCTATATATTACTTCAAAAGTAAAATAACATAGTTTGATAAAAAATAATAAATTTTAATGTTAAAATTACGTTATTTTTCTTAACATTCTCAAAAAAAAAAGTCGGCTAGAGTGGCAACTATTTATAAAAAAAAAATCAACACTCGAATTCAAGCGTTAACTTGTCGAATTTGTGTCCGGTTCAAAATGTACGCAAGAAATGGATTCACAGAAAAATTGCTGGTTTTATTTTTTCTTAGCCGCACGAGAGTTTAGCGAAACTTAAATCTCATAAATATGAGCAAGGCCCATAAATTTCCAGAACCAATAAATCTCATACTTTCCAGTGATGAATAATGTGCAGATTGCAGACACCTAAAAGTAGACATCAACTCAAGGAAGTTAAAATAAAGAGAGGAATCGCAAATAGGCGGAGATCTAGAGGAAGAAAGTGAAGGACCTGAAGTCCGGCACGAGAAGAGCGAGAAGTGGGCTTCTTCTTGTCCTTGTCTTTGTTGGCAGCGGCAGCCGAGGTCTTGCCGGTGATCAAACCCTTCGCGCCCTTCCCCGACATCTTTTCCCACCAAAATAAAAGAAATAGAGAGTGGAAAATTCCGATTTGAGAGAGAGAGAGAGGTCGCTGGTCTCGAGTCTCAGCTTTGGGGCTAAGTCTAGGAACGTGCGATGCGAGAAGGATATATCAGTTACTTTTTTGGGGCAAGGATTTTCTAGTATCATTTACTTTTTTGTTTGTTTTTTTGGCCAGTAAAGGATTTATTATTTACTGACCCCTCCACTCTGCACAAATTACATATTGAGCTCTCTCTCTTTTTCAAGCTTTATTTATTATTATGGCGGAAACTCTCCTTTATGCTTTACTTTCCTCACCAACCAATTTTATCCTTCACCTTAATGACTAACACAGCTAAATTTTTAAGGGAAAATCTTATATACATATCCGGTATGTTTAGTAATATATGAAGAAACAGAATGATATTTATATAAGATTGAAGAAACGATAATGATAAAGTAAACGTTATTTTTAAACACAAATTTGCGGGTGATTGAAGAAACGATCCACCACTGAGGTTGAACACATAGTTTTTACTTTTTAGCCTGAAAGTTGAACCGCATCAACATAAAATATGGGTTTTTTATTATTATTTTATTTTAATAGAAATAAGCAATATCAAGTTTTTCAAAATTAATGCCAACCACCTCAAGTTAAATTTTGACCCATACCTGTTTATTTTTAACAAAGATGTTTTTTTAAAATATTTTATTATTAAGAGTAATTTGGTCAATTGAAATATACAGGGAGAATCACAATTTGGTCATAAAAAAAATCTATGACAAAATAGTCCCACCATATTTACAAAAAAGCTTCAAAATTGTCAATAAAAATCTTAAAGTTTTTAATAACAACTCTATATTAAACATTAACAACTCTACAAAACTTTTTTACATATACATGACTTCCCTTAACCGTTTTATCGTAAATTTTCTTCTTTAGAACCAAATTGCAATTCTCCCAAATATATATATTTTCCATTCTTATCATATTTCTACTCTACCAAGAATAGTAATGCGGGGGGAAAAAAATTCCACATCTTCGTATTAGCTTTTTGAAATATAGCAAACGATCCCATTCCCATTCTTATTCGCATTTCCATCGCCATTCACACTCCTTAATAATTCATTTCAGTACACCAAACAAAGTGCAGAATACAAAGTTATTCAATCTACGCCACAGACCCCATGAAAAAGGTTGACGCAGATGAAAACAGAAAACCAAGCATGTTACAGAGTACAGACTGGATAGACCAAGGACGCTTGATTCATTAAATGACCAATGTAAACAAAAATTTACAAAATTTAGCTTACGAAACCTGTGGTATAATAAATAAGTACTTGTCTATGGCGAGATAATAACCCTGCTGATCCAAACGACCATCCTCATTAGGATCTTTATTCCTGCCCTGCTGCCTCTTCCTTTTCTTTGGATTTCCCATCATCTGCAATATGAAACCCCTCAATCTTGCGTGAAACCTCGTCTGCATTAACCTTAACATTTGCAACTGATCCATTTGCAGTTATCGACTCCGACTCATCATTGGTCAAGGGACCAGTTTGCCATATTCTTATGGTTCCATCCTCAGATCCTGAGGCATATGATTCTCCCCCAGGGGAGAAACGTACACAGTGCACAGGACCGTGGTGACCCTTGTTGCATGCTGTCACCCAGATAGATCATCGCAATAATTACACATTAATCACAAGCTATACAACAAGCTGAAATAATAAACCACTTACAAATATAGCGAAACAAAAGTCAGAATTACAAAATAACCCTAAAACAGCTTCAAGCAAGTGGCAGCCTGCATATTAAGAGTGAAAATTAATTGATTGCTTACCAATCTCATTGCCAGTGTGGAAATCAAAAACACGAACCCACATATCTTCACCTCCAGCAACAAATTTATTACCATACTTGGGTTCCAACGAAGCTGATTCAATGGTGCAAGGCATATCATAACTCTTCACCAACCCATAGCTGAAAGCCAAGAGTAACATGCTGAGCATAAAATAAAGAATATTTTGAACAAATTGACCAACTAGGATTAGAACTTACTGATTCGCATCCCAAAATTTAACTGTAGAACCATCTGCAGTTACAATGTAACGACCATCCTGACTCACTTCAGCACTGGTCACCGATGACTTGGTCTCAAGTGTCTGGACTATTTGACCACTTCTTATATCCCATAACCTTTGAATTATCGACTAAAGTCAGTCTAATATAGCATTTGATGCTGACATAAAAATTTAGAAATTGCAAAAATATACAATAACAATCTAAGCGAAGCTTCAGCATCACATGATCAAATGAGGAATATACCTGACACCTCCCATATCAGTACAAGAACTTAATATTGTCTGGTCACTATGAAGCCATGTCACAGTTCTGATTGAACCAGGGGACTTGTCAACTTCTCTGGGTGGCGCATCAGGACGATTCAAGTCGTAGATTCGAAGAATTTTCTCCACTCCCCCAGTGAGTAAAAGGTGGGTGTCCTGCTCCCAGATGTAAATAATAATGCATGTGAATAATTAAGCATTTGTAGTTCAGGTCCACACAGATAACAAGTATTAAATGCAATCCGTTAATTTCCAAGGTTTATTTTTTGGATAGGACAAATCCAAGATTATTAAACAAAAAGAAGCCATTAAACATCTATTGTCAAGGAGGCTGATGGTGTGTGGGGGAAGAACGAAGGGAGCTAGGGAGATCTCCCGAAATTGTGTTAAGAATTACTTACAAAGAACATGATTGAAACTTGAAAGTAGACAAAAGTTTTGCAAAAGCTAAATTTTCAAATATGCTGATACAGTAGACGTATAAGTTAAAAACTATGATAGGTAGATTGTTATATGAGAAATTAGGATTAGGATTCTAATATATAGGTCAGCAACAATACTTCTAGGTCCTTATCCCCGCCCCCCAACCCCAAAAAAAACCGGGGCTTTCAGATGTGTTAGTATGTGGGATCGTCCTGAACTATTGTAACTCACATTTCATATTTCCATTTGCAGAAACAATCAACAACGATCATAATAATAATAGGGAAAAATAAGCAATTACAACAGTAATGACTAATGAGGCAAAAAAGACATTATAAAGCATCCAAACTACCTCAGAAAAAGCACATGCACGAACAATGTGCTTGTGTTCAAATGAGTGCAATTCATCTCCTGTTAATGCATCCCAAACTTTCCTGCACATGAAAACAAATACCATGATCCAGTGACCTCACATAGACACCTCATCTACTATTGGTTCAACATGGTTCACTGCATTTTTAGCTCAAAACCTAGAACTAAATGGGTTGCGTTTTGTTGGAAATATCAAAAACAAAAGAGAACTTTTGTTTGGTGGGGCATCAAAAGAGAAAACTTAATTCAGTCAAATACTGCCGTCATTCTACTAAAGGACAAAAGCAAATAGAGAGATCAAGTTTCGATATTCAAATTTTGAAATAAAATAAAAAGTAGACGAGGAAAACTTTAATGCTGACAACTGATAAACATTTATTCAGCAGGAACAATGCATAACTAGCCAACAACAGGGTGCACTAGTGATATGTAAAAGATGGAAAAAAAATTAACTAAACGTATCAGATGCAACCCAAGCAAACCGGATTTATTAATTTCAATGAAACACTCTAGTTAAGGCAGGTGATCCCTATAAGCTAACAAGACAATTAGCATCACCAAAGATGCATAGGACAGTGAGCTTCATAACGAGTAAGCTAAAATGAAAAAGACAATTGCATACGATGAGAAATCAGCTGAGGCAGAAGCAGCACGTAAAGCATTTGTATCCAAGCAGCAACTCCAAACCGCACCTTTGTGCCCTTCAAATGTTCCAATCCAATCTCCCGTCTCTCCATTTCTGAGCATAGGACTAGAATCTAAACCCCACAAGTAAGGCTCACATATCACCACAATCAAAATATTTCTAAGAAATAAAACAATGAAAACTGAGAGCGAGTACGATGCATTAGTGCAGATATGCTAACATCCTATATGGGATTTTAATTTGAGTATTAGAAACTCAAGCAAGCATCCAAAATTACCCATCCACTAAGATCAGAGTTTCGGTTTTGGAGTTGTAGGCGATGAAATATTGACCCAGGGAATAAATCAGACAATGAGTCAGATGAATCAAATTATGCACATTAACAGGAAAAATAACAATCAAAACCAATTTCGTAGTTCCATGTTCCATTGCAGACAAAACAAGTGCAGAAACCAAGAATAAGTTCAAAAATTGAATTTCAAGGCAAAAAGATAAGGCCATGGCTGAAGAGACCATACCTTTGCTTGCACTGATGAGGAAGAATCCATCGGGCGTAACAGGACTGTAAAAAAGATCCACTACAGGCCGGGAATGGCCGTGGCAGACAAGCGGAACCGCCGCCTTTTTCTTATCCATTCTTGAAGAAGATAATCCAGTAAATTCTAGCCTAGTTTATCAGTAAAATAAGCCAAAAATGAAAAGATTATTTTTCCCCCTATATATAATGTGCTCTCTTTCCTTATTATTATTTTTTGATTTCTTATCCTAGGTATGAGTTGCAAATAAACCCTAAATATATTAAAACTATTAGTAATCGCGACCAAAAGAAGATACAGGAGATAATCGCTAGTAAAAATGAGAAAAAGAGTTCTCGGCGAGTGATTAAAACGCAGGCCCAGTCTCAATCCTACGATGATCAATGAAGAAAATGGCGGTATTAAAAACACAGGTGGGAAACGCTGATTCACTGAAACTGGGAACCTTAAATGGGGTAATATACATGCATCCACACCTCCTAACCCTCCAAAAAAGCTCTGAGAAATTTAGATCTAAGAGATATGGGACTCTAAGAAGAAACTAAATGTAAATTAAACCTACAAATTAAAAAACAGAGTGGAAGAAGGAAGAAGAGGACAGAGCTGGGCAATGTAAGGGCTAGGCGCGAGGAGGGGATGGCGTTGGATCTGCTCTTTTATACGGTGATTTCTTGTCGGGTGGGACCCTCAAATGTCCAGGAATCGTACGATGTCGTGCGATCATCCCAAGAGGCAAAAACGCAATGGATCTCATTTGCATATACCTGAATTGTTTTGGGCCTAGACCCAACCTCATAGTCCACATTTATATTCTGCATGAATAAATTAATGAGTTTTTCTTTTGGTATAAATGAGGGCTTAGATTTTAATACAGTAAGAGACAATTAACTGGTTTTTTGGCAAAAAAAAAAAAAATTAACTAGTTTGAGGAGACAAATAATATAATGTAAGTTGGATTATTTAACATGATATATTTTTTCTAAAACACCTGAATCATCTTCTTTAATTATCCCATTCTTATACTTGATTATTGTTGAGAAAAAATTAATATGGTCAATTTGAAAATAAATTGACAGACTTTTGAAATAGGTTTTCCATTTAAAATTAATATCCACTCCTCATTTTTGTCACACATTAAATATCAGGGAAATATAAAATTAAGGGATTTTTTTTGTCAACTAACATAAGGGAGAAATTACTACTTTATCTAGTAAAAAACACTAACATAAGGAATTAGTGCTACAAAGGAAGAGTTATATCTAATTGTACCCAATTATATTTCTATATGTCTTGGTCAGATGGCGATATAAAAGGGATGATCCTCATAACATGAATTAAAGTCAAATTCTCATTAAAATAAGTGCTAACATGTCATATTTAATAATGATAAGTCAATTATATACTATTAGATTATCACAAGTGAAATAACAAATCGAGTAAGATCTTCATTTGTGAACTATGAAATTAATTTAATAATAATAATAAATAGTGACAACCACATGTAAAATATAATATTAATTTAATTAAATTATACATGTGCCTCCAAGCTCCAACAGCTAGACTTCTCAAATAATTTACCTTTTTTTCCAGCATACAATCACCATTGCAATTTGTAAAGAAAATATAATTAGGCATGTATAAAGTTATGTTAGTGTGGCATGCACGAAATTGATATTAAGTTGCGTGACAATATATAAATAAATATTGTATAAATTATTTTATATATTATTGAAATTGAGAGTAGTCGTACACGAAAGTTTCCAAGAGCAACAAAAGTATTTCCTCTAGGTCAGCCCAAGGGAGACGTCTGTCGTAAAATGTTTAAGCATGTGCTACATTATTATTTACTAGTTGAGAATTTTCATATAAAATAGTGCTCCACATAATTAGAGCAATCAATATCATATATATATATATAGAACACCCATTTTGAAAGTAGGAAAAAGTTTTCGCCAAAAAAGCAAAAGGATGCTCAACTAGAACCAGATATATCCACACAAAAAAGTCAAATTTTGATTTTCACAGGTTCTATAAAGCTTTGAACCTGTAAGTGCAGGGCTATACTCTGACTGATGCGCAAAAAGAACGTGCCAGTCAAACAACACAATGGTGCCTCTCATAACACCTGTGTGAACTATGATTTTAGTTCTGTACCACTTATATTATCATCCACAAATTTAAACATAGATTTGAGGAATCTGGTTTTTAGCAGGAAACATAACTGTAATCGCAGAAATCCTGATTTCGTGGCATCAAAAGATCCAAGCCATTTAAGCTATTAGAACACTAGGTCTTGGTTATTCCCTATACGCCACAAGGCCCAATAGAAGAGTTAGATGCTAAAAAACGCCAAGCGTGGTACATACTGGATGGAAAAAGGCCACACTCGATTCAGTAAAAGACCGATGTTAACAAAAATTTACAGAATTCAGCTTACTAAACCTGTGTAAAAGTAGGTTTTTGTCTATGATATGATAACACTGCCAGTCGTTTTGACCGTCCTTATAGTAGGATCACTATTCCTCCCCTGCCTCTTCCTTTTCTTTGGATTTCCCCTCATCTGCAACATGCAAATCCTTAATCTTGCGTGAAACCTCCTCTGCATCAACCTTCACCATTGGAAACAATCCATTTGCAGATATAGGCTCTGACTCATCATTGGTCAACGGACCAGTTTGCCATATTCTTATGGTTCCGTCCTCAGATCCTGAGGCATATGATTCTCCCCCAGGAGAGAAACGCACACAATGCACAGGACCATGGTGACCCTTGTTGCACGCTGTCAATCAGATAGAACATCACAATCATTATACATAAATCTCATGTTAAACAACAAACTGAAATATTAAACCATCTAGGCAGATTGCAAACCAAAGTCAGAAAAGTTAAATAACCCTACAATAGCTTCAAGCAACCAGCAGCCAACATACAAGGGAGCAGCAAATGTTTGACAGCTTACCAATCTCATGGCCAGTATAAAAATCAAAAACACGAACCCACATATCTTCTCCGCCAGCAACAAAGTTATTACCATACTTAGGTTCCAATGAAGCGGATTCAATAGTGCAAGGCATATCATAACTCTTCACCAACTTATAGCTGAAATGCAAGAGCAATATCCTGAGCATAGAATATAAAATATTTTGAAGAGATGGACCAACTAGGTTTACAGCTTACTGATTTGCATCCCAAAATTTAACCGTAGAGCCATCTGCAGTTACAATGTAATGACCATCCCGACTCACTTCAGTACTGGTCACAGATGACTTGGTCTCAAGCGTCTGAACTATTTGACCACTTCTTACATCCCATAACCTTAGAATTGTAGACTAAAATCAGTCCAATATATTATCCAATGTTGATATAAAAATTTAGAAATTGCAACAAGAAACAAATGTAATCGAAGAGAAGGTTCAGCATCACATGATCAATTGAGTATACCTGACACCTCCCATATCAGTACAGGAACTTAAGATTGTCTGGTCGCTATGAAGCCATGTAACAGTTCTGATAGAACCAGGGGACTTCTCAATTTCTCTGGGCAGTGCATCAGGACGATTCAAGTCATAGATTCGAAGAATTTTCTCTAATCCCCCAGTGAGTAAAAGGTGTGCATCCTGGTCCCAGGTATAAAATAGTAGCGCATATGAACATAATATATTTGTAGTCTAGGTCCAGACAGATAACAACTGTTAATGGCATCAATTAATTTCCAGAGGTCATCTTTTGGATAGAAGTATAGAACAAATTCGAGAGCATTAAACAAAAAGAAACCAATGAACATTTATTGTCAAGAAGCCTGATGGTGTGATAGCAGAAGTCAGGTAGAAATAAGAAGGGAGAAAGGGAGAGCTTAAAAATTAAGAATCATGAATTACTAACAAATACCTTGATTGAAAGTAGACAAAAATAACATTATAAAGCATTTAATCTACCTCAGAAAAAGCACATGCGCGAACTATATGCTTATGTTCAAATGAGTGTAATTCGTCTCCTGTTAATGCATCCCAAACCTTCCTGCACATGAGTACAAACAATATGATGTAGCAACCTCGCATTGATGAACGTCATTGACCATTGATTCAACATGGCTCACGACATTTATTGCTCACAGCCTATAGCTACGTCTGTTGCATTTTGTTGGCAATATCAAAAACAAAAGGAAATAAAAGAAACTTTATTTTGTGGGGACAAAAGGGGAAACTTGATTCAGTAAAATAGTGCTCCCATTCTACTAAAATACAAAAGCAAGCATAAAGAATCAATTTTCAAAATTCGATATAAAATAAAATAAAAACGTTGGTGAGGAAAACTCCCGATGCTGACAGCTCTGATAGGATTCATGGATCAATTCAGGCACAATGCATAACTGGCCAACCACAGCGTGCACTGGGGATACATAAATGCTTACTCAGAAAGAATTAACCAAATTAATATAGATGCATCCGAACTGAATCAATTAATTTCAATGAAAGACTCTAGTTAAGGTAGGTGGTTCAACTCCCCATGAGCTAACAAGACAATCAGCATCGCCAAAGATGCATAGAACAGTAAGCTTCATAAGGAGCAGGCAAAAACTAAAAAAGCAATTACATACGATGAGAAATCAGCAGAGGCAGTAGCAGCACGTAAAGCATTTATATCCAAGCAGCAACTCCACACTGCACCTTTGTGCCCCTCGAATGTTCCAATCCAATCTCCAGTCTCTCCATTTCTGAGCATAGGACTAGAATCTAAATCCACAAGAAAAGTTCATATATCACCACAGTTGAAAAAAATTAAAACACAAACGACGATATGTGCAATTTACATTAGTGCGGAAATGCCAGCATCGTATATGATATTTTAATTAGGGCAGCATCGTAACTTCGCATACATTAACAACAGCGTTTCGGTTTTGGAATTATAAGCGACAAAATATTAACCCGGTGAAGTCTGAGAGCGACCGTGGAATAGATCAGAAAATGAGTCAGATGCATCAAATCACAATCAAGACCAATTTCGCACTTCCATTTCTGACAAAACAAGTGCAGCCATGAAGAACAAGTTCAATAACTAAATTTCGAAGCGAGAAAGACAAGGCGGAGTCGAAAGAGACCATACCCTTGCTTGCACTGATGAGGAAGAATCCATCGGGCGTAACAGGACTGTAAAAAAGATCCACTACAGGCCGGGAATGGCC
>JBAGKO010000005.1:11147012-11160289 GCA_037177275.1 Acacia concinna | reverse complement strand
GGAGTTGAGAGAATATTGAAAACTAGGGTTTCAGGCTGATTACTCTGAAATCTCAAAAGTAATTGCCGTGCCTAATCGTAGATTAACATCCCAAATTTATAGTTAATTGCAAACCCTAATCAAATCTAATCTTTCTTCTGATTATGAGCTCAGATCGCGACATGTAAGTCTCCAGGTCCTGACTTAGACTTCAGGTAACTCCTTCTAGGTCTGGCTTTGCTCCAAAATGCACAGTATCAATTAAGGTCTTCATGTCACAACATACCAAGTTTGGGTCGTGACCTTCGGAGGCAGATTAGCACTCCATTTGTCTTGGGCCTTCCAACTCAAGTGTCTCTATCCTAGGCTTCAGTTTAGGCTTCATGTTCTCCTTTACTTGCCTGAAAAACATAAAACAAAGTACATTTGCCAAGGCAAGTGGATGATTAAATAAATCATATAAAAATAATATCATTTTTTCCCATAATTCATCAAAATGCAGAGTATAAACAATTCATCCATAAAGTACAAATACCATGCAATTTGAAAGTAAATGTGTGCAGTTAAGATGTGAAATACTCCGAAAAACCATATAAATATTGTATCAGATCAAGGGACTAACATTTTATACAGAAGAAAACAACAAAATTATAGAGATTATAATCAAAATAAGAGCAAACTATAAGAAGTAATAATGATATTACCCCTTACATCAAACATGATAATATATAAGAATAGTATAACAAGAGAAAATTATCCCTGTTATGTGTAATTGTACTAGTTAAGTTCATGATAATTTTTTCTTTCATTTTGTACATGGTACAAGTTGGGTTCAGAGTAATGTGGAAAACTCTTGTTACTATGTTTGTTCCCAAATATAAAACATAATTTTGTTCCAAACATAATATTTTATTTATTTATTTATAATATTTATCATTTTTCCGTAAGTTAATTTGTAGGAATTATAATATAGTGTGTGTGTATATAATCTAATGATGCACGTACACCCTCCACTCTACAATATATGACACTTTAAACTAAACAATAAGAGAGAATAAATGATGGTTAAGTCATTTAATATGTTCTAAAATATAAGTTTTTTTTTTCATGTTTGAAATTCTTTATTTTTTTGGATACATGTTTGAATTTCTTAAGAAATGTGTTTAATTGCATTCGGAATGTTATATTAGAGAGATATATAATAATTAATGGGTAAAGTTGGAAAGTAAGTATTAGTGAGATGGGCAAAACAAGAAAAAAATTATTAATTAAATTAGAGGTCACTTGTATTTTAAATCATGTCTTCCTTCTACAGGTATCATATATTGTGGACAGGAGGAAGTAATTATTTCATGCATATCATATTACATATGCTATAAATAATTAATTTACTTTAATCTTTTTTTTGGCCAAATATTTACTTTACTCTTTTCAATCCTAATAAATTAGCTTACATTTAAAATGGGAGATAGTAACTTATAACCTTTTTACTGTAGCTTATCTTTTGCAACGGGCTTGGCATTTGTGATGCAGTTGATTCCTTCATCAATTTCTTTTAAAAACTTAGTTAGCACCCAAATTTATGTTAAGATTGTCAAGTCTCCCCTGATTCTATTTGTCAGGCATATAGATGTAAAAGGTTTTTTCTTCACAAGTCATATCAATAATTTTTTATACGAACATATAATTTTACTTTTATTTTATTTTCATGTATTATAGTATATATTAAATTAAACATGAATAAAATTGAAAAGCTTTTAATAAGCTTCAAGGTTTTTATTATTATTTACAATTAAATATGTTGAAAGTAAATTATAAATAGTATGGTAGGATTTCATTAAAAAAAAAACGAGAGGAATATATTAAAAGTTAAACGAATATACTAGAATTTCTTTAAAAGATTTAATATATTCGTGATTGAGCTTGGTTTCATTCTTTGAGCTACTAATACGACGGCAAAAATTCCCTGATCTAATAATACTAAAAAACTGCACCCAAAAAAATAATTCTACAAGATTTCATCTTTCTTTTATTCTTGAGAAAAAAAAATCCGTAAAAAAATAAAGTAAAATATAAAATTTGATACTCTTGCAGTATAACAAGAGTTCCATAATCTCCTCTTAATAAACCGGATGTTTTGTTAACTTCCGGGGAAAGAAATTTGGAGGGTTATTATCTTGGGGGAAAAGAAAATTGCTTGCCGGGCATCGCTATAAAATCGAGTGTTTGTAAAAAGGAAACTCTCATCTAAAGTTTCAATTTTTATTTTATCGGGCCCGACTAGGTCACCGACGTTCCTTCCTTCGTTCTAGCACAAGAAACGAATATAGTAGATATACATCAGTTTGCGGATTTGCAAATCTAGCGATCCCTAGTCACTCAAAGTTTCCAATGGCAACAGTAGGTGTGGAATTCAAGCAACCGGAGGCTGCACCGGAAGAGACGTGCTCGGCGAAGTCCGCCAAGCAGGGAGAGGGTCTTCGTCAATACTATCTCCAGAAGACCCACCAGCTTCTGCTTTTGGTCCGCCAGAAGACCCACAACCTCAACCGTCTCGAGGCCCAGCGGAATGAGCTAAATTCTAGGGGTGATTTTCTTGCACTAACCTTAAACCTAAATTTGAAATTACTTGGTTTTTCGATGTTATGAGGGATGCAATTGCCCGACTTTCCGATAGAATACTGGTTCTAGGATTTTTTCTTTTAAAACAAAAAAGTGGGGAGACGGCTTTGTGTCAGATTTGATTCGCCACGAAACAAGCTTTTTACGATTTTGGTTTAAATCATATAGGTGTTAATTTGTCTCTCATAAGGATGATTGTTATTCTCGTCACTTGTAAATTCTTGGTTTTGATTGCCTGTCATCATTGCTTTCTCTCGTCCTAAACCATTGTTTGATTATTGTGCTCCTAACAATCCATAATTGGGACAGTGAGAATGCTTCGGGAGGAACTGCAACTTCTTCAGGAGCCCGGATCATACGTGGGGGAAGTTGTCAAAGTTATGGGAAAAAACAAAGTTTTGGTAAAGGTGAGCTGATGATGCATTCTATTCTATCTTATTTGATTAGGGATGTGGTTTTGAAGCTCTGGCATCTCTTTAATTGCCATAACTTGCTTCAATTTCTTTTTTCCTTTAACTACATTACTCTTTGCTAGAAAGATTTCATAGAATGTTTTTAGACACTCAATCGAGTGTACGCTGCTCATTTTTATCTGCACATAAATAACAGAGCATGGATTTTAAACCTATGATTAAGATAGACTTGGGAAAATTGTTGTGCTGTAATTTAAATCTGCAGTTTCCAGGGGAAGTGAACATCATATGTGCAGTCATTCAGCTGAATTTGGGAGTGAAAAGACAATTTTCACCTACTGGAAGAGTGTGCACAACTTTAGGTGCACTTCAATTTTTGGATGCGAAGGAAAAACCTGTGTTAACATATGATGTTTTTATCAATCACTAGATTTTTCCAAAATCATATGTCTGATAACCTAATTCATGATAGTTATCTGTATTGCCCCTGAAAATATATGATTAACCATCTTATATAATATAGAACATGGAAGTTCATCATGGATTTGGAGTGACATCTGTACTCTAAATTGTTGCAACTTAATTGGCTCACGAAAATTGTTGCAGCATGTGTTCTGATTGATTGACGGCTACTTTGATCAATTATGCAAGAACAACACCCCCAAAAAAAAATGATGTATGGGACCACCCTTCGTTTTTAGTGTTTCCCCAATATTTGTAGTTGTAAATTAGTCATTTTATCCCGTGGAAATTATGTTCATTTATGCATGAGCTTGCCACTATAAAGTAAAAATACAACAGAAGCACTAATTCGTTCACTTTTCTTCAGGTTCACCCAGAAGGAAAATATGTTGTTGATATGGATAAAAGTATTGACATTACAAAGATTACTCCTTCAACCAGGGTTGCCCTCCACAATGACAGTTATGTTCTTCATTTGATCTTGCCTAGCAAAGTTGATCCCTTGGTCAACCTGTTGAAAGTTGAAAAAGTTCCTGATTCTACCTATGACATGATTGGTGGCCTGGACCAACAAATTAAAGAGATAAAAGAGGTGTTGTCTCTTATATTTCACTTTAAATATCCGGATTATTACATCTGTTTGGTTTTATGTTTGATATGTTTTTATCCTCTTAGATATCTGTGGCACTGCTTCTCTTTTACTCACTTTCTGAACCTGTATTTGAATGTGTATGCGTATTTGATGTTATAATATATTTTGCAAATCATTATAACTATTTCTTAATTTCTTGTTTGAAAAATTATGTTCACAGGTCATTGAGCTGCCAATCAAACATCCTGAACTGTTTGAAAGTCTTGGAATAGCTCAACCAAAGGTAGTATATTGTGTTAAAGTTATTCAGAAATTTTATACCCTCTGTTGAGCCAAGGATAGTTGTTTGAGCTTGGTTCTTCTCTCATGCATGTTTGCAGCCCTTTTTGGTTTGCTTATTTGCTGACTCTCCTTCACATGCCACAGGGTGTCCTGCTGTACGGACCTCCTGGTACAGGAAAGACATTGTTGGCTAGGGCTGTGGCACATCATACTGATTGCACATTCATCAGGGTTTCTGGTTCTGAGTTAGTGCAGAAATACATTGGAGAAGGTTCCAGAATGGTTAGAGAACTTTTTGTTATGGCCAGGTTTGTCTCTTTACTGAGATTCCTTGATTTTCTTCCTCTTTCATACCACCCCAAAAGTAGAACAAATAAAGACTGCCGTCTGCTTGACTCCTGACATTGTGGGCAGAAGACAATTCTAAAGCTGAATGTTGTGTATGATGAAATGTGGTGTGAATATTGCAAAGTCTTGTGTGATTCATTGTTTTTGGTCATCATTAGAGTTGCTCGGCTGTTTGCATCTATCTTATGGCAGAACAATGTTCTTTTTGTAGGGAGCATGCTCCATCTATTATTTTCATGGATGAAATTGATAGCATTGGATCTGCTCGGATGGAATCTGGAAGTGGTAATGGTGATAGTGAGGTGCAGCGTACTATGCTGGAGCTTCTCAACCAGCTGGATGGATTTGAAGCTTCAAATAAGATCAAGGTAATGTGTGATGCTTCAGAATGATTCTATAATTGTAGTAACCACCAACTAGTAAAGGTAGTTCGTGTTGTTTTTGTGCAGAATACATGAGGATTCTGTAATGTCTAGGCACATATGTAATCACTGCACTCTATTTATTGAAGCAAATAGTTTCTGGCCAAGTTCTGAAGAGATTTCTAATTTACAGGTTTTGATGGCAACAAATCGTATTGATATCCTGGATCAAGCACTCCTTAGACCGGGACGAATTGACAGGAAGATTGAATTTCCAAACCCTAATGAAGAGGTATGTAACAATGCGTCCATGATATCATGTTCATGTATTTGTATTGAGGAAAGAGTTATTATACTGCAATTCGTAAATATTCTTCCTTCTTAACATGATCTTGTTTTGAATTTCCTGTAGTCCCGGTTGGATATTTTGAAAATCCACTCTAGAAGGATGAATTTGATGCGTGGAATTGATCTGAAGAAAATTGCCGAGAAGATGAATGGTGCTTCTGGTGCAGAGCTCAAGGTGTCTCCTTTTTTTTTTTCTCTTTATCATTTCATCTTTCATATTTTGATGCTTTCCAATCTTGATCTTTATTATGGTCCCTGTTTGAGCTATGGATGGTAGTTGCTGAAAACTGTTGGGTGTTTTCGACGACTTCTCTGTATTATTAGCCTTTGTCGTAAACTATCATGTACGCATGATAGCTGAGAAGTATGGGATTTTGTTTAATTGAAATTTAAGACTAAATAAAGCATGAATTTTGAACAGAGCAGTAGGATATTGAGTTAGATTTGATTGGTGGTCATAAGTTGGGATTGAAACAAGGGCTTCCTCGGAATAAGCCTTGGAAAAAAAAAAGGTGAGTTTGAACTTTTTGGCATATACACCCTCAATATGTTTGGGATGGATTGATTAAATGGAGTCATGGAGACCACTATTGTTACAGTATTAAAGTGAGTTTCCAAACTTTTCTTGGGTGACGATGAAAAGCACAACGAAACACCAGGAGAGACAAAAGAGGAATTGTAGTTTAACAGTTGTTAAGTACTGATGTTTACTCTAGGATAGTTGCATGTGTAGGCAAGATGAAAGGCAATTATGTGTTGTCTAAATACCAAAATCAATGCCTTCACCAGAACTGATATTGAATTTTATCGTGTTTAAAAGGCGGTGTGCACAGAAGCTGGAATGTTTGCTCTGAGAGAGAGGAGGGTGCACGTAACGCAGGAAGATTTCGAGATGGCCGTGGCCAAGGTCATGAAAAAGGAAACGGAGAAGAATATGTCATTGCGGAAGTTGTGGAAGTGATTTTGTATTTCTGTATTATCCATCATGCGTTGCGTCTTTGGCTAGATGGACAGAAAGACATTTACAAACCTTAAAGCCTTGTTCTCACACTTCACAGCCATTTTTCACAGTGCTTGTATTGCTGACAAAAAAAGTTGTTGTACTCATGATATTTCTTTCTTAAAGGTTCAAGTTCAGCATTATGGGACCCCTCTCCCTCTTCTGTTCAAATTCCTTAGGTTTGAATGCAAAATACTCGAATCAGGATTGGTTAGGTGGGCGGATAATTCAAGCTATGGTTTTTCACTGCTCTCGTCTCTATATATAAGATACTTTTATTTAAATGAGTGTCTTCCTATTTATAAGATATCATCTAACTTTCTCTTTATAATAAATGTACTTTTTTCTATTTTACCTTCATTCTCTCACAATTTATTTTCCATATATTCTCTTTCTTCCTTTTTTTCCATTATTATTCTCTCTCTCTTTCATTCATAAATATGGGTATTTGTGGAAAAGCAATTATATTTCTTACATATTTATTGCTTTTAACTAACTTTAACTTTTTTTAAAAATCCAGCAAGTCGGTTAAAATTATCTTATACATAGGTCAGAGGGGGTATTATGCACATAGTAAGTCTGGGGCTGCTGAGTATTATAGTCAAATTCACATGCAAATTATGACCTGAGTGACCAAACAACTTGATTTGCTACTATAGAAGGTTGAATCATGATAAGAATTGAATGCTTCTGCTTTATGCTTCACAAATAATTGGGCAGTCACATGCTTGGTCTTATCCAGGGAACATTTAATCCAGAAAGTGACCAAAGTCCAGCATACTGGGGCGGAGGTAGTCCACTAATTGCTCTTTAATTCAATTTCTTTGACAGAGTGTTGTCCCCAGCATGTGACTGCAGCACGTTACCTGTTTCTCTTTTCTTAAATAGTGAGCTGACTTTTCTTAAAATTTGAATTCAAATAATAATGCTACGAACCAAATAATACAAATTTGATTTTTAAAAGGAGAATTTTATTTGAGGACTAATTAAGTAAATTAATTTCAGTCAGATTCTAAAATATTTTGAAATTTCAGTTTAAGTCCAAGGGTCAAAATGAAAATTAGTTTTTTAGGTAAAAAGACAATAATAATCTTTATCTCATGAACAAGTGAAATCCTCGAACAAGTGTGTAACTCTATGAACAAGTAAAATCCTTTTATGAATAATACATTAATTTATTTTCAATTGTTAAAATTGCACACTTATTTATAGGAGGATATCACTTATTCATGAAATACAGGGTATTATTGTCTTTTTATTTGAAAAAATTATTTTTATTTTGGTCCTTAAACTTTGACTGAAATTTCAGAATGTTTTGGAAGTTTATTGAAATTAATTTGCTTACTTAGTCTTCAAATAAAATTCTCCCATTTTTAAAATACCACTTTAATTGAATATATTATTTTATTGTCATTCTTCTTTACAAAGAATGAGTGGTTTTGTCACTTTTTTTTTTTTGAAAAGTTCTCAACGGATAGTATAATCATTATCTTATTATGTGAAAAAACAAAATATAGAAAATGGTAATAGGGTCCAAGGACTAAATATAATAACAAAAAAGTCTCACGAATTTTGTCCCTGTCTAAGAGGTTCTAAGGAACTTTTAGGATAATATGTCTAGAAGTGAAATGATGACCCTACCCTAAGCACTTTAACAACTCATGAGACTGTGATGATAAGCACCTGTGTATGTTTTGGCAATTTATTATGCATGTTTTGGAAATGAAAAGTTTCATTTTCATTTGAAACATGCTAATTAACCTCACTAACCATTTGAAACATAGAGCCGAATCCAGCGCCCTTCTTCTGTACTTCTGTCAAACAAGCTCAGCCATCACACCAGCGCCTTTCTCTACTTCTGTGGAAGAAGCTCAACCATCACACTAGATCCACACTCCTCTGTCATTGCTGATTCTGTAATTCTGTCAAAGCTCAACGATCATGGTAGGGAAGAGATCAAAGTCCCTCTCTACTTGTTCTTCTCCTCTCACGGCAAGGAACCTCATACCTCATATGCTTCACCTCATCTCCTTCATCTTTATATTAAGAGATCTTTCCTAGATTTGAAATACCCAAAAATTGCTAATAGGAGGAAAAAAAACATGTTCTTAAAACTGACAATTGTAGTTGTTAATAAGGTTGTTATAGTTGTTAATACATATTTGGGTAGATTTGTGACAATTTGTACTCTACTTTTTGATATGGTAATATAAGGAATGCTATATTATTAAAGAGTAATGAATGAATGCGATAAATGCATGTTTACCTTAAATTGCTGATATGCTGTAATAAAATTATTGTTAAAACCAATAGTTGTGGTTGTTAATAAGACTGTTACAGTTGTTAATACATATTTGGGTAGGGCTTTAACAACTTGTGCCGTGTTTTTCTTCTTCTTTAAAGAGGGAATACTAGAGAAGATGAAAGTCTTCAAGGCTTCATAAGTTGTTCAAATTTTTAGATGGACTTGTTAAATCATGTATAAGTTGTCAAAATGTACACATGTGCGTGTCATCACGGCCTCATAAGTTATTAAAAGTCTAGGTGAATTTGTTACACCAAAAGGGTCAAGTTATTGTTTAAAGGAAAAGACATTGTCAAAACGTGTACATATGCTTGTCATTATGGCATCATGGGTCGTTAAAGTAACCAGGTAGATTTGTTACAACAACAGGGGCATGTTATTGTTTAAAGGAAAAGACATTTTCAAAATATGCATAAGAAGTTGTCAAAACTTGCACGTGCTTGTCATTATGGCATCATGAGTTGTTAAAATGTCTAGGCGGACTTGTTACAATAATAGGGGCATGTTACTGTTTAAAGAAATAGAAACTGTCAAAACATGCATAAAAAGTTGTCAAGACGTGCATATGTGCTTGGCATTATGGCCTCATGAGTTGTTAAAGTGTCTAGGAAAACTTGTTACAACAATAGGGTACATTATTGTTTAAAGGAAAAGAAATTGTCCAAACATGCACATATGTTTGTCATCACGGCCTCATGAGTTGTTAAAGTGCCTAGAGGCAAGGGTGTCATATCACTTCTGGACATATTATCCCAAAAGTTCTTCAGGACCTCTTGGGTAGGGACGGAATTTGTGGGAATTTTTTGTTATTATTTTTTATCCTTGAGACCCTATTGCCATGTTCCCAAGAAAATATGTAAATGCTCAACTTAAAATCATTAAACATTAATTCTTGGTTTTTTTATTTATAAACCATTCCTTAATTACATTTGGATGTTTTGAACTATTTACTTATAAACATACCTCACCCTACAATTACCCATCTAAGCTAGCCTTAAGTAGGCAGTGGCATTTATCAACTATTTCTAATGTCTTTTTATACAATATAGAACTAAAATATACTTTTTAAACAACTTTAGTAGGTATAATAATAGTAATACAAGCACTTAATTGATAACTTTGTCAAACAAATAACTTCTTGTTCTCGACATTTTATATGAAATTGTACACACACACACACTTTTTTAAAAAAAGTTGAATTGGAACTTATAGTAACCTTAAAATTATGTGATGCAATTTTATTTTATTTTATTCTCAGTAAGCACACATGCTTTGCTCTTATTTCAAATTGTTGAAATACATACATTAACATTTACGACCTTTGATCATAAATATATAACCTGTTCTACTTTTTTTAGAGATCTTAAAAAAACTAATTAAATTAGTTTTTATGTTTAACCTTTTTTGTCAAATTACTTTCCTTGACTAATAAACTTAAATCTAATCTAATAATACATCGCGTATGATATAATTAAGTAATTTATTTAATATCTCTAAAATAAGTTAATTAGGTCTTGTATTTAAGACTAAAAGAAACATTAGTATTGAGGATGCTGGAGTTGGGAAGTGGTGTTGTGGGGGTGACTTTAATGCTACTTTGAAATATGATGAACATAAGACAAATAGGTGCTAAGTTGGTCCAAATCATAATTTTGTAGAATAGATTGATGGGCGTGGTCTAGAGGAGTTATCCTTTCATGGCTAATTCTTTACATGGAGTTGGGGTCCTGTTAGTAGCAGACTTGACAGGTTTCTTGCAAATTCTAGGTGGATGGATGGTTTTCCAATGTATTCTGTAATTCATCTATCGAGGTTGAAGTTTGATCATTGCCCGCTTCTGTTAAACCTCAAGGAGAGAGTCAAAGTAAAGTATGATCATTGCCCGCTTCTGTTACAACTCAAGGAGAGAATCAAAGTGAAGTATGATAGTTGTTTTCAATTTTTTGTACCTTGGGTTACAAATGATAGTTCTCTTATGTGGTAAAGAAAGCATGGAATAGTGTGAATAGTTGGCAAAATAAAATTAAGAATTTTAAGTCAGATGTTCAGGTGTGGAATAAGAGGGTCTTTGGTAATATTAATGAAAGGAAGTCTCGTTTGCTATATGATCTGGAAGAGATTAATAAGAGAGATTTGACTAGTGTTTTTTTGAAGTAAAAAGCGTGATGAAGGGTGGCTTGATTTAGAAAAGTGTCTTTTGCAAGAAGAGATAATGTGGCAACAATGATCTCGGTCTAACTGGTATCTTTATGGTGATAAGAATATGAGATATTTTCATGCAATTACGAATGGTCGACATAAAAGAAAAATTATTTTAGCTTTGCAGGGAGAAGATAGTGAATGGTATTATGATCCAGAAAAGCTTAAGCTTTAGGGGTCTTGTTTTTTTCAAAATCTTTATACTAATGATCAGTCTTGCTTTCCAACTATTAATTTTGGTGATACTTATCCTCAAGTTTGCCTAGCATCTTTAGAAGTATTAAGGCATATAGCTGATAAACAAGAAATTATACGTGCTTTATTTAGTATGGGTTCGATTAAAGCTCCTGGCTCAAATGGTTTAAATCCATTATTTTTTCAAAGTCAATGGGATACTTTTAGTGAATCTATTGTCCATATAGTCCAAGACATTTTCTGAATGCCCGTGAGGATCAATGAAATTAATGGTACTATTATTTCTTTAATTCCAAAGAAAGAAGTTCCTCAGACTTTTTGAGATTTTCGGCCAATAAGTCTCTATAATGTTATGTACAAGATAGTGATAAAGGTTTTGGCTAACAAATTAAAGCTCGTGTTACCAGATCTTATAGCTCCAAATCAATATAGTTTTGTTCATGGTTGTTTGAGTTCAAATAATATTATTCTGGCTCAGGAAGTGATCCACTCTATGCATAGTATAAAGAAGAAGAAGGGGTTTATGATTTTAAAGATTAATATGGAGAAAGCATATAATCATGTTCATTGGGAGTTTGTACTGGATTGCCTGCGTGAGTTGTGTGTTCCACTATTATTTGCTGACTTAGTATCTGCATGTTTGTCAACTGTGAAATTAAAATGTTATGGAATGGTTCTAGAGGTTCATCTTTTCAACCGACAAGAGGTATTAGACAAGGTAATCATTTATCCCCTTATTTGTTCGTATTGGTGATTGAGAAACTATCTCATCTTATTCAAAGTGAAGTTCGGTGTGGTAATTGAAAGCCCTTCCTTTTCAAGAAAAATGGTATGTCAATTTCTCATCTCTTTTTTTTGGATGATTTATTATTACTTGCTGAGGCTAATATAGAGCAAACTTGGATTATCAAGGCGTATTTAGATTATTTTTGTGAGGCCTCTGGGAAAAAAGGTGAATGCTTTTAAATCAATAATTTATTTTTCTAAAAATGTGGGTCATTTCAAAAGACACGAAATTAATCAATTCTTGTGATTTACTCCTACAACCGATTTGAGTAAATATTTAGGGTTGCCATTACATCACTCTAAAGTGTCTAAATAAATTTATCAAAATATATTAGACAAGATGGATGAGCTTCTGGCCAGTCGGAAGATTAAAAATTTGTCAATAGAGGCTAGATATACCCTTATTTCATCTGTTGCTTCGGCCATTCCGATGTATACAATGCAATCGGCTTCATTACCTATATCAATTTGTGCTAAAATTGATAAACGCTAAAAAAGATTTCTAAGGGGAGGAACATGTACTAGTAGAAAACTTCCCCTTATTGCGTGAGATAATGTTTGCATTTCTAAGGATGAAGGAGGCCTTAGCCTTATGAGTGCTAGTATGCAAAATAAGGCTTTTATAATGAAGTTAGGCTGGGCCTTAATATAACGAAGAGATGCTTTATGGGTTCGGTTTATACGTAAGAAATATATAAATGTGGGGATGATATTATCCCAAAGGTGGAGGCTAGGCGAGATGAGTCACAGATTTGGAAGGGTATTAGGCATTCGTGGAGTGATACTAGAAAAAGAGTTGAGTTGAAGTTTGGGGATAGTTTGACTATCCGTTTTTGGCAATATTTTTTTCTTCCTCATCATGATAAGTTATGTGATCATGCTTTAATTAATCTGGGTGCAGATACTATGGATTTGAAGGTTGCAAAGTATTTCTCACCATCTCGAGGATGAGATTTCAATAAACTAGTGAGACTTCTTTAGAGTTTTGTCTTAGGGAGTATTCAGCAGATTCGTGTGAATTCATCTGGTAGGTGTGGTGATAATTTGATCTTGACTCTATCCAGTGAGTTCTCGGTGAAATTAACTTATGGAATTTTAAAAAGGAATTCTCCTAATCCTAGTAGAAGAGTATGGAGAGAGGTTTAGAAAGTTAAGGCCCCATAACTTTGTAAACACTTCATCTAGTTATGTTTGAGAGGTCGTTTATTAACAAATCTAGAAAGAGCTAGTAGAGGTTTAAGTGGTATCCATGTATGTGCTTTTTGTGATGTTAGGATGAAAGATATCATGCATGCAATTAGACATTGTAAGCTTGCTAGATATGGGTGGGAATTACTTTTTCCATCTCCTTTGCGAAATAATTTTTTCTCCATTAGTCAATCGT
>JBAGKO010000005.1:11126725-11138097 GCA_037177275.1 Acacia concinna | reverse complement strand
TTGGAAAGTTAAGGCCCCACAACGTTGTAAACACTTCCTTTGGTTATGTTCGAGAGGTCGTTTATTAACGAATCTAGTAAGACCTGGTAGAGGTTTAAGTGGTAGCCCTATTTGTGCTTTTTGTGATGTTGGGACGGAAGATATTATACATGCAATTAGAGATTGTAAGCTTGTTAGAGATGGGTGGGAATTACTTTTGCCACCTTCTTTGCGAAATAAATTTTTCTCCATTAGTCAACTGTTTTTGTGGGTGGATTGGAATTTATCTCAAAAAAGTGAGGTTATGGGTGTTAAGTGACCAATTTAGTTTGCTGTATTAGCACGTCAGACATGGCTTAATCGTAATATGGGGTGTTTTTTAGGGACATCGATTAAGTCATCTCCAGGTGCTTGCTAAGGTTCGTGCAATAGTTTTATGTTCTCAAACTTTTGCAATATTTCCAACTGTCAGGTCGAATTCAAATACTTGTTTGTAAATGTAGTGAAATATAATGTTGATGGATTGGCTTATGGCGGACGAACAGCTTGTGGTGGTGTAGCTCGGGATCATGCAGGAGTTGTGTTAGAGGGGTTCATGTTTAGAATTGGTTGGGGGACAGTTTTACATGAGAAACTGTGGGTTGTAGTTTGGGGGTTTAAAAGGGCTTGGGAGAGGAATTGGTGAAAGGTAATGGTCGAGACTGACTATTGGGAGGTGGTAGAGCTGATTATAATAGGATAGGGCAAGATTACCAAGAAGGAGGATTGTTAACTGAGATTAAGAATTTTCTAGTAAGGGATTGACAGGCTTCTTTAGTTTGGTGTTGTCGAGAGACGAACATGGCTGCTGACAGATTGGTAAGGAGGCTTATCAGCTTACGGAGGGTTTTCATGGATTTGGTGCTACTCCATTTTTTTTACTGATATCTTGTGTTCTGATGTGGTGTGGTAGTTTTTTTTCCTTATCATAAAAAAAGTATTGATTATAGTTGCATGAAGAGAGTTCAAATGGCAAGGGTATGAATGATGAGATCGTTTGGAATATGAATGGAGGTTAAGAACTTAAACTCTCGTATTAAAAAAAAAAGATATGTTTGATTTGTTTTTTAAGATAAAATTCCATTAAAATAGCAAATGATGTTACATATTAAAATCCTGTAGCTTAAACAGGACATGATTGTAGAGAAACAAGAAAAAATTCTAATAAATTCTCTATATTCTGAAGAGTTTGTATATGAATGCTGTTTTAATTCTCTATCTTTTGAAACCATATCTTCCTGCAACAAAACAAGGTTAATGACTCATTTACCTCTAAGTTAAAAAGAGGGCATCTAACAATCTAGATCAACAATGCTTTTAGTCCTATTATTGCTAAGTGACTTATTAAAATAACTTTCTTCCATTGAATGCATTGCACTAGCTGACCTTGATAGCATATGAAAAATCTCATAATTTAATAGGGATTAGATCTTTCAAAATCAATAATAATACTCTAACTAGTTGCAAGAATATTGTTCAATGACGCCAAAATATTCATAGCCTGAGGACAGTTGAGGTTGACATTGTCCTTTATGAGAAAAGTAAAATACTAAGGACAATAAGAGTAATAAAATAATTGTATATGATATTATATTTTTATTACAACTCCATATTTAATGAATTTATGTTTGTTAAATGGGAGAATTTTAGAAAAATACCTCCCTAAATTCCAAAACCCTAAAAGGGATGTTAATATTTCAAAAAGACACTAAGGTATTATGGATTAAATTGGAGTTTTAAAATTCGCTGACATGAATAGTAGTGATTTTCGCAAGATGAGTAATGGTTTTCGCAAGAAGAGTAATGGATTTCGCTAGTCCGTGTTAACCACACTTTCTCCCCTTCAAAATTCGCTAACGTGAACAGTATTGTATTTTCACTATTTGAATAATGGTTTTCACAAGAAAAGTAATGGTTTTGCTACTTTGTGCTGATCACTTTCTCTCTCCCCTCCTCTGGCGGCACTGTTCATTAGACACTGACACTGTTTATCTGACAGAGAAGAGAAAGGAATCTACCCGTGACGTGAACAATGTCGGATTTTCACCATTTGAGTAATGGTTTTCACAAAAAAAGTAATGGTTTTCGCTACTTCATATTGGTCACTGTTCATGTTAGCAAAATTTCAAAACCCTAATTTGGTCCATAGTACCTTAATGTCTTTTTGAAATGTTAGCATCTATTTTGGGGTTTTTGAATTTGGGGAGGTATTTTTCTAAAATTCTCCCTTGTTAAATTATCTTCATATATACAAGAAATATTCATTGGAAAAATATTTAGGTTAAAAATCACATGTGATAAAAAGCATAATTTAAATTAAAAAAAAAGATATGTTTGATTAATAACAGATGATAAACATTATTTCACTATAAATTTAAATTGAAAAAAAAGTATAAAACTATGTGTGATTAGAGAACTTTACAAAACTATACTTGTATCAAATTCTTTACATCCATTTCGTTAAATTCTTTAATTACATGTGTTCATGTATCCTATTTATTGTATTTGATTTTATAATTAAATGATAATAATTTAAATATAGGATACATAGTGACATATAATTAGAGAATCTAACAAAATAAATTTAAAGAACTTAACCTAAATATTTTCCATATTTACAAATACTTTACATTAGGAACTAAGGTTCATTTGATGATGATGATGATAAAATCAAGTCATTTTCCATTTCATTATCATTTTCTGGTCCCTGATTGTTAATATTATTTGACTTATTGCACCACCGCTTGGGCCCTAGTCAAATCCTGCACTCGAAGATTCTACTTTTCCACATTTGGCGACAAACTGGGTCGAAGAAATTTATCAGGGGGGTAAAATTGTTTTGGAGTCTTCTCTCATGGTAATTTTATTTTAAAAGTTTTAAAATTTACATGTGTATGAAAATTTAGAAGTTAATAGTCTATATATTATCTATTTTATTTTTTTAAGTAAAAATTTACCCTAAAACTTTTAAATATAATTTTTTAAAGAAATAAATTAGTTGACAGATAGATTTTTATGACAAATTTTCATCTTAACAAAAATAAAGTGAATGACATGTGAATTGCTAACTCAACATATTTGATCAACTAACAATCAAAATTAAAAAAAGATAACAGCAGGCCCCTTCCAAAACAAAATTGCCCCTTATTGAAAACTTATAAAACAATTTTACCTTTAATTGAAAACTTATAAAACAATTTTGCCTTTAATCTATTCAATAACGAGGACATCAGAATTATAAAAATATCAAGATAAAATGCTCCCCATCAATATTGCCCCCATGATGAGCACTATTTAATTAGTAGGTTAAAAAAATTTGATGAAAAATATATTTTGAAAGCCAAATCAGTTATTTATTAATCATAATAAAATGACATGATCTCTTTAACAGTGTTTTTATTTATATATTATAGAATAAAGGGGTAAAATTGCAAGTCTAGAGATAATTTTGCCAAGAAGTCTTATAAGGGACAATTTTATACCGAAAGTTTCAGCAGTGGGGTAATTTTGTTTTTGCTGCCAATTGTCCGTTAATTCACCAAATATGTTAAACTAATAGTTTATATGACATCTACTTTATTTTTATTTAGGTGAAAATTTGTTTTGGAAGTTTTAAATCGGTTAATTTTGATCAAATATGTTGAATTGACAGTCCACATGTCATTTATTTTATTTTTATTAAAGTAGAAATTTGTCTTAAAAGTCCTTTATCATCTAATCTATATTTTTAAAAATTAGAATTGAAAATTTAGGTACAAATTTTCATCTTAACAAAAATAATAAATGACCTGTAGACTATAAGTTGAACAAAACGGTCAACTGATTGCAGCGGTAAAATTGCTCATTTTTAAAACTTTTGACAAAAAATTACCTTTTATAAAGCTTTCAGGGCAAAATAGGCAATACTTGACAAGTTTGCCCCTTCACCCTGTATTATATTGCACTCTGCCATCTCCTTTGCATCATCGCATCGTCAACAATGTCTCAAATATTCCTGTACTCGTTCATCATCTTCTTCTTCATCAATCTTCTCTTCCCTTCCTTTGCTGATGTCGGTACTGCCGCTCAATATTCTCCTCCATATTTACGTATGTTAATGTTCTCTTCAAACTTCTCTAAACTGATTAATTTACTGTAATTCTCATATTGATATGATTCAAATTATCTAATGAAGTTATTTCTATATGGTACGATATATAGCGACGGGGTGCTATGGCGGCGAGGCCTTACAGTTCCCGTCGAGCTACCTGTTTGCGGCGGCCGGAGATGGAATATGGGATAATGGGGCGGCGTGTGGGAGGCAGTACTTGGTAAGGTGCATAAGCGCAGAGAAACCCAGGACTTGCATTCCGCAGCAGAGCATTCAGATCAAGATCGTTGATTATGCCGTCTCCACCGTGTCGACTCCATCAACCACCGGAACCACCATGGTTCTCTCTCAGAAAGCTTTCCAGACTATTGCTAATTCATCTGCTGCTCTCATCAATATAGAGTTTCAACAGTGAGTTTTATCTTTCTCCCTCTTGCTTCTTCTACTCCTACGAACAGTTTGCTGTGATGCCTCAAACTCATAACGATATTAAGTAATTATATAATCCTATGTTCTTAAGTTTAATAGTACAAGTGAAAATTAAAGAATTGAAACTTTAAAAGAACTAACAATTCTAAAACCTCAGAATGAGAATCATCGTATACCTAGGTATCTAATTTTATTTGTTTTAAATCGTTTTGACTCAATCTGACTATATCTTTTTGTGCAGGGTTTGAAATACACACACACACACAAACCTATATTAAGAGCATGATTCAATTTGTTGTGATTCTCTCGGAGGGTGAAATGATGAGAAGAAAGATCTTATTTTTAAGTGTTTTGCAACTAAAATTCTTGAAATTTTCTTGTGGGGTCCACATGTTTCTACGTTCCTGTTTTAAATTTCAGAGTATGGAATCCTGCGGCCAGTCAATGTTAAAAGTGCTTATAGACGATTTCAATCAAATTCTTGTAAGGAAGTTTCCTATGTGATTTCTGGCTTTTGAATGCTTCTGTGAGAGTTATTTCAGGCAATTTCTTTTCACTATTCCAATCTGTTTCCCTTTGGTCACTTCAGAACAGAACAAATCATAGAAGTGAATTCTCCAGTCTTGGTCTCCTTAACAGAAATTTTCCAGCAACCAATATTATATTAAAACTAACATACAATTATTTATGTTAAATTTAGAGGTCTTTGTGAGCAACAATAGATTGAGTCGTCTGTGGATTATTTTATTGCATCGATTTAATTAAAATTCTAATGAAATATTGACACTCCTCTAATTCTTCTACCTATCATACAAAATGATGTTAATGCTTATGTTTTTGAACTCCTTAAACCCTTTCTGTTGGACTCATACTCAGCAAAGGAAAACAAAAACATATATGCCTCCGTTAAAAAGCATAAGGAGTAGAGGAACCAGGTCTAACTATCTTTTCAGAACTGACAAACAAAAGATGATCACCATCTCTAATCACATCTAGATCATCAATTTCAGCTCCCTCCTTGCTCATAATCCTAGAAACAATTATACCAAATCTATGAGCTCCAATCTCAAGTAGATCCTTAAAGTTTCCTGGTAAAAGCACAATTTTTCCTGCAATATCAGACTTTTCAGGACAACTAATTGTTACTCTCGCTTGGTGATGTCCATGGTTCCTGCCTGTTCTTGCAATTCTTCCAGCATACCTCTCGGGAGTTGAATTCGCTGGAGTTGGAGCCTTAGGCTCCACGATAGACTGAAACATGGCCTTAATCTCCTCATGTCCCTGTTGATCTGCTAGAGCTCTTGGCTTCCAACCAATCCTGTCTGGTTTATCCACGTCAGCGCCTTGTTCCAAAAGGAACTTGACAATCTCAACATTGCATTCACAGACCGCAACATGTAATGCTGTGGTCCCATCATAATTCCTAGGAAGTGACACATCTCCTCCATGTTTCACTATATCCTTGAGCAAGTTCAGATTATTCTGTTCAGCGGCAACACATGCAAATTGACCCACATCTCCACATTCTAAGTTAGCGCCATTTTCTACTAACAGCTCGCTCACTGACTCATGACCTCCCACTATAGCCTCCCATAATGGGACATTACCATCATAATCTGCATATGAATTAAGCCTAACTTGTAAGTTGAGTAGTATTTCTGATGTCTGTAAATACTCCGGACGGTGTTCATGTTGGTTTGTCTTGTTATACATTAGAAGCACAGAATTAGAAAAAGAAAAGAAGAAAAACCAAGGGACAAGACAAGTTTACCTCTAATGTTTGGATATGCCCCATGGTCCAAAAGAAGTATGACATTGTCCAAGCTTCCTTTGCATGCTGCTATGTGCTGAAAATGCAGGTATAGATTAACAAGGTTATTGAATCTAACCCAAATGAAGGGAGGGGGAGAAAAAGAATGTTTCACTTTCTCATACCAAAGCAGTCCTTCCTTTGTTGTCGGATTCATTTGGATCCAAGCCCCGATTCAACAATTGATGCAGCAACCAGTCATCTCCTCTTAATGCAGCGAAGGAGAGACTAAGCGGTAGGTTCACCCTACCACTAGCTAGCAAGTTCTCTGTAGTCACTAGAATTCCGTCCATAAATGGGTCCTTAAGCTCTTTCAAATGCTGCGACAAACACACGCAAGCACGCTCCGTAGTAAGCCAAGCATTTCTTTGTTTCTATTTTCTTTTGAACGCTTAAATAAAGATCTGAGGGTATTATCATGTTAGGCAGACCTTAAGAAGATTATTCATTATTATGTTCCCATCTCCAACGTTGGAATGAATAGCATTTAAAAATGTAGTGCGATTCAGCCTCAGTAGCTGGCTCAATCTCTTGGTTCGAACCGTAAAGGGTTGTAGTCTATAGCAAAGCACTCCGATCTCACCGATGAGATCACCAACTTTTGCCTCGCCTACAACCTGCATCAGTAGTCATAATTTAGAATCATCACAAGTAACACAGGTTCATGTAATTATAGATTAAAATTTCACATCGGTTCAAGTAATCACACTTGCCTCTTCGACTCCATTTTTTACAACTAGCATGTCCTGTTGATTCAAACATCAGAAACCGCATCCAGTAAGATAGATCTCAAGGAAGGAATGGTCAGAGATAAGTTACATAAATACCACAACACCAGTGACTATTATATAAAGATCAGTTGGTTCTTCGTTCTGCAAGATAACATCTTCTTTTGGGGGAAAATACTCTGCTTTCATCTCTGTTACCTATTGAAGTTACATAAAGAAAGCATGCCCATTTAATGAAAAGAAAAAAATTTCTCAGAAGAGAGAGGATTCAAAAATTTTCTGGCTGAGAGAGGATATTGCGATTACCAGTTGAAAAATCAAGTTCTTTGAAACTCCAGAAAAAAGGTAGACTTCATCCACCACAGAGTAGAAAAGATTACGTGAGATGCTTGATCTGATGGCTTTAGGAAGAGTTTCAAGGCTCTCGTGATGCTGCAATCCCTCTGAGTCTGTTCTGAACCTCAAGCACATGTGTTCAAGCATCTGATCTTTCAGACGAGGAGGCAAATGGTTCCTTTCCGCAAAATTTGAGGCAGCTTGTATGGTATCCCTCTGCAAATAATATACCAAACCTTTAAACTTCACGAACTTCTAATTGAATTCCTAAGAACAGTCTTAGAAATACACAAGTTTCGCTCAAGTAAATCAATATAACTTCAGCAACATTCCCAATAAAAATAATTTGCTTACAAATCTACTGGTTCGACTTGTGCCATGGACAATTAAGTTGGTCATATTACCAATCAAATAAGACGTCAACCCCAGATTGAAGAGCATGTAAAAGATGTTAAAGACCATCTCTGACGTATTCACTGGATGCAAATCGCCATAACCAACCGATGTTAAAGTAGTGATAGACCAATACATAGAGTACACATATTTTGTGTACAAGTTATCTTCATGGAATTCTTCCAATGATGACCCGATCCAAGTCCGTCTAGGATCATGATGACGTGAAGCAATGTAATAGAAGAAGCATCCGGCTAAGTGAACAGAAAAGAGGGTTACCTACATATATACATCAATAACCCAATATACTAAGTGATAGAACTTGCGTTTGATATTATTGATGAAATCATAAATCAAGCTTAGAAACGTACACAGATAAGCTTAATACACCGAACCCAGAAGTAGTTATAGTGTATGTCCTTCTCCAGTCTGCTCACAAGAACCAGAAAAACCATATTGGAAGTAATAAAATCAAAATTCTAACAATCAATTGTTTATTAGTTTGAATCTACGGTTTCATGTATGACGAACAGATTGCGTACCTTACCTAGCAAACAGGGCACTGACTCTACGGAGTCGCCAAAGGCGAAGCATGTTGAAGAGTCCATAGGATTGAAACGGTGCGATGGGAACCTGGCGAGCGAGCTCGGAAGGGATGATGGAGATGAAATCGAAGACGAACCAAGTCTTGAGATATCTGGAGGCAATGGCCTTGCGATCCTCAACCATGAGGAAGGTGATTTTGTCAATGTAAGCAACGAAGAAGGTGAGAACAATATCCACAGCGAAGAGTCCATTCACAACATTGTCCGTGATGGAGAGGAACCGTACTGGCTTGTCCAAGAAGCCGAACTCAAATGGCGATACCCATGCAGTGTACAGCACCAGAAGCACCAGAAAGTTCACCCACAACCTATATATAGTTATGGACCAAAAAAGAAAAAGAAAAAGAAACTATATATAGTTAGAAAAAATTCCAAAAAAAAGACAAGAGAAATAGGGAAACCTTAATTCAGTACAGCGAATCAAGAAATCTCAAATGAGTCTTTTTGTATTTTTTTTGCGTAATTACAAAAATGTCACTGGATTTTTAACACCAGAAGCATTCAGGTACTACGTATTTACGCTTTAAGTTGTTTGTGCTGATGTTGTTAATTGAGATAGTCTTGTTGTGAATTAAGATACTCATATTATTAAAAATTCAGTGGCTTTTTTGTAATTATGTAAAAAAGTACAAAAAGACTAATTTAACATTTCCCGATTTCGTTGTACTGAATTGAGATTTCCTTATTTTCTTTATCTTTTTTTGGGATTTTCCCATATAGTTATATAAGTTCATTTTATTTGTTTAAAAATAAAAATTACAGGTAATTTTTAGAGAAAATTTCAGAAAAAGACATTTGAAATAAAGAAAAGACAAATCAGAACAACGAAATCTAAAATCCCAAATCAATCCATTTGTATCTTCTTTTTCTGTAATTACGAAAGTGCCACTGAAAAAACAAGAGTATCTTAATTCATAATAAGAGTATCTCAATTAACAGCACCAAAAGCATTTGGTACTACGTATTTTTGTTGTGAATGATTTGTGCTGGTATTATTAATTGAAATACGCTTGTTGTGAATTAAGATACTCGTGTTGTTAAAAATTCAGTAGCACTTTCATAATTATTAAAAAGAAGGTAAAAATGGACTGATTTTATATTTTTGATTTCATTGTTCTTATTTATCTTTTCCCTATTTCAAATATCGTTTTTTAAAATTTTCCATAATTTTTATCCATACATACATAATACGAATACATGATATTCGTTTTCCAAAAAAAAATTCCATGATAATAGACAATAATAAAAATAATAATAAAAGGTTGGAAATGCCTCATAGGAGATTAAACGGAATCTTAACCCATCAATTTAAATAGAAAAATGCACTTTACACGTGTGGGTGTTTTTAAGATTGCAAAATACTCTATTTAAATAAAAAAAAGTATATTTCAGTTGAAAAAAATTAAGAGTTAGTATTATTGTTTGTTCGTATCGTTTAACCGAATTTTGTTCTTGGTCATCGTAATTTCAAATCATTAGTTTTTATCCATTTAGCTTTATAAGGATTTGATCCGGGTTTAGGGAATAGGAGTCAACATCAAAATTAAACTTGTTAAAAGCATAGGGATCCTTCGTTAAATTTAAACTAAATATTTATAAAACTAGATGACGAAAATCCAACAATTTTAAATTACAGGAAGTAAAATCAGAAAATTATCGCAGAAAATAAATATGAGTAAGAGACATTAAATAAGAGGTGTACCGCTGTTTTAGTGGATATTTGAGATATATATATATATATATATATATCTGGTTGAAGGAAGGGAGGCATGCATGCATGAACCCAGAAAGCTAAGAGGGATTAAGACGCAAATAATGAAAAAAGAAGGATGATGAATCATAATGATAATTAGTTAGTTAATAATAATGAAATGATTAATGAATTAATTAACCTGTAACGGCGGTCATAAGGGGAGAAAATGCAGGTCTTGAGGCTAATTCTGGGGGAATGGCTGGCTCCAAGGGAAGGCAATATTCCTGTAGACACACTGAAATGGTTGGCCTCTCTTGACATTGACACTTCTATCTCCTCCTCCTCCCTCCTCATATCTCTCCACATTAATAAACAATCAAAACCTTAATCTCTCCCTAATCTCATTCCTCTCTCTCTTCTCTCCCACATATATCATTATTTCAAACCACCTTAATTATACATACATCTATCTCTCTTTCCCTCTCTAATATCATCCACCCACCTACTTTTAGTCTTTTATATATTATTCTCTGCTTCTGCTCTAATATAATTGCTTCTGCAATATAAGCAACCACAAGTACAACGTACTTGATTAATTAATCTCCAACATCCATTCTAATTCTTGCCATTCATTGATTCTTATATATATGTATTTTTAACTTGTTTAAAAATAGAAGCATGAATATCTATATATATATATATATATCTCCCCTTGTTAATCACATCTCCCATATATTATTCCTCTTGTTTTAAAATTGCCTTCTCTGCTGCTCATCTTTAATTCATTCATTCATTTTTTGAAGGGGTTAATGTAGATCTCAACTCTTTGAAGATTTGTGTAGCCTTTATAACTAATTACATAGGACGAAACAACAAGTGGTGTTATACTGTGAATTTGGAAGGGGGTCATGAAATACTTGATGCTCATTCAGCAACAATCCCCTCAAGTTATTATAAACTCTCTGTGGATGGTGCATTCCTGGAACTTCTCTGCTCGGCAGCTTATGGAGGAGACATATGGTACCCACAAGGTAACTTCTATGGGGATTCATGATAAGAATTCAATAGGAGGGATTTTTAAACGCTGAGTTATGGGGCTGCTTAACTGGTTTAAAGCAAGCTTGGGACATGGGTATAAGGAAGGTAGTTTTACTTACAGACTGTCTTGATGCCTAGATGTTAGAAATTTTAATATATATATTTAAATGTGTATATATATTGTATATATTTATTTATATTATTATATATTTTATGTTATTATTTTAATATA
>JBAGKO010000005.1:11104920-11115324 GCA_037177275.1 Acacia concinna | reverse complement strand
TACAATAGTAATGGAAGAGTGTGACTGATCATATCAGAGGGCCCATCATGTGATGTGAGGATGCATATTTATAACAAGTATGCCTGGGCCGGGAAGCCCCCTCATGGTGGGGTAGGGGTTAGTGATGATAGGAGAAATAAAACATATTGTTGCTTATTTCTGCGTAAATTTGAAACCGGACATGTTCTTCAAAGGAAGCATGTGCTTACACATAATCGGGAGGGCATAAATAGGAGGATAGCTAGCAAATGTCATTTTCTGTGCCATATGCATCTATTAGCAGTAAGACCTTAAGGAATAGGGAAACCTGAATTTATTGGCAATAAGGACTGGTAGGTTCACCTATGCTATCATTTCATATATGCTGCTTCTCACTCCCACTTTCTCTCAACCTTGTTGTGATCATTTTGGATTCTTTTGCTCTAGCACATTTCAATCTCTCATCCCTTGAAGCTAATACAGCACTTAAGAGTTGAACAGCTCAATATTAAGGTTCTTGAGCTTTGAAAGAGTAGTGTGTTTGATACATGGTATATACACAATGTACAAACACAAGTAGGTTTTCATGCCTGTGAGATTTAGTCATTTACACATTATACACACTTAAACACACAAATACACAATATTTCCATCTGCTAGCCTGACACCTGACAACTAAATAGCACTGTTATATTGCCCTTATTTTTGACTTCATAGGCTGGCCTTCCTTCACTTTGTCAGACCATCAGCTTTGTCTTCATTATGGATTCGTTTCTATTATATTAAGCATTAGCTTTCATCAAGGGCTTGTTTTGCTCATGGCTTTTAGGTCAAAATCAGAGAAGAAAACGATTAACCTTAATAAGGAAATCAAGAGAGTCGTTTGTGCCCTTGAGGTTAAAAAGGAGACGTACTGAGGTGAAAGTAAACCTCATGTACATGTAAGACAGGGTGTTTGGAAAGGGACATAATTTAACAAGGATGGTTCTAAAAGGGACAAAACCAGGAGCATTAATAAGCTGCCTTGTGGCTTTACCTTCATTTGTCTGCAGCAACAATATAATGCCGTTATTTTTTTCACCCAAATGAAAAAATAAATAAATGCAGCTATTTGAAGAGAAATACTTTGGGAAGGTAGTGATTGGTGAACAAAAGTTAACTTGGTCTCGTCACAACATAGATTGCTGTTTTCCAACTGAAAAAGTGAAATGCATCCCCTCGATTCACGAGGGATTGAGGTGGGTCTAAAATATAATATTCCCTTTGTTTAATTATTTATTAATATAAAATTAGTAGGGCTTCAAATCGTAGATGCTTGCATAATTTTTTTCCCAAGGAAAATACTTGCATCCGGGCATTAGCTGGTTGCATCAAATGTACGGACTTTTCATCTGTCTGTGATTCTCATGCATCACTTCTCACTGCCAGAGGTTGTTATCTATGCGTACCCAAAAACAAACCTGGCCCTTCTGTCTTTTGCTTTCTCTCTGAATGAAACAACGTTTTATAGCCATGTGATTTCCTTCCTCATTTCTCTTTTCCAAAATTAACCTCGTCCACTTGGTGTTTTGCACTTTTGCTTCTTTCTCCCTAAAACACCTTCTAATTAAGACAGTCACGCTGAAAAAGCCAATTATCCTCTTTCCTTTTCCAAGGTCCTACAGTTTAGGGGTGTCTTGGAGATTTGCCCGACTGTAATTTCTTTTCAGGGGGTGATTTTTAGGGCATCCTCTGGGCTAGTACATGTAGGACTTCACATCTGAAGTGCTTCCTAGCGGAATCAAAACCACAAATTTAGAAAGAAAGATACTGCTAAGCTCTGTCCTTTTGGTTTTGAACTCCTCCCTTTTGATTTTGTTCTATACTTGTTGATTAGATTATGCTAGTGACAAGAGAAAGAACAAATCTTGTTAGTTTGAATATAGAATTTGTTCTATACTGCAGATGTGTATTATCTTGTTTCATTTGGGAAGTATGTCAGAAACACAAGCTGCATAAGTAACCAACTGTTACAACATTATGTTTGAATCATGTTTCAGTGGCATCATGCAAAAGGAATATGTGTAGGGAAAGGATGATGTTTACAAGGGGGAAGATATATTAATTTGTTAAACTAGGTGGGGGACCCTGCTTGAAACATAAACAAGTTGTGCAGCTCTGTGGTGGGGACTGAGTTGATGTAGCGTAGGGCTTTGGGACAATGAGATGTGCATGACACTATCTGTTTAAATGTGAAGTGTGGGAAGAGGCTGGACCAAAAAAAAAATGGCATGACACGTGGCATTTCTTGATTTGGCATGACTGTACAGGGAGGGAGGAGCTTGCAGCATTTGAATAGGCAATGACAACCTTAATCGCGTGGAAGAAAGCTCCATTTCATGTTGGGATCTTATTGCACCTTACCCTCCTACTACAGAGGATCCCAGCCCACCATTGTTTTTTCCTTAGGTTAGTATTTGATGTACTTCTCTGCACACAAGTTACTGAACTATGTGAATCTAAGTTATAAGCTAGGCTAAAGCTGAATGCTCATTATGTACGACTTTTCTAACTTTTCTTGCAAGCGGAAAAAAAGAAAGTAAAACTAAATTGAAGATTTGAGGATTTTGGCACTGGTAGCATCTAACATCTTATTTTCTATCTTTTGCTTATTGCTAAAGCATACTCAATCGCATGCCTTGATTGATATATATCGTGAACTTGAGCGTTTACTTTGTCCCTTTGACCCTCTAATAATAATGAATTGTGCATTTTCTTGGCCATTGTTCTGTTTAATTGTTTATTTTATACAAGAGACATTATTACTAATCTCATCATTAAAGGTTGATGGGAGATCTTGTAAAGGCAAATTGTTTTTGCATATGGATTTGGTATTGAGTAGCAAATCAGATTTGATATTAACTCCACTAGTCTTCTATTTAATCCAAGGTCAAGAAAGTTATCTCACATAAAGGCAATTTGAAAGCATATTGAGCTTGCCCGATATAGAAGGACAAGTGGATATGCATATCCTCAGCATGCCCATAAACAATTATAAAATAATATCACAAGAGGCTGATGAGTATTTGTTTAAAGGACCAAATGATCTCAAGTAGGAGATTTGTGATATGGTGGGAAGGAGATTTGCTACCAAATCTTATGTGCATATCCCTTTGTTTGCTCTCATAGCTTCTGCCATCTAAATACTTTTTATGGCTTTTAAATTTAGCTTCTTCTAATTGCTATTAAGACAGGCGTGGCCATGAGGAAAATAAAATTACGTGTGAGCATTGGAACCAATTATTGTCAATTATTTCCTTGGCTTTTGGTTTGAACTGTTCTATGATTGCATTCAATTATTCGTTTACTCTATTAATTCCCGAATTTATTTTCAACACACTTTTTTGAGTATTTTAGTCTAAGATTGAAGCATGCTTTATAGTGGTCTATTAATCATATTGGATGTTTTCTTCATTGTCCTCATATATTTTGTTAGATACCCTCAATTAATTACCCAAGAGCCTAGCCTAGCCATCTACTTTGAAAATTAAGCGGTTGACTAGGCTTTTTAAACTTTCACTTGAAAGTAACTTAGAAAAAACCGATTTGATGGATCAGTTATCTCAACTCCAATTTTCTGATATTCCATTGGTGGGAAAACAGAATATTGATCCAAAAATTCTAATAACCCTCTTTCCACCTTTTTGATGTGTGATGGCGTTATGTTTTGATTGATTTTACAAGTAAATCTTTTTCATTCACTTTTGAATAATATCAAATGACTGGCTAGTGTTGTCCATGGATCTGTACTTATCTGTGTATGTTCAAGTGCGTGCTTTGTCACATGAGAGTTTAATAACAGCCAAAAGGAGAGTTCAAGGTACTTAATCTATTTGGTAAGGAATTTCCATTTGTCTTTTTATCAGTTCATTGTTGTTCCAACAAGTACTGCAATGATCTAAGAATGTACTTCTTCTTCTTCTTTTTTTTTGGATAAAAAAAATTGTATGCTTGCCTCTGTCAATTGGGTCTAGTATGACAAATAAAGATCAGAACTATTTGAATGTTTAACTATTAGAGCTCTGTAATGATCAATGAGTGATAATCTTGGAAAAGTCTCAAAGCTCAAAAATAAATGCTCTAACAATTAGAAAAGTAATTAATAGCTAATTATCTTTTAATGTCTGGTTATGGACTTGAATATTAAAATCACAAAGTGGAAAAGAAAGGAAGCATATGTGCTGCTGCTTTTTCCTGGTCTGCAACAAAAGCAAACAATACAGATTCAGCCAAATGTTACACACACAAACACAAACACACAGTGTTATAGGATAGTGAACATGCAGGGTGGCAGCTTTTTTATTGGATTAAATAAATGAATCTTTTGGGAAATATGAAAAAGGAGAAAGATGGGATGGCGTTAAAAAATTTTACCACACCTGATACTGCAGCCAGAGTTAGACGCAGGCTTTATCATATAATTGGAGAATAGTGGCCATTTTCGAAAACTCCAGGCGACTTACTTTGATTTGCATATTCTTGTTTGTCTTTTTCTCTTTAAGATTTTGCAGAGAAAAAAGTTTTTTTGCCACATCAGCCTCATGACAGGATTCTCTCTATCTTTTTTAGAAAGTCCCCATCCCCCTCTCAGCACTCATCCCCTGTTCTTCTGTGTCTCTGATGTATTCTGCAGAATTCCTCTCAGATAATCTAAAACAAAGTGATTACAGTCCCTAATCATAATTACTAACATTATCCTTGTTAGGAATCCTCTGAAACACACTCTCTCTGTTAGATTCTTATATACATATCATCCCAGATGGGTATTTTATTTGTGTTTTGAGGCTTGTAATGTTACATGAGAGCCTATCAGACTAAGACATGAAAGAGAGAGTCGTTCTGTATTAAAGACTGATATTAAATAAAAATGCAGTATTTCATGGAGGGGTTATAAATAGAGTAGGACCCATGGTCCCAAAGTGTCTTTGGAGTATTAGGACAAGATTAGTAGAGGGAGGGTTTTGAGTGCTGGGTCAACCACAGCATATTTCCCCACCTTCTCTGCCTCTTGCCATACACTAACACTAACTCCTTTAAACTTGTTCCCATGTGCTCTTCCCTCCTCCACCAACATTCCAATACCCCTCAACCTCCTTTCTGCTCCCCCTTCCCTTCCCTTCCTTACAAACAACAAATATTACTTGCACATATACACACCCTCCTTCCTTGTGTCTCAGTTTTCATAATTTTTATCTGCCTCTTATCTAGAAAGGTTATTGCCGTGTAACCTGGAGGTCACGGGCTAAAATCCTAAAAAGAGTCTTCCACTCTTCCTATATGTGGTGGGTAAGACTGTATAGCATTTGTCCCTCCCCAGACCCACCTGATGGGAGCCTCATTTGGGTCGTTTTTTTTCTGCCTACATCATGGACCTTCTATTTGTATCTGTTTTGCTTTCTTTCAAACTTTTGTTATTGCTGTTGGTAATTATTATATGGTTCTATTTTAGTGGTTTTTTATTCACAACTAACTTGTTAGCTTAGCTCGGTACAGATTTATAATTTTGAGGCTCTATATATCTAGCTTCTTGTGCTAATCAAAAGTTGTATATCTATATATATAGAGAGAGAGAGATTGCGTCCTGCTCTCTGAGAGTTCTGCTTATTTGGCTTATTCATTGACAATTATTGATGAGTTGACTCAACAGGTTTTTTCTTTCTGTTTTTTACATTTGTATATCTCCATGTGTAATAACATATTCCTGTGATCATTTGTCGTGGAATCTCTTGTATTAATTTATTCCTTTGATATCTATATATGTCCTTCTGGAAGCCCATTTTGATAATTTTTTCCCTGAAAAAAAGAGAGACAAGTCTGTGTGAACCAGAGTGATATTTTGCACGCAAGGTATTTAAACTTTCCAAAAAGAAATATCATGAAAGTGAAGGAATAAGAAAATGAAGATCAACCATAAATATGAAGAACTCACTTTCAACATTGTTTAAGCTGCTATAATGGGTATATATAAAATGTAGGCATGTTAATTACACTTAAAGGTATCTTTAATCACGCGACACATGTTTCTTGTTACTCACAAACCTTGCTTTGAAAATACAGCTCCCGCATATTTTTTTTTCCTTAATTGATATATATATAATAAGTAAAATGGAAAAATTTTAATTTCTAGTACTAAGTCATGTATTTATAGAAATAATGGGTGTGTGACCGTTTTTATTTTATTTTATTATATTGCAAGTTGTAAGCAACAATTCATGATCGATGCGACCTCATGCATGAATCAATTGATCCCATAGATATCTAAAACACTAATTAAAAGGTATCAAATTATAGTATTTAATTATTTATATTACTAAATGCAATTAAGAAAATATTAACAATGGACACCTCATGTTCTTGTAGTATCCTACATTCACGCTATCATTTTGTGAATATATATATAAAAATATATTTCAAGTATCAATCTTCACACTCATCATTACTTTAAGGTCTATAATCTATCTATATATAATTGTTTGCATATAGTTTCAAGGAATCTTACAGTTCAAATTTTGTTATTAAAATTTCCTATGCACTACAATGTGACATCATATATTATTTACCCATCAAGTTGTACACAAAGGGAACATTCTTACATTTGTGCTTGCTAGACATACGCATATGATGCCCTAGTTTTCAGAAATATCATTATTACCAAGGTATATAGTACTTTCTTACTATTTATAAGGTAGAAAGAAAAGTTCTTTTATTATTATTATTATTTTGGAATAAATATTGGAATCATTCCTCAAAGGAGATATTACATCAAACTTTGGAAGGGAGACCTAACCCTCATCAATATTCGCCTCTTGGATAAAAGGAGGAGGTTAATTAAAGAAACAAAAATTCCCATATATGCTATGGGAGTATCTACTTAAATGATCAACAATAGTTATGGACTCTCTATATATATGAGTAACCACAGCTTGCCAATCTCTAAAGAAACAATCTAATATCATTCACAATATTTTTGAAAGGATGTTTTGTATCACATCCTCTCAACATATAATTTATGACATCTATAAAATAAGTAATTAAACTAACTTTTCTAAACCCTTTGGATCAGCACAATTGTAGCTTGTGAATGCAACCAAGAATTTTTGCAAGAACCAAAGGAACATTGACTAGTTTACAGTTGAAGCCTTCAAGCCAATTGTCATTCCGGTCACAAAGGTAGCAACTACATCCGCTCCTTCTATCCTTTAAGATTGAGCCATTGACTGTTAACTTGATGAAGTCCCCTCCATGTTGGTTCCTATTGGTATAAGAAGGAATACTCCTTTGCTCTTTAGTACCTGTTTTGATAATATCTATGTCTAAACATGCCTTAAAGAAACTATGATGAGCATATAGCCCCCTACTAGTTGCCTCAATATCAGACAACTTATTATAACGTGAGACCCATGCATCCTAACAAAGGTATGAACCCAGACAAGGTTGGCCATGTCACCTTCTTCATATAGTCATTGACAATCTCATTATTAGTAAAGAATATGATTCATTATTCTTGTTTGACCACTAACTTCTAGCACTCACTGACATTGGCACAACCCCTCAACATATGCATAAGTCTTCTTCCATCTCACATCTAAAAGGGCACGCTGCAAGCGTTTCCAATCCTCTTTGCATCCTTAGCTTCATTGTATGAGTTCGTCCATGAGCAGTTAACCACATGAAAGCTTTTTTCTTCTCTAATATAGACTATCTTCATAAGATCTTCCATACGTTATCTACTACCCTCCTAGTACCTTGTTATACTCCTTCTACGACTCCTTCTCAATTTGCATCAAATATTGGTTATCCCTCCTAGCTCGAACCCTTTCAACTCCTCAATATGGTTTAACAATCTTCTCTTTCTTGCTAGTATATTTCCCACTCTTGTCCTATTCCAAAGTATTTTTAATTCTACCTATAATTCATGTCATTTTTTATTGCAGTATACATTTTTCTCATACACACGGAATAATGTATACTGAAGAAGAGTGAAGTTAACAAGTTATTAAATTTTAAGCCTTGTTAGCGTGTTTAAAAATTTTTCCTTATTTTAGTGAAATATGTTGAGAATAACTTATAAGTAAGATGGTATAACTATTCACTAGAAAAAAAATACATATGGGATTCATGCAAATGAACAATCAATGCATGTATTAACAAATTGTATGATTATGTGTTATCAAAAGTCATGACTATGAAGAATTTAATTGAGATTGATGTATTTGATGTTGGGTTTTTATGTATCACATTTAACGCGCCAGCATGAAAGGATTCTAGTATGTTCAAGGGAGAGACAACAAGAAAAAAATTATTTAATTGAAAATATGACAGTAAATCAAGAAATAGATATTAAAAAAAAAAGTCATTTCTCATATTGCATGTTATATACATGAAGAATATTGATATAATCGGAAACTAGCTACTACTCATATATGGCAAGTGGCTAAAAATATGCTAATAATGTTTTAGAAATGTGCTAGTGAACAGTTATTAAGAACGATTCATTAATTTTATGTCAAAAGTAACAATGCATGTATTTTTACAAGTAAACCAACTGCTGAGGATTATTGGCATGATTAAAAAAGATATTATTATAATTATAAGATACAGTTAACTTTTTTTAGAATTATAAGAAAGTTAATTACATTACTTTAAATTATTAAAATTTATTGTTTTTCTTTTAAAAATATTTTGTTGAACTTATAAATTAATATATAATATGATAAAACACAACCTATGATATGATTAAATAACTTATTTTGCTTCCTTAACTACTCCAAAAAAAAAGTCAACTAAGTTTATAATTAAGAACGGATGTTGTATTAATTGATTTCAAATTGGTAATGGCATATTAGTACAATTAATAATTTTTTGTCTGCTTGTTAGTATATTTGTATACGACTACCAATATTATTGAAGAACGATTAATGTGCAAATTCACTCTGGAAGTATTCATGTAGGAGCATATTTGCCCTGAAATTTTTTTTGGCTCAATTCTGCCTTGGAAGTTTCAAAAGTGGGCAAATTTTCCCCTGCCTTTAGTTGATCGTTAGTTGACCAAATATATTAAGTTATTAATCCACAAATCATCCACTTTATTTTTGTTAAAATAACAATTTGTCTTAAAAGTTTTAAATCTGTTATTTTTTACTGTTAGTTGGCTAAATATGTTGAACTGGCAATTCACATGTCATCTAGTTTATTTTTGCTAAGGTGAAAATTTATTTCAGATTTAAAATTCATCTTTTTAAAAGTTAGATTTAAAATTTATGGGATAAATTTTCATCTTAGCAAAAATACAGTGGATGACCTGTTGACTGTCAACTCAACATATTCGGTCAACTAACGGCAGAAGCAAATTTGCCCACTTTTAAAATTTGTAGGGCGGAATTGAGCTAAAAAAAATTTTCAGAGCAAATACGCAAATACTTCTGAGTGAATTTGCACCTTAACCCTATTAAAAAAAACGATATTAAAACAATAAAATTACGATGTTGTTAATTATATAAATGTATTTATTTTTTTTATATTGAAAATTTTCAAAAGAATAGTAAAAGTATTGAATGTACTATTATAAAATAGGGTAATTATACTAATTTTATTCTTACTTATATTTTAGGAAAAATTAATCTGTGAGGTTTTTTATAGTTTCAATAATGTTTAATTATGGGCCCAAAAGGTAAAGTGCGAATGGTTCTCCATACAGGACAAAAACACAAAATATTTTCATGCTAAAGCTAATGGTCGAAGAAAAAGGAAGAGGATTGAAGCTATAAAAAAGGATAATGACGATTGGATTTATAATGTAAGTGCAATTAAAACTCTTGCTTTGAATTACTTTCACTCTTTATTTATGGAGGAGGGAGGAACTGACATATTGGAAGATTGCTCAATGACATATCCTACTATCAAGGAAAGTGATCTTCAGATGTTGGGGGTTAAGTGATGAGGAAATAAAAGGTGACAGGTTCTATGGGTGCTTTAAAATCCCCAGGACTGGATGGGTTTAATGCTTTATTCTTTTAGAGTCAATGGTCTTACATGGGTCAATTGGTTTATAGCTTTTTGAAAGAAGTTTGTGAAGATCATGATAAAATTAAAAGCATTAATGGTACACTATTGGTCCTGATCCCGAAAGTTGATCATCCTGAGTCTATAAAGGATTTCAGGCCTATTAGCTTATGCAATATTATATATAAGATATTGACGAAAGTATTAACATTCGGAATAAGAAACTTTCTCCCTGATATTATTTCTCCAAATCAGTGTAGTTTTGTGATAAGACGTATCAGTAGTGATTATATCATTATTGCCCAGGAGGTTATTCATTCTATAAAAAATATGAAAGGGAGAAAGGGTTCATGGTGATTAAAGTAAATCTTTAGAAAGCTTGTG
>JBAGKO010000005.1:11080271-11104820 GCA_037177275.1 Acacia concinna | reverse complement strand
ACTGTTAATATGCAAATTCTATAGGATGGTAGTACAACTCGAAAATTTTTACCTTCTAGGGCTGGATGATCCTCTTTCTCCATACTTGTTTTTTTATATGTATGGAGAAACTTACTCATATCATTTAGGAGGAGGTGTCCATAGAAGATTGGAAGCCTATTAAACTTTGCAAAGATGGTCCTCCACTGTCTCATTTATTATTTGCAGATGATCTTATATTATTGTCAGAAGCTTCAATAGATCAAGTAGAGGTGATTCAAAGATGTATAAATAGATTTTTCTATGCTTCAAGACAAAATGTGAGTAATGCAAAAACTAGAATTTTCTTCTCTCAAAATGTTAATCATACCCCAGTCCAACAGTTAAGTGAGCTTTTAGGATTTACTCCAACGACGGACTTAGGAAAATATTTGGGGGTTCCCTTACATCATCAAAGAGTTATTAAGGATATATATTAATATGTTATAGACAAGGTAAAAGTGAGCTCGGCAATTGAAAGGCGAATCATTTGGCATTGGTGTCCTTAGTTATCAATGCTATATTTGTTTACCCTATGCAAACTACAATTTTGCCGGCCACAATATGTGAAGAGGTTGAAAGTAGAGCAAGGAGCTTCTTATGGGGCTCTACATCAGAAAAGAATTAAACTCATCTTGTAGCTTATGACGTAGTCTGTAAAGAGAGAAAAATGTAGGCTAGGTTTGCGTCATATGAAAATGCAAAATCAAGTATTATGTTTAAAGGGTGGCTGGGGATTATAAAGAAGAAATATAAGCTTTGAGCTAAGGTGATTAGAAGTAGTATAAATGTAATGTTGATCTTATGCCTCATATCAACAAATCAAGACCTGGATTCATATTTTAGAATGACATAAAAAACAACTGGAAATTATTGAATAAAAGCATTGAGAATATTACACTTGAGGATGAGCGAGATAAAGTAAGATATAAACTTGAGTCTCATGGGTGTTATTCGGTGAAATTAGTATACAAATTGATCCATAATGATAACTCTCATCCTTCTTCAATTTGGAATAAAGTATGAAATTAAAAGTTTGGCAACGATGTAAGACCTGTTTATAGGCCATATTATATAACAGGTTATTAACAAATATATTAAGAGTACAATGTGGAATGACAGAAAATGCTACTTGTGTAGTATGTGGAGAGGGTATGGAACACTTATTACATATTTTAAGGGATTGTCTAATAACTAAAAGTTTCTAGAAGAGCATAATTCATGGCAAGTACAGGATAGGGTTCTTTAATACAGATTTATAGGAATGATGTGTTTTAAATTTATCTAAACCAATTGGTTCTGTGGAGGACACTAAATGGACAGAATTTTTTGTCATGCCGTGCTAGTTGCTATAGAAATTTAAAAATGAAAAGATTTTTGAAGGGCTTAATGCAGGTATTAGCTCTTTGAAGATCCGTGTAGCCATTATAACTTATTATATATGAAGAAACAAAAAAGCGGTATCATAATGTGAGCTTGTAAGGGAGTCATAAAATGTCTGAGGCTCTCTCAATAACAATCCCCTCAGGTTATTATAAAGTTTTTGTGGATGGTGCATTCTTAGAACTTTTTTGCTTGGTAGCTTGTGAAGGAGGCATATGGGACCCACAAGGTAACTTCTATGGGAGATTCATGATGAGAATTCAGCAGGAGGGATCATTAAGTGTTGAGATATGAGACTACTTAACTGGTTTAAAGCAAGCTTGTGACATGGGTATAAGGAAGGTGGTTCTACTTATAGACCGTCTTGATGCCTGGAGACTATGTCCAAAAGGATGTATCGAGTTACACATGCAACGAAGTTTGGTGTTGGAGATTCGAAGCTTATTGGAGCGTAGTTGACAGGTAAAGATTTGTCACATCTTAAGGCACCTAAACCTGGTTGTAGATCACCTTGTGAAAAGAGCACTTAATATGGAGCTTGGATTCTACTTGGTAGATAGGCTTGACACTGACTTGGTTCATGTAGAACCTGATTAGCAATAGCATTTTTATTTCTGTTTGTTTTTGGCTTTCATCATGTATCGAAAAAATTGTTTTATCGCATCTTTATAATTTTCTAAATGATAGTTGTAACATCCCACTTCTCGGGACCCTTACCTTACCATATAGTGGCCTTTAGAACCACTGATGTGTCCGTATGTCAAAATGAAGAAATTAAAAATTTTGACATAGAAAAACAGGGAAACAATTTTTCTCATTAATAGAGGCACAAAACCATAATCCGGAGATTACACTAGTCATATTGTACATGATTACATGCCAATAAACAGGAAATATAACTCTATCTCTAGGCCCGTTCCCTCGTCCTGCCTCTTTCCAAACTTTCACATGGATTGTGGAGAGGGTAAGGTTTCTTGGGAAACCTCAATAGCAAAATCATAACCATAAACCAGGTAATGCAATGCATGTCATGCTATAAGTAATGCTCATATTTTATCTCTAGTGCCTTCTCTCTCGGCACATATTGTGTACTAGGAGCCTGCATGTGACTTAACCCAAACTCAAACAAACAGCCAAAGCATAAACAGGGAGTCATACTTCTCATGCATACAGGCTAACACAACCTGAACACAACATACAATCATACAACAAACAATAGACAACACAAAGCAATACAGGTTAATGATAGAGATTCTTGCTACCGTATACTCCTCGCACTATGTATGGGCTCTGTTCTGCTGTTTCTAGCCCTGCTGGATTCTTGGTAAGCCTCTTTGTTACACCTATACAGACCACAATAATTCCTGTTACTGCATGCCCCTACCAATATACTACCGCCCTTCCTTTCCTATATCATCATAGGTTATGGTTCCTTACTACCTAGATCGGGTCATTCCCCTTCCTGTACCACATCTATCCCTTGCCTGCACCCCTCTGTTGACCACCCTATCCACCAAGGGTCCCCTGCTGCTGGCCCGTCCCCACTGCCCTGGCTGGGATAATTGGGCAGCACCTCCTCTTAGAAATTTACAGTTATGTCCGGGACCGTCAGACAACACTTCCCTCTAAGAAAGGCTATTTTAGTCTAGGACAATCAGACAACACCTCCCCTTAGGAAAGGCTATTCTAGTCCGAAACAATTGGGCAACATAGTTGGACAGAACCGCCCCCTAACTACTATAAATAATTGCTGAAAAATAAAGGAATTCATAAGAGGGGGAGATTAGGAACTTACTTGGACAAAAGGCTAGGGAGGAACCGCCGAAATTTCAACTGGAAGAGGTTTCTTTAAGAGAGGGTGGGAGAGCACCTTATGAGAGGGAGGGAACACGTTTTGAGATGGAAAAAATGAAGGAAATGTGAGCTGTATTTATATGGAAGGGAGAGGGGTCAAAGTATAAATATTTATTGGGTCTTTAGATGTAATTTTTTCGAAAACTTTTACACTTTATTGACATATGTCCCCTTCCACCATCTTCCATATTTTTATCACATAAAAATCTTCCTTCTTGGTCAACAAAGGTGACAGCCACGTTTTGTGGTGCTCACGGGGTCTATCAGTCTCAAATTATATCGATAATTCCGTTTAATAGGCTCAAAAAGTTGGGAAATTCTAGAAAAATTATGTAGTCATCCAAAATTTCTGAAAAATTCACAAAAAATCCCTAAAAATATCAGGAGGATCATGTTAAAATTTTATAATTTTTGGATATCTAAAAATCCTAGAATAAATTCCTCAAAAAGTCTCCTTTTCGATAATTGGCCGATTTCAGCAATTTCAGCTGATATTTTTGGACTTTTTTTTTGCCTCTAACGAAATTTATAATTCTTCCAAAATAACATAATGATTTTTTCAAGTCCCTTTCCAAAACATTGAGGTCCCAGAATATCTGAAATGGCCGCAAACTTGGTCCAACCAAAATATTCGCAGATCCCATAAATTTTCCTCGGACCTCCAAAAATTATTCTAATCACTCTACATTATTCTGGATGCCATATACTATATGTGAGACCATTATGGAAGCTTTAGGGGACCTCGGATCTGTCCATATTTTGACCCGAAACTTTGCAGAACTTTTTCTCTTTGCACATAGGTCCTTCCTCGAGTTTCATCTCAATTGTTGTGCCATATTTCAATCATTTACCAACTAAGGCCCTTGTCTAATCCGGAATACCTCATCTAGGCCTCAAAAAATATCAATATATGACCCTTGGTCCGGCCCAAAAATACTTTTTTGACCAAAATACCCCTTTTTCAGCCTACAAAAATTCCAAGATGTTACAATAGTCATTAGTTACTTTCTCTACTCCTAAGTAAAGAAGTTAGTTCCTATACTCATAAATTATTAATTAAGGTTGATGTAGATGGAGGACTGGTTACATGTAAGTTACTACAAAATACAAAATAAAAAGAGATTTTTTAAAAAAAATAAAATAATGGAATAATAATTATTTTTTGTGAAAATTAAAAAATTATTATGTCTACAATTATTTTTTTTGCCTAGTATGTCTACAATTATCTATTTGCATGTATAAACTGAAATATGGTTGGTGTTGATGTAATTTAAATCCACATGGCAAGATTAATCGTTATATTTTGAATGATACCCCATCATCAGCCATCAGTTTCTTTTACAAATTATACTTATGATTGAATAAACTTTACAATAACTAAATAAAAATCAGGTAAAAAAAGAATTCAGTAAAAAGGAAAAATTAGGTAAGATTATATGCATTGTGGATTAATTTTTCCTATATTTTAGTTTTTTTTTTTAAAAAAAACATCATTGTATTCTTAATTAGCTTGATTTTTTTTAACGTGACATTGGGCGCAGCGGGGTGTGTCTTTTTTCCAGACGGTCCCATAGTTTATTGTTGCAGATATTATTTCTAATGTCTCCTTAGTTTAGAAGCTTGTTATTCTTTATCAGAAAAATAAAGGAATTTTTTTAACAATTCCATTTTTTCTTTTTTTTTTGCTTTCGCAAGGTATCCCTCAGCCCGGTAGGTCAATAACTAATCCTCCACTCATTGTGGGTTCTTCTATGAGAAGAACAGTTGGTCAAGAGATTTAACGCTGCTCTATACTCAAGATGAGGATCGAACCTCTAATCAAAATTAAGGGTGGAAAAACTCCTATCACTTCACCATACGCCTGTTTGAACAATTCCATTATGAGCTAGATAGAAACTTAGGAATTTCAAAAGGTTGACAGACGTATGATTGTTAATAAATATTGGATGGACATGAAAATAATAAAAAGAAATTGAGGAGGACATAATGGACAAATGGTGAATGAAAGATGAAAATGAAAAGGGACGCCGTTGGTTGACCCTTAAGAATTCCCATGGCGGCCCCTACGCCGTTGGTCCTGCTCTCTCTCTCTCCCCTGTCTGTTATATTTAAAAGGCCAAGCTCTTCTAACAGACTTAGAAGAAACACACACACAAAGTAGCCAGCAAAGCAAAAGAAGGCCTCATCAGACCTCAGAAGTAGTAGTAGTAGTGAAAATGGAGGAAGTAGTAGTAGTGTGGTCATGGTGGATTAAGTCTGTGTGCTTGTGGTTGATAGGACTTGTGTTATTGTTAAAGGTGGGAGTATCACTGTGGTGGAGACCCTGCAAAATCCAATCCCATTTCTGCCGCCAAGGAATCAGAGGACCTCCTTATCGTTTCTTCATCGGCAACGTCCACGAAGTCGTCTCCATGATGCTCCACGCTTCCTCTCAACCCATCTTCCCTTTCTCTCACAATATCCTCCCCAGAGTCCTCCCCTTCTACCATCACTGGAACAAGCTTCACGGTATATCTATCTATATATCTATACATCACATTCCTTACTACTTTCTCTCACCTCTCTAGCTCTTGATCATTTATTTCCTTACATTCTTGATTAATTTCTCTTCATTTATCATAAATTCTCACACTTTGGGTGTGTGTGTGTGTGTGTCTGTGTGTTGGCATATTATTATATTTTGTGGAGAGATGAGTTGTGTGTTTGTTTGTGTGTGTTGTTGTGTTTGGGGGAATTGAATTCTTGACAATGTAGTCGTTTGTGTTTGGTAACAGTTTTAAAAACTTGACTTGTCTTCTTCCCAACCCTCAATGTCTCTCTGTGCTGTTCTGTAGGGTCTACACTATCCTCCAATGCCTCTTCCCTCTTCCCCTTCTTCCCACTACTCTCTCTTCTGTAACTGTTGTCTGTCATGTTTGTTTCCTGCTCTCTCTCTCTCTCTTCCTCTTTTTGCATACACTCCCCACTTACTCCTTCTGCCTCTGCATCAGTACTACTCTCTTTTTTCTATAATTCTCTTTCACCATTTACTCCTCCTAATCAACCATGCATACAGTAATTATTAGTCTTTCGTTAACTCTTGCTGTTAAAGGCTTTGATGGCTATGTTAGATCATCATATCACTGCTGTTAATGGCAGGTGCAACATTCCTGGTGTGGTTTGGACCCACGGTTCGGGTGGCAGTGTCTGATCCGGACCTTATCAGAGAAATATTCACTTCCAAGTCAGAATTCTACGAGAAGAACGAGGCACCCCCACTTGTTAAGCAGCTTGAAGGCGATGGACTCCTTAGCCTCAAAGGACAGAAATGGGCTCACCACCGCAAAATCATCTCCCCCACTTTCCACATGGAGAATCTCAGAGTAATTTTAACTATAACCAAACACTATACTACATATATATCATCAATCATTTCACTACTATATCACTTCCTCCAACAAGTATATATAGTACGTAGTGTGTGTGAGAGAATCTAATCTCTGTATATATGTCCCGCCCTCTTTTCTTTATTCTAGTTGTTGATACCGGTGATGGCGACCACCGTGATAGACATGACGGCCAAGTGGTCGGAGAGTGGTGGTGAAGTGGAAATCGAAGTTTCTGAGTGGTTTCAGACGTTAACGGAAGATGTCATCACCAGAACTGCCTTCGGAAACAGCTACGAGGATGGCAAAGCCATCTTCAGACTCCAAGCTCAGCAAATGGTCATCGCCGCTGATGCCTTCCAGAAAGTTTTCATCCCAGGTTACAGGTAATTAAATAACAGCCATAATATATATAATACCTCCATTAACAGATGAATATATACAAAGAATCAAATTTCTTAAATTTGCTGTCGGTTTTGTATCAATAGATTCATTCCAACGAGGAGGAATATAAGATCATGGAAGCTGGACAGGGAGATAAAGAGATCAGTGGTGAAGCTGATAGAGAAGCGAAGGGCGAGGGAGGAGGCGGAGGAGGAGGGAGGAGGAGCGGCGGCGAGGGATTTGTTGGGGCTGATGATGAAGGCGGAGAGTGGGAAGGTGACGGTGGAGGACATGGTGGAGGAGTGTAAGAGCTTCTTCTTCGCAGGGAAACACACGACATCGAACCTGCTGACGTGGACCACCATCCTTCTAGCTATGCATCCTCAGTGGCAGCTCCTCGCACGTGACGAGGTGCTTCGAGTTTGCGGTTCCTCACGTGACCCACCCACCAAAGATCAGCTTCTCAAGCTCAAGACGGTGCGTACACTATTCTTTTCTCTCTTTCTCCCCCAAAAGAATTTGGCATCTTGATTAGGCTTGAGCATAAGCAGCCTTTACAAATTATCCGTTAATAAATTAATATTCAAAATTAATAGTATTAACAAAATTGACCAATATTTGATGGGGATGATTGTAATAACAACAGACAATCACAATATAATCATAAAAAGATTGTAATCACCGCATAACTTGTTGTCATATGTTACCAAATAACTTGTTACGGAGTATTACATGATCCAGATTATATTATTTTTTATTATAATGATGATTTTTTTTCAAATAATAATAATATGTCATGACGTGTTAATTATACAGTTGGACCCTTTGTGTTATTTTTGTTTGCTGAAATAGTGAAGCTAATGGCCAGCTTTTGCTTTCTAGTACCCCTCCTCTGGGGAACATGGTGTGCCACTTTTGTCTTTTTCATCAACCACTGAACCAGACATCATGCCTCAATTTTTAGTTTCATTCGTTTTCTTTTCTTTAATATATATACATACATATATTTATATTACCTTCATCCCCACCATTATCTAATTAATCCCTTATTACATGATGAGATATGATATTCTATTTTTATGTTTTCATTCTTGTCTTTGAGATTTTGACTTTTTTTTCTTTTTTAAGCATATCCATGTGGATAAGCGAATGGTGTTATTGATCCCTCTTTATAAAATATGTTGACATTTTTTTAAAAAAAAAATTATCCAATATTAAATGTTATTGAGTGATAAAAGCACTGTCAAATTTAATTTTATAAAACAAAAATTGAGTCTTGAAAGTGGACATGATCCCCCCCCTAGTGGAGGGCGAGGAACTTATTTAGATGATGTAATTTCTTGTATTGACTTTGACTCTTAATGAGCAATGTTATCCAAGCCTTAATATTAAAAAAAAAAAAAGTAGACATACCTTGTGTGATATGATAAATACCGAAGAAAATCGTTGAATTGTCACTGTGAATTGTAATTGGTGATATAATACTGTTCTGTCTTTTGAGTTTGATCTCATTTGGGGTTCTGATCTGATGCAGCTAAGCATGATTATCAACGAGTCATTAAGGTTGTACCCACCGACAATCGCAACAATCCGACGAGCTAAAACAGACGTGGATTTGGGGGGCTATAAGATTCCGCGTGGGACCGAGCTCCTGATTCCAATCCTAGCCGTCCATCACGATCAATCCATATGGGGCAACGACGTGAACGAATTCAAGCCTGGCCGTTTCTCAGAGGGAGTGGCCCGTGCAGCAAAGCATCCGATGGCGTTCATACCGTTTGGTTTGGGTGTACGCACATGCATCGGACAAAATCTCGCGTTGCTACAAACCAAGCTCGCTCTAGCTATCATAGTACAACGTTTTAGCTTTAGGTTGGCCCCACATTATCAACACGCTCCAACGGTCTTGATGCTTCTCTACCCTCAATACGGTGCACCCATAATTTTCAAACCCTTGTCCAATCCTGATGAAGGATCCTGATTCGATAGGCTATGATCCTATGCATACGCATCCAAATGTATCTTCGTCTGTGTGGGAACATATAATTTTTTTTGCAAAAAAAAAAAAGCAACTAAAGTCCAATTTTCAAGAGATGCAGTTCACCACCATGGTGATGGTCCCTTTTTTGAAGAATTTAGGCTTATAATGCATTATGTGTAAATGTGAATCAAAGTCCTTATATATATGCTTTTGATGGCATTTCCATTAACAAAAAGAGTCGGGGAAGGGAAACAGGGACTTATATAGGAGTTAAATTACCGTGATGACCTTCCCCAATTGGTTTAATGACATGTGGAGCAGAGTTATGGTGATGCCGTTGGCAAAAAAAAAAAAAAAAAGAGTTATGGTGATGCCGTGTTGTGAGGATCTTGGTTTGGCTTTTTGGGAATTGCACTGTGACCGATTCACGTCTTACAGCTAGTCATGTAGCCGCTCATCATTTTGTGTATATGTTGTGTACATTTGCCTTTTAGGAATGGAAAAATTCTATTAAAATATCATATGAATTTATAAATCTTAAAAAAGATTAATAATATTTTAAAAAAGGATTAAGGTATTATAGATTAAATTAGATTTTTTAAATTGGCTAATGTGATATCTATTGACATTAATACGAATAGTAGCAGAAATAACAAGACTCATAATATAAATAACAAGATTCATAACGGGATTAATAAGTCCATCATGATTTTGAATTTAAGTTGGTGAATATGTTTTGATATAATTAATAACAGAAATAATAAGACTCTTAATGAAAACAATAACATTTGTAATGGGACTAACAAGTTTGTTGTGATCATTGTCTCTCTCTCCCCCCCTTTGTCAACAAAGGTCATCTGACATAGATACTGATACTTGCTGACGCATAATGACAGGGGAGAGATGGATATCTAAAATTGACATGAACAATAGTGGAGATAATAAAACTCGTAATAGAAATGACAAGACTCGTAATGAGATTAATAAATTCGTCTTGATCATTGTCTCTCTCTTTCTCCTCTCTATTACATTTACAAAGCCCAATTTAATCTATGATACCTTAATGTCTTTTTGAAACGTTAATATCCTTTTTTTTGTTTTAGAATTTCAGAAGATATTTTATTAGAATTTTCCTTTTATTAATTGCGCTCTTTTTTTTTTTATAAATAACACTGAATCCAAAAAAATCCATAATGAACATTTGTATACACGTCTATGAACGTAAGCAAATAGGGTGATATGCATATATTGTACTAAATATGTGCCGCAAGACTTGTTTTTGGAAAATGTGTTTATTAATTTGGAAGTAGGATCATAAATATACAGGCGTATTACCTTGGCATTAAGTCAAATTGAGTATTCTCTACTGATTATTTATTGGAGAATTTCACAAGATAATATTAAAAATTAACTTTGAAAAACTAAAACAAAATGTCCAAACCTTATAAAGAATAACTAAGTATTATCCCACTACAATTTACATGACCATTGATCAGAAGAGAGGGATAGATGAGCCAGGAAGAAGCTAAAGAAGAAACCTAAGGATTTTGAATTTATTTACTACCCCTTGCCCTAAATAAAATGCATAATTGATTTTTTTTGAAAAATTTTAAGAAAGTTAATTAAATTACTTTAAGATATTTAAATTTATTATTTTTCTTCAAGCTATTTTGCCTACCTAATAAATTGATATATAATATAATTATACACTAAATATGATATAATCAAGTACCTTATTTACTTTTCTTAATTTCTCTAAAAAAATTAAATAGTTCTTATAATTAAGACCAGAGGTGATAATATGTATTGCAGGGCAAATAAAAATAAATAACAAGGACACGGCTATGATTATGATATTTGTATATCATCATAAAAATACATACATATGTTGGCAAGAAAAAAAATACATATATACATATATATGTATACATAGTGGAACTCAAACTAAGTTTGGTAAGATTTTTACAAGTAGCAAGGTTTTATTGGAGTTCAAACTAATCCATATCAAATTGAATAACACCTTTACATTGATAAGGTCTACCATTAAGTATTTGACATAGGCACATTGATCACACCATTACATGCTCAAATGCAAGACTTTTGATTAAAATTGTATTACCCTTTTATTAGTAGAACTAAGTATTGATCTAGTAACATATCTTGGATGCATATATAAAAACATTTGACGTTTTAAATTTATGAACTAGATAACTAATTTACATCCTAAAGAAACTAATTAAGTTAGTAATTATTAAAGTACTAATTTTAATAATTTGCATTAGAAACTACTTCAAACCACTAATTAAAAAAACCCTTAACACATATCATCAATAAAGAAAATTTGGGGGTAAAGCACTACAAATATTAAAAATAGAATGAATCGAGTTTTTATATGCATCTAATTCTAAAACAAGTCCCTCCCCTAATTCTTAAATTTAGGAAAGGAGGGAGTAGCACTAATAATAAAAAGGAGTTGGTAACATAGGGAATAGGGGAAGAGAAGAATGAAAGGAGAAAGGAGCACACATATTGAGGAAGGGTTGTCCCAAAAGAAGGAGCATTTTGATGATGAAGAAACATCGAACTTATGAACGAACTTGGGAGTACTTGAATTGGTTTACGTGTGTGTGTTTGTGTGTGGTCTTGAGATGTCCATAGTCTCTCCCAAGAACTTTAACACCCAAAATTCATTATGAGTCTAATGCTAACCTGTTCACTTTCCAAGAAAGACATTGTCTTTTGTTCTAATTCTATACTCATAAATTGGCTTACAGGTAAGATTTGCGAGACCCCATACTTGTTGGGTTTCCAAGTTCCTCTCCCAAACACTCTTTCCCATATCTAATTTGGCTTCCCATTATTAATTCACCACAAAGTTCCTACCTTGTTCTTCGTAAACCATCCTTTTATAATCTTAACAACTCAACTAAATCATATTATCCTGATCTTTCCTGTCTTTGCTATTTCTTGTCTACCCCATTGCTCTCATGGTTTAAGTTGCGGGGAGAGTGTTTTTTTATCCTATTTATAAGCCAAACATTAACTATTTTTTAACAACATACTTCTTTCAGTCTATATAATATATGATGCTTTAAATAATTTAAGAGAAATAAAAAGTGTCAATTAACTCATTGAATATGTTATAATTTTTTTTTCTTCTACTTTTACTTTATTGAAAAATATGTTTGAAATTTTAATGAGTAAATAAAATTGGAACTGAACCTTAATTGAAGGGTGAAACTAAGAAATAAGCATTAATTTTTTATAAGTGCCTTATATTTTAGATCAAATTATTATTCTAAATGTATCTTATATATTGTGCAGTGGGAGGGAGAATACATTTACAATCCATTTATTGTTGCATGTATATACTATTGTTTATTTTTTGAAAGTGCATATATTAAATAAGAATAAAATTAAAAAGGTATTAAATTTTAGGATAGAGAGGTAACAATGCTCGAGACTTTTGGGTCTAATTAAGGTTACTTGGACTAGTCATTATACCAACTGAAGTGCTAGGTCATGAGTCAATTGGTTATACCAAAGTCAAACCGGAGCCAATCTAATGAGGAAGTGTCATTAACATAAGATTCTAAAGATTTTTTTTTAAAAAAATAAAATTGCTTTTAAAAGGTGGTATAGTTGGAATCCCAAACCAAACTAGTTTTCCAGCCGGTTTGGCAGTTTCTTGGCTAGATCAGCTGGTTTAGTTTGGGATTCAAAATATTAGTTCTGGTTTAGCTTGATTTGGATTTCAAAACATTAGTTCTAATTAAACATGTTGAAAGTGTTTTGTAAGTAGGATTAGAGTATACATAATCCCAATACTTATGTTCAAAAAGAATTGTTTCATGAGTCATATTATAGCTAAAAAAGAATGTTACTTTCTTATTGGGATTTTATGGATATGATTTAAAAGAAATTACATACATATCCACTTTAAGTTTTGCGAGTCCTTTATATTAAATTGGCTATGATGCTTCCATTGATGTTGTTATTCTGAAAGAATGGAGGGAAAGTTAAACACATAATTTGTTGGTCCCCAAGATGCATGTGGGAAGGTGAGATCTTCTTGTCCTCTTTTTTAATTTTATCCTTTTCTTCTTTTCTTTTCTTTTTTTTTGAAATATATTTTTTTTATTAAAGAAACCAAAGCATGCCATGCTGCATGTGATCCCTTCCATAATTGCCCAACGTAATTATTTTTCAATTGTAAAAATTTTGTACACCTATAGTACTAGCTTTGTAGTTGTTATTTTGAGTCATTTATACTCTTTAATTTATTTACTCTTGAAGGATGTGCAATATAATAAAATATCATACAGCTATTATGTGAAATGTATATGGATCATTTAATAACATATAAGTTACAACAACAAACAGAATAATAATTATAGAACCATTTGAATGATGGAGAATTTTTTAAGATTATTATTGTTTTGATTATGATTTGGAACACCTTGTTTAATTTGTTTCGCAGTAAATAATGGGAATCGAAGTTTATGCCTTGAGGATACCGAAATCTCTTGAAACAAGACACACGATGTCTCAAGTAGTTACTTACTCGTAATAATTAATTAATAATATTATCTTTTATTTATAATTTGTTTATTTAATCATCCCTAGCTCTCTCTGTGATCCAATAGTAATCCATGCTGGCCCTGATTAATTATTTAAGTTTTCTCGGGTTTGTAATATTGTTAGAGGCTCGTGTATGTTCTTTAATTTCGTGCTTTGTCGTTGAGCATGCTTTTGCCTTAACATCTATCTAAGCAGTGTTTCCTTTGTCTAGCTTTTTCACAAAATCTAAATCTAAATCCCTAGCATCATGTTAGATTATATTTATTAATTACTTCTCCGCTGCTCAACTTTAATTAATGTTATCTTTTATGATTATAAAAATAATATTGTAAAAGACAAATATCTAATTTACTTTCTTTGGTCCAAAATGTAAGTTAAGTTTTGTTCTAAAAGGAATCTTTAATCACCGTAATACTAGTATACATCATTTGGAGCATTGTTGTGAAACTTGTGAGTTAACTCTCCAATTTTACGTTTTTATCTTATAAAATTGTGTCATGTTTGTATTTAAACTCATACTAATCATAAAATCAGTAAAATTTGTGAGTTTACCTATTGAGTTTATCGATTTTATGTTTTTACCTTATAAAATCATGTCAATTTGTTATTAAGCTCAAGTCATTTTATTTGATTTAATCATGTTCAACGATTTTAGATATTTTTGATAAAAAAATGACTTTATATATGAATTTCACATAAATTTCTTTGTTGAATATGATAAATTATAAATATTGATGAATTAATTTCAATTATTTATATTTAAAATATATTTAAATTAAGTTTAACAAAAAATATATTTAAATTAAATTATTACCTATATTATATACTTTTAACATCTATTTATTAACAAAGGTAAATTCTTACGAGTTTACAATCCGAGTTTACAATTTTATTTCAATTTTGTTTCAATTTTGAAGAGTTCATTCATATAACAAGGGTTTTTTTTTTGGGTATGTGTTTTGAAACTAAAGTAAAACCAAACACATTGGAAAAGCAATACATGAAATTCATTCTTAGTTGAGACATTTTATCAATTTTTTTTGTTGAATAAATTGATAATGCCTTAAGAATAATTATTGATATATATATATTAAGAATAAGAAGAAAAAAGATGGAGACAGCTAGCTGAGATATTTGATTCTAGATAGCCTAACATTGTGTTTCTTTTTTTGGTTTTGATTATATCAATCAATCTTGTGCCATTAATTAAGGAGAATAGTTTCAAAATCCCAAGTAAATGCTTTAGATCTAGTAATAATATTAGTACTAATAGGATTGTATGCTTCTCTCATATTATATACAGGGCACTTCTAACATTTCTTACATTGATCAAAGAGAGCCTTAAATCACATTAATTCTGCCATGAAATTTAACAATTTTCCAACCTTACCCATATTTAATATATATAATACAAAAACAAAACAAAGTCAACACACTAATAAATTGAGGGTAAAACTGTACATTCATATTAAAACTTTAATAATATTATTCTTTGGTCCTATATATAGGGTAGAAAGAATTTTTTTTTGTCCTATATATAAAACACTTCATTAAATTTTTATTATGAATGTATAATTTTATCATTTACTTATTATTGTGTTGACTTTATTTTTACTTAGTATTGTATATATTAAATAGAGGTAGAGTTGAAAAATTATTGAATTATATAGAATAATTAATGAGATTTAAAGTTTTCCTTGATCTTTATGAAAAATGTTAGAGGTGTTCTATATATAGGATCAGAGGAGTACTTTATAAATAGGACAAAAAATTTATTTCTATCTTATATATAGGAAAAAGGAGTATACTAGAGGCATTGGCATGGTTATTAATTAACAATAATACTAAATTAATTGTGAATGTCTCCTAATAAGGCACTCATGACAAAGCAGTTGAGCTGGCTTATGTCTGCTCCTTGATTCATGACACCTTGTCGGTCTAGATATTTATCATATACCCATCAAAGCAATCCCATTTACAATTTTAAATTCTACTATTATCATTATCAATTAAAACAAGTAAATAAATAAAAATCAAATTATATTTCACTTTTTACATATTTTAGAATTTCACTTCTGCCAACATATCTATCACACCTAAATGGCATCCAGATGGTACAAGATCTCAGGTGTTAGGAAATATCACAAATAGAGAAGAGATATACATTTATTTATGCTGATTTTACCGTTTTTTCCAAACAATTATGGAATAGTTAAATATAACTCTTGGACCTTGGTATGAATTATCTCATTGTAATCCGTTGACTTGATACAGAGAAATCTCAGTGCCTATAATTAATAACTAATTATGGGGAGAATACTAGGAATTTGGAGACGTCTGTATATTGGTTAACACGTTAAATTTATGTTAAATTGATTTTTTTTTAATTTTACCCTCATTTGTAAAGTCTTGAATGAGAGGAAAAATATAGGGAGAATGATATATAAATTCTATTTAAAATTATTAAATCCCAAAAAATTTATTAACACTTGTAAAAGATAAATAAGTATCAATGACTAAAAACTTTTTTTACTAAAATTCTATAAAAACTTTTTTTTTTGTGGTAAAAAAGAAAGAACCCACTGGTGCAGAGCTTAGGTGGAGCTCCGGCATTGGCGAGGGTTATTTATTTATTTTATTACAAAAAGTTTAGGGACATTTTAGTAAAAAGATAATATTTCAAAATTTCATATTTGTCCATCCATACCTATTTGTTTTTTGGTAAGAGGTAATTGACTTTTTGAGGCTTTCCTATTTCAAATAGTATTTATTTGAGATTCTACCAAAAATATAAGTCATATTTAAGTATTGATTTATTGAATATATAAGAGTAAAATTATTTAATTACTCTTAAAGTGACTCAAATTTTAAAAAGGAAAAAAAAATCCTAAAAATGGCTTATACTGTGAATCCAACTGAACACACACATATAGTGATGACTGGGATATTTTTATATAGTATACTGAAATTGGAATGTGGTGATAATTATCACATTATCATCTCAATTTTGGCTGGGTTATTAGTTGAATTTCAAAATGAGACATAGAATGGGATATAATAATTAAAAAAAACTATGTATGTCTCTGCCAGAGAAGGGATAAAATGGACGATCGACACCAGAATGTTGTCAAATAATTTAATTATTTGTTTGGATAATAAATACAAAACTAAAAAACAAACATCACATTTTATTTTTGGGATTTAAAAGAAAAGACTGAAGAGGAGAGAGGGGCAGGATCACATGGGAATGGCAATGATGAAGGAAGCAGAAGAGACAATGGAAGAGGATTTGGTGGAGCCACATCAATGCACAACTCATTTGTAGGTTTCCTTATTTAATTAAGGAGAATTCTGCAATTTCAATCAACAGATAATTATTTAGTTAATAATGCATCCCCTGATTAAATAATAAATACCCCTCTCCTGTCTTACTCTGCCTCACCCATCACAGCTTTCCCATCCCCTTGTGTCTGAGTCTTCCTAAACCCACCCACACATACATTTACTTACGCCTTTCATTCATTTTCACTTTTAACTTAACCCAAAAAGTTTCTTTCTTTGCAATAAAATGAGGCCCAAAAAAAGCCCATCAATTATGGGCTAGGCCTTAACAAAGGACAAGAAGTGTGGACCTCCACATAAGAGGACAAGGATTAAAGCCCACAAGTGCCTGTCCAATTCCCAAACAACATCCGAGTTTGATTTAATTTCCACTCTGCTTATGAAAAAGAATTAGCTTTCAAGAGTTTTGAATTCACTCAGTTTTAAAGTCAACATGGAAATCAAGTAAATAATGTAGGTAAGCCAAGCAATACTCAGAAGGAACCAAGAATGACAAAAACTAAAATTAAAGACTCTACAATGATATATATACCACTCAAGCAACAAAGTAATTAAAATAAAACAGATTAAGATAAATAAGATTGACAATCTGGGAGCAAGTAAAACACAACCCTTTAAATCAAATAAAATCTGAACAAGAATATTCTTACAAAATAGATATTCATATTGCTGCACTAGCAATAGCTACTTGTACTCCATGCTATTTAACTAGCCATAGCCACCTGGACTCCATATTATTTGACGTTTTAATTTTGGGTGTGAATCATATTTGGCTAGGTAGCACCCGAAAACGGCTGAGTTGGGGCTATGTCTGAGACTAAACCATTCCCTCCCTCTTAATTCTTAAAGGAGGTTCATCATCAAACCTGTAAACTCTGGTATCAAATCATAGAAAGGGAGCACTAGCTTAAACTAGTAGCAGAGGCACAACCCAATTCCTTTATTACCTAGACTAGAGCTTTAATATCTACTGACTTTGGGTGCCACCAAACCGACCCTAATCTATACCCCAGACCGGAATGTATCATATAAGCCTGTGTTATGTTATTCTAGCTCTGGTAGGCATATTTTGATACTATGTTAGTCCACTAGCCACTTCTGGACTCCAGACCGAAACTATCATACAAGCCAGCCTTATGTCATTTTAGCTTTGGTAGCCATATTCTGATACCATCTCTGGACTCCGTTATTTGACCATAGCTACTAAGTACTGATACATCAACAAGTCATTGAAGAACATCAATTTCATGCACCCACGCCAAGAAGAAAATAATTTGTTTATATTATTTATACAGTAATACATGTGAACGCCCACAGCAACAAAAACAAGAATTTTGGGGCCAATGTAGGACATGCTACCAGAAGTTTAGTGAAAACGTTATAAAGATTCAAATCCATAACTGAAAACCCTTTGCAAAAGCTTCATAAAGCAACTTAGACAGTAATAACACCTAATTATGTTCCCATAAGTTTATAGATTTGATTACCGAATATGAATTAATGCACAGACATTCACTGTTCACAGAATATTAGCTTTCTAAGATCATTTATAAATAATTTTTAGACTATTGAGCATTATCATCAGGCTTTGGCACTTGATAATCTCTTCAAGGAATATTTGCAAAAGATAGTGCTACTTATTTCAAATGAAAGTTCCAGTAAACCTATTAAATATCCACAGACTGAGCTTGTTTGCTTCAGCAAAAGCCATACTATAAAAACCAGCCATTCTATGCATGTAGAAGATGGCAAGCACCATCATCTGTAGACACCTGGAAGCAACATCTATATGCCTCCATCATGGCCCTGGAAAATGCAGGGGAATAATTACTAGTATCTTCAAATTACATTGGTTTTGCTGCCAACTTATGCAGTAATTGAGACAAAATCAATACTACGGAAGTCACATCTCATAGTAGATATTGCTTCCTTACAACTTGAAATGTCCAAAACGAATGCAAAAAGATCTAGACAACTTGTATAGAAAAGAAGCTATGGAAATTGGAAACCTATAAAACAACAGTCACAAAGATATTCAATAATACACCAAAAATTTTAAGATGCCTCTCAATTTCAAATTTCTGTAGTCATTAACATCTGCGAAGCATCTACAAAAACCATAAATGAAGAATGGTGCTAGAAAGATCTTCATCAAGTATGTCCACTACAACAGCCGATAGGAATTAAAAGGCTGAAATAACAAATACAAAAAAGAGATAAGAGAAATTTATTTCTTCTCGAAGTTTATCATTTAACATTCACATCAATGATCAAACTACATCACCAAGTAGTTTAAAATTTAAATGAACTAGCTATCTCATCTAGCTTCTTACAGTTGAGCGATTTTAAGAAGAACCTCCAATTATGAAACCTTATGACTGCAGAATTGTATTATTGATTTGAAAAACGATATCCCAATCATTTGACAGGTATACTGTTTTCAGAAGAAATCAGGTTTCTTATCTCCATTAAATGTTCATCATTTGATATGTTGAGAGTAAGACGAAGATTTGTCATTAAAGCTTCTAGTTCCCAACTTAAGGGTCCTGAAGCATGCAATGCCTCCATTGTACGACGATAGGCATGCAACTCTAACCTATGGATTTCTGCTGCCATTTCTTCTTCTGATAAAAGGTAATGATTCCCTTCCTCATCTCTAGGATAGCATGCAGATTCAGCATCAGAAGTTGCACCCTCTAAATCTTCAACATGACCTGCAGATACAGGATAGCATGCTTTATTCAAGTTGCAGCCATTGATACTACAACTACAAACAGAGCTTGAGACCTCATCAGCATCATTTGTTTCAAAGTTTTCTGCACATGAACAAACAACAATGTCAGTGTGTTTCTTCCTTTCTTTATCAGTTATAGAAACATACATTTTGTGTTGTTTAGACAAGTACCTCTGTATTCTTCAACCTGAATCTCACTTGAAACAGCAAGACCATCTACCTGCTTGGGAAGCATGGATGGATATGCAACTCTTGCTCTCTGATATCTACCTTCATTGTTTGTCGCTCTCAGTTTCCGGGGAGGTTCTGCATGTAACTCAACTTGTGAATGGCTGCTTCGCTTCAATGTTCTGGACCAACCAAGATGGGAATTCATAAAATTCACATTTTTCTTGTCTTGAAGATAATCATGGTCAAAAGATAGTTTTCTCTTCAAGGTTGTTTTCTGAACTTGAGCATTAGACATTAAATAAAGCCTTGAAGCAAGTGTATCATCACGTTTTCCATTCTCACATCTGGAAGTGCCCTGCATCAAAGAGAGAATAATCAGGCAATATAGAAAACCTATAACGTGGATGATATATAAACAAACAGTAACATGGAAAACAAAATGTGAAAGCTGTTTTTTATTTTGCATTTACAAGAGAAAAGAAACAAGGAGAATCAAGGAAACAAGAACTGTTGAGAGCATAACGTGACTAAAACCCTATCAGAGTTCACAGTTTTAAGAAATTCTCAATAGTTACTATTGGCAGGCATAGTGTGTTGGATAAATCAAAATTAAAAAACTCAGTCAAAGTCAATTCAACATAAGATATGAAATCAGGCCAATCTTTAAAGGAAACAAACAGTGCTTGGAAATTGCTGAGTAAGATGATGGAAATAACAAAACGTTCAAAATTGAAAAATCAAGGTTAATGAAAGGCACCTTTCCAACCACAATCCAGTTGTCATCTGACCAAGACTGTCTCACCCGGATGTCAAATTTATGCACTTTAAATTCCAAACAAGACCCAAGAAGCCTCACCAAAATGTACTTCTTCCCCAAAACCTTCGAAACTGTAGCCATTGACCAGGAGGAATTCTGACAGACCTCTACCACATCACCTGGCCTCCAATCCTCTGAGACTTCAAGGACAGGAGGACATGGTCTTATGGCTTTCCTGGGTACCCTCTCCACAATTTCCTTGCTAGGAGTACCGTCAAGTCCATCATATCGAACAGAATAGTAGTGACCATTACCACAGATGATCTCTGCACATTGCCAGGAGCCAGAAGGCACCTCTGATTTGCTTAATACTTCCACCTTAGTCCCTTTCTTGAATTTCATAGTTGCTAATGTATTGTTAGCAGATTTCAACCAGAGCACCTGTTGTTGATGAACACATAAGATTTTAGAAATTTCACAACTAGCAAAATATTGCTTTCACAAAACTAAGCACAAAAAGCCTCAACTAAAAAAAAAACCGGAAAAACTTAAAACTGATTGATTGCCAACAACAAAAACCAGGTTGCAATTAATAGACGCTAATAACTGAAGAAAAGTCATACAGCCATAGATATATTGCCCAAAAGAAGCAATTTTGGGTTACTGCATCTTCAATTGTTAGCAACAGCAGTATACGGAAATTTGTACACTGATTTAATTCATATCTTAATTATCGAGGAAATGGAAAACGGGCAAGAATCCGATTAAAAAAAAAACATGATATTTACAGAGGTGTTTAAGCACGCATCTATAGAGTTTCGGATTTTGATAAATATACCAGTACTGGGCCAAAGAAAATAGAATACTGAACTCGTACATTTTTCTTCCAAGTAAATGACGAGAACTGGAAAAAAAAAAAAAAAAATTAAGACGTACACGATCACGCAAAGATAGATTAGGTGTCGATCAGTCATGACAGAAGTTATATTGATAAAAAGAATAAATGGCATTAAACCGATTTCGTCTAATCCAATGAAGTTCGGAATCTGGAGGAAGAAAAACCCATCAACTGAGCTTGGCGCCAGTAATTTGCTTGTTTAATGTTTTTTAAGGTGTTATTACGTTAAAAGAAAGTAAGTAGATATTAAAATCAGAAAATAGCTCGTTACTGGAGGAAAAATTCTGATGCTCTTCTTCTGTTTTCTTAGCAAACAAACAAAAAAGTCAAAAAAAAAGATGGAGTCAAACATCCATGAGAACAATCCGTATGCAACACCAAAAAAAAACAGATAAGAAAACTACATAGAAGCAAAATTAATAGTTGACCAAAAACAGAAATAATTAAAATGAAAAATAAAATCAGAAGCTGAATCAGTAGATAAAATGACACCATAAAAAGATCAAATTTACGAGAACAGAAAAGAAGAAGAAATTTTACTGACAAAACGATGTTCTTTTCTTACATTTGAATTTCACTCTCTTGATTGTGAAATCGGAATGCAATTGTTGTTAGCTGATGCAAATTAGAATTGTTGTCTTTGTTTGTATAACTAATTATCAATTTATCATCTTAACTAGCGTGTTTGCTAAAAAAGAAATTAAGGGTTTTAGGAAAAATTAAAAAAACAAAAAGAAAATAGGAAGAACTTCCCTTGCCAACTTGCTAACTGTCCAAGAATAGCTTCGTTGAGGTGCGACTTTATCTATATTTCTGGATATCTATCTAATATTTAAGATCAAATTAATGTTGAACATAAATTTAAAAAATTAGGTTAGATTTATTAATATCAAAAAAGTGTATGCCCTACAAAAATATATGGCAAAATCATCTGTTTTATTTATCTTTTGCCAGTAAATTATCTGATCACAGGATTGAATTTTAATTTTAATTTTAATTTTTGAACACAGCTTTTAAATAACCAAATTACAATAAATTAATATTAGGGTAAAGTATATTTTTAGTCCTTAACTTTAGTCGAGGTCATATTTTAATCCCTTAACTTTTAAAAATGTATTTTTAATTTTTTTTAAGTTAACGGCATTAACTTTAATGATGGAAAATACTGAATAAAGTGAAAATAATTATATATTATTATATTTAAATTATATGTAAATAAAAAAATAATTAAAACCTAATGAATCTTCAAATTGCGGTTAAAATAAAAGCCTCAATTCAAATAATGTCAGCATTTTAATTTTACTGAATCAATGTTCTCTGTTAACAACGTTAACTTAAAAGAATTAAAAACATATATTTTTAAAGTTATGAGATTAAAAAAAGATTTCAACTAAACTTACATGACCAAAAATATAATTTAGCCTTAATACTATTTCCAACAGAGTTTATGCTTAAGGCTAAATATATTTAAATGGAAATAACTGAATTCAAGGTACTATTATATGATTTTTAAGCAATTAGTTTGGGTCAAATAAATTAAATTATTCGATATTTTTTGTTTTTGTTTTCATTATCTCAGTTCATAGTTTTCTCCCTCGTCACGAGAACGTGAATTCTAAATGATGGTAAATTGTAAAATTAATAACCTATTTTAATAAATATGAGAAGTGCATTATTTGTTAATTATTAAAATCATCCCGACTTTCTTTACCTCAAACGGTGAGGGGTTTTTTTTTTTTTTCAATGTTCACTTTCCAAGCACTATAACCAAGGTTCTGAAAACCAGACCGGACATTGAATCAGTCAGGTACTAGGTCAAGGGTCAATAGGTCAGACCGGAGTCAACCCGGTCTCTGACCAGTGGAAATAAAAAATAAATTTTAATTCTTATTATAGTGTCATAATATCCAAAATCAATTAAATATCTTGAATCAATAATAATTAATTATATGCTTATCAATTATTCTTTATATTTTTTTTTATATATTGATATAATCTCATATTAATTGATCATCAAATGATACTACAATTAATAATCATAAGCATTATTCTTACTGTTTTAACAAATTATTAAAATAGATAGATAATAACAAAATATTCCTACCTACAATTCTTTAATCATTAAGACAAAATTTATAATTAACTTTGACTAATATTTCTATCTACCATATAAAATAAATAAATATATTTTTTAAAAAATAAATTTTTCATAAAAAAAATTAAAAAAACAAAACAAAAACAAATCGAATCAACCCTACAACCCGGCCGGTTTTAATGACCAAATCGGACCGGTTTCATGGCTAGGTCACTAGTTTCCAGGCTAACCCAACCAGTCCAGTTCGGGTTTGAAAACAATGACTATAACAGTAATGCATGCATCACTCTAGAGCATTTGTGATTAGCTAAATTATAGGAGAAGGTATCAACTATCTAATATAAATAAATAAAATAGAGGTATGAAAATATACGTCTTAGGATGAGTTATTATCATATGTGAACATATGGTAGAGTAATGGACCTTATTTAAGATTTAATTTTGTTTTCTTTATTATTAATCCTTGCCCAACGGCTTATGTTGCTAATTAAATAATAGCCTCATTCTGATAAAAAATACCTACTTGCTTAATTTATATTTATTTATGATAATTATATTTAATTGATCAATTTAATTACTATGAGGCAAATTTTAATATGAATAGAATTCTAGAGGGAAGAGGATACTATTGGATGTAGTGTCATATTGAATCTGTTTGTGAGCATATTGAAAAATAAAAGAAAATGTGAGATTGAAAAAACAATAAAACCTTTTAAAACGAAGGGAAAGGGTCACTATTTGGTAATAATTTATATTAATGCGTGTATTTATTGTGAAATGGAAAACCTATCCCCTATATATAAGTTAAATGGTTGCAGCATTACAAGCACTTATACATAAAGTTAATTGATTGAGACGATGGATGATGATTGATAGGTTAATAAATTATGTCAAATAGAATAGTATGAAGAAAAATTGATATATTTTAACGGTTTTAAGTAATATAATTAATTTTTTTAAAATTCTATAAAAATATTAATTAAATA
>JBAGKO010000005.1:11037203-11057923 GCA_037177275.1 Acacia concinna | reverse complement strand
TTTCCCATTTGACATGCATCACAAAATTCTTTTTCATTAAAGTTCAATTTTGGAAGACCCAAAACTAAATCCTTTTTGATCAATTTATCCAATTGTCTCATATTTACATGTGCCATCCTCTTATGCCAAATCCATGATTCTTTTGATTTACTAATAAAACAATTCATGCTAGAATCAAAATTCATATTGAGTGTATAACAATTACCATCCCTCGAGGCTCACAAATTAATCTTGAGATCTTCCTTCTTGATTAGGAGGTCATCTTTGTTGAGGAGGTCATCTTTGTTGACAACCAAGCACTCCTCTGAGTCAAATATAATCCAGCTGTTTTTGTCTACACTTTAACTCACACTCAGAAGATTGTGGCAGAGACCTTCAACATGATATACATCTTTGACCAAGGTTCTATTTGATCTCCCTACTTCTCTAATTCCAATAATCTTTCTACTTTGATTTCCACCAAAGCTGACTTTGCCTCCATCTTTGGATTCAATTGTGACAAATTTGTTTCTGGCACCCATCATGTGTCTCGAGCATCCACTGCCAATGTAACATTTGTCTCGTCTAAATGCTCTTAGACATACCTGCATGACATAACTTATTTCTTAGGTACCCAAGTCTTTTTGGGTCCTTTAATGTTAGTTTTCTCTCCCTTGGGAATATAAGATCTCTTAAGAACCCATTTGTATCCTTTAACTAAGCCATGTTTCTTCAAACTACATGAGGAAGTGTAATGACCCTTTCTATTACAATGATTACAGAATGCAAAGGGGTTTGACACAAAATCTTTCTTTCAAAAATAACTAAGATAAGTTTTTCTTCCTTCCTTCCTTTGCCCTTTCTCTTTATCTTCAGTAGCTATGTATCCAATTCCAGATCTATCTCTAGTGACCTTCTGGGATTTCAAAATAACTTTGAGTATTTCACTTCATCGTGTAAATTTTTCAACAATTTGTGTTAAATCCTCATTCTTCTTTTCTAATTGAAGACAATTAGAACAAGTAGATTGAGATTGACTTTCAAGCTCTTTTACCTTTTTCTTATAGATAACCAGCTCTTTCACAACTTTAACAAATTCAGAATGTAAATCATTATATTCAATTTGAAGTTCATCTAGTCAGGTTACCTCATTGGAGTCTGATTCTTCATTATGAGCAATAAGGCAAATATTTCCTTGTAAGGTTGTCAGAAATAGTTCTACCCTTGAGGCTACCCTTATTTTTCAAGAATCAAGGTTCTAAAGTAGCCTTGCTCCAACAGCAAGGTTGAGTCTTAACCTTGTCGTGGTAGAAGGGACCCGTGTCCTTAAGGCTGGTACTTACCCTCAAGGCTGGGGTCACACTTGGCTAAAGGGCAAGGTTCTGGTCTAGCCTTGCTGTTAACCAAGGTTCCTCACAAACCTTGTTATTGTGACCAAGGACCACTTTCCTCGAGGTTACCCTTCACCCTTGAGGCTGGCGTCACAACCTGCCAACAGTAAGGTTCTAGTCCAGCCTTGCACCCACTGCAAGGTTGGAGCCAAACTTGACTGTTGTAGCAGGGAGCCCGTGTCCTCGAGGTTGGACATCACCCTCGAGGCTGTGGCTCCTTTTAGCCAGCCAACAAGGCTTTGGTCTAGCCTTACACCTACTACAAGGTTAGAGCCAAACCTAGTTGTTGTGGCAAAGGGCTCGTGTCCTTGAGGCTGGCCTTCACCCTCAAGGCTAGTACTCCTTCTTACCAACTTGCAAGATTTTCTCCAAAACCTTGTTGTTATGGTAAGGCTTGCCACAAAACTTGTCGTTATGGCAAGGTTGGATACCCTTAAGGATCCATGGTACCCTCGAGGCTAGAAAACCAGCAAGCCTTCTGATTTAGATGAAAATCATTTTCTTTCTCTCCTACTAAAAGGATATTACTTAGGTACACTTACTTAAGTAATTTCCCTTTAGTTTAACATAATCAAAACCACTTTTTCAACTCCATATAAGTTTAGTTATCATCAAAACATAGGATCTAACATCAAAGAGTATTGAACACCCGGGATAGCTGAAGTCAATGCTTGAGAGTCACTGTGAGTACTGGCCAGAAAAGTATCATGAAAATTTTCCATTGCTGGAGAATGAGGAAAGGCAGTGTCTACATCCATATCCAGTGAATTAGATGTAGAATTTGAAGGATGAGTATAAGCATTATGAGAATTTGAAGCACTACTGTGAGAGTGAGGAGAATGATTCGATGCTCTGTTTTGAGAGACATTAACAGGGTAAAAACCAACAGCTTGAGAGAAATGCCATTTAACCAAAGTAGTATGTCGACTGTGGGCTTTGTGATAAAATGTAACATTCTCACGAGAAACCATAGGATATTCAAAGTCTTTAACAAAATTATATGCAAAACGAGATAAAAGATGAGCACTATGGATTGTAATTGTAATAGACAGAAAGTGCGCATCCCAATCACGATCAATATGTCCAATCTTGCCACAGGCACAACAAATACAGAAAATTCTCTCATATTTGAAGGTGATCCATTTATGCCGACTACTGGATTGGAAAAAAACATGGCATCCCATGATTAATGGTAAAAAGGGGTCAATAGTAACTCGAACATGTAGGAAACAAATGTTTTTAAGGCTATCATTCTGTGCATCATATTCAGCAAAATCGCCAATTATATCACCCATAAGTTGAGCAGTGGAAAAGGTGAAATAATCAATTGGTAGACCCCAAATTTGGACCCACACTTTAGTCTTTGGAATAGGGTCCTTTTCAAGCACAAAATCATTATGGAAGTCTAATACAATAAAGAGAGAGTTCTAAATAGACCACGGACCCATAGAAAGCATGTAGTCTTTGTCCTAAACATTGAAGAACTGAAGGAGAAACCTGTTTTTACTTCTGCCATGAACCAGAACCCGGTCTTGAAGTTGCCATGCAAAATCAAGTTCCCTTTGTAAAGCACATGAAGACCAAAGTGTACTATCAAGAAGAAAACCAAAGGCACACATATATAGCATATGACGACGAGGTTCTGCAAAATGATAAGTGAGTGTAACTGCTGGACCCTGACAAGGACATCAAAATCCAGAAAGAGACCCGCGAGGAGAGTTTGCAGTATTAAATCCACTAGAAAAGCTTTCCCTTTGGTTGGAACTGCTTTCATGCTACTGGTATTCAACATCCAGACATGAAGAGGGCAGTATGGTGGACAGTTTTTTGAAAGTTAACTTCAAAAGGACAGCAAAGGAAAAACCAGTAAGGCAAAGAAGAAATAAGGATCCAACAAAAGCACAAAGGGGGAGATAAGGAAAGGGAACTAGCAAGAAGAAGTGCATAGAACAGTAATAGTAGGAAGGATAGGAGGTCGATGTGCACCAAAGCAAAGCTCACCACTAAGGCCAAAGGACACTCTTTTTTTCCTCGCAAGATCGAACATGTGACATGGAGAAACTTTCATGTCAGTACACAACAAGACCGTTGGTAAGGTTTGATACTTAATACTCTATAAAAGTAATGAGCAAGAGAAAACTTCAGGAAGTTGAAGTGGCGATAATTGAATGCTTCATACATGTTTTCTCATGGGAAAATCCAAAAAAAAGACAAGAAAAATAGGGAAATTTTAATTCAGAGTAACAAAATCAAGAAATCTCAAATCAGTCTTTTTGTACTTTTTTATTGTGTAATTACGAAAATGCCACTGGATTTTTAACAACATGAGTCTCTTACTTCACAACAAGCGTATCTCAGTTAACAACAATAGAAGCATTTAGGTACTAAGTATTTACACTGTGAATTGTTTGTGCTATTGTTGTTAATTGAAATACTCTTAATGTGAATTATGATACTTATGTTGTTAAAAATCTGATGGCATTTTTGTAATCACACAATAAAAAAGTACAAAAAGACTGATTTGTGACTTTCCTATTTCGCTACTCTGAATTAGAATTTTCCTATTTCTCTTGTCTTTTTTTAGAATTTTCCATAATATTATCCTTCATTCTGTTTTATTGTGTATGTTCAATCTTTATTTTATAATATTTTAACTTTAAAGCTTTGCTTAATTTATATTTTGTAATGTTTTATGTTTGAATTTTAAAACTTTAAATATGATGTTTTAATGACTTATAATCATTTAATGATTTAGTAATGCTTTTTAATTTTGTTTTTATGTAGGACTTTAAGTTTGTAGAAAAATGTTTGAATATATTATTTTTTAAAAAAATTTAAGAAATGAAAAAAAAAATAAAAGAAAAAATAGGTTGGACGGCAACCTAGAGAATATAAGTTGAATTGGTCAAATATTAAACCATACAAACATAAGTCTTTTAAGCCAAAATCCACATAGCCCGGCCCATAGTGGCTAGCCCAAATCTAGCTGTCCCAACCATTAGCACTTTTAGTATTCTCTCCGTTTCTATTTATAAGATATTTTTGGAGAATTCTAAAAAAGTTCTAAAAAATATAATTATATTATTTTAAGACATTAAAATTTATCGTTTTTCTTTAAATTATGTTGTTTGACTTATAAACTACTATATAATGTAATAAAACACAATATATGATATTATTAAATAATGTAATTAATTTTTTTAAAATTTTTTTAAGATTCTTTAAAAAAAGTCTATAGAAGTGCTAATTTTCGGGAGTAGTATCTAATATAGTTGAGTTTTTTTTTTTTTTGCCCGACTAATATAGTTGAGTTTGTTTTGGGAGAAAAGAATTATTACATTATTTTACGTTACATTAGTTGAGTTTCTTAAAATTCCGTCAAACTTAAGTGGAAAACAATTTCTCCCCAAATTTTGGACGGAATTTCCAAGTCAACGATACGTGGCGATCATGTATTTTACTAGGAGCTAGATCAACGGTGAAGATTCGTATTCCCTGCCCGACAACCAGTACGATTGAGTCTCCTACCATCAGTAATCAATACATCCACATCCATAGAGGTCCAAATAACAAGAGCAAACTGAGGCGAGGAAGAAGAAGCACGACCTTTCGAAGGATCCGATTTAATCTTCGGAATCCCCGCTCAGCACCAAGGTTGCTCCCCTCTGATTGTCATTAAAAACTGGAACTTTGATCGTCTTATATTGCTCTTTCTTTCTTTTCTGTGGAACAAGTTCGGGCAGTTTTATCTCTAGCTTACCAGTTTCAGGTTAGGGTTGTATGCATATTTAGGGTAAATGAGTGTCATCTTTGTCCGCGACTCTCATTATTTGTACTGCCATTAAGATTTATCGTCAAGTTTTATGTTCAGTGGCTCATTGTCTGGATTTATGTGTTGACTGTAAAATGTGGATGTCTCTTAATTTCAGCACTGAGATTGCCGAGCGGGTGCTTTTGTTTTTGCAACTAACATGAGCTTCACGGGATCATCACTCGGCTCTGGTACGTTCTTCTCTGTAGCTATATCAGTAATATACTTGATGCTTTAGGATGTCTTTTATCAATTGGAGAATCTTCTTACCAGTATCTGTTATATATTTGCATGAATGGGCTGTGTAATCCACGGTAGATTTGAGGGAAGGAAAGTAATCTCATGTCTCTGACTTTCATATTGCTCCGTTACAGGTAAAACTTCTCTTGGTAGAGCCTTTGAGTTTGGGAAAACGCATGTGGTCAGGCCTAAAGGTAAACACCAAGCCACCATAGTTTGGCTACATGGCCTTGGTGATAATGGCTCCAGGTGATATGGCGTTTCCTTTTGCTTTTTTCCTACATTGGCGCCACTTTAAATTCATGAAAATTTATATGAAAGATATTCTCTTTGGTGACAATAGCTGTGGGTTTATTTATATGTATGCTGTCAACTTTTCTAAAGCAGTTCCCTTGGGGTGGTCCCTTTAAGTAGTTTTATCTTCTTTCATATTATTATAAAGCGCTAAAGTAAGATTTTGATACTTTTAAATCTGATCTTGCTTATCATTGATCTTTCAAATTTTTTTCCAATGTGTTTAAATATCTGTACGATATGTCTTTCTTATGCCATTCAGGTTCCCTGCAACTAGCAATCATGGGCGTTTTCTTTTTTTCTTCTATCCGTCTATTTCTTTTTCCTTTTGAGTTCTTTTTAAACTTGATCTTATTATTATCATTCCTTTTTCCCTCGATTTCAATTCATTTCTCCTTCTTGTTATTTCTATCTATAATGGAACTGTAAATTTAATCCTAAATTGCGCCTTTGACAGTGTCTGTTTCTCTGTGTGATAGATTCTTTATGGCTCCCTTTACCTTCTTAATACATTTTCTTCTACCTAATTAAACATGTCTAGGTATCTACCACTGCTTGCAAATTCATTGTATAATCAAGTATGTCCAGCCTTAGCGGCATTGTTTGAATTTTCTTGTCACCCTTTGCATCCCTCTTTTAATTCATCATAATTGGGGGTGGCAAAACCAGGAAGAATAGTTGGAGTGAAGATGACTTTATTTTTATTGAAGTTAAATTCTTGCAATTATGACTGAAGTCAATGTTTTGTGCTTTGTATTTGACAGTTGGTCCCAGCTATTAGAGTCTCTTCCACTTCCAAATGTAAGGATTGAATTGTTAAGAAAAAGACTTAGATAGCTGCTTCATGGTTCCTTGTAGGAAATTGTGGGATAATCTATGCACTCACGAATGATTTTGTGTTGTTAATTTTTTTGATACAGATTAAATGGATCTGTCCAACAGCTCCGACTCAGCCAATAAGTGTATTTGGTGGCTTTCCTTCTACTGCTTGTAAGTCTGAGCATGCTACAATCATACCCAAGCTTTATTTTTCAAGTATCATAAAAAGACTTATTTGCTACCATTTGACAAGGGCACTATAAATGCATCTTGTAAATATGACGTATGATTACTTAGCCTTCCTCATTTTTATTAAAACTAATGAAGCATGAAAACACATTACTGGACATAACTTCAAGTCATCAGCTTTGGGATTAAAATCTGATTGTAACCGAAGATTTGGTATTGATGATTACTTGAACTGCTTATTTAATATCCGATAGGGTTTGATGTGGGAGACTTATCAGAAGATGCTCCTGATGATGTAGAAGGTTTGGATGCTTCAGCTGCTCATGTTGCAAATTTATTGTCAACAGAACCTCCTGACAGTAGGTTTCTCATGCAACATTATAAAATTTACTCAGTTTTTTCTTTTTTTCTTTTTCTTTTTTGCACTATTTGATTTAAGTATGATTGCCTTTGTTGTTTAGTTTTTTGTTGACAGACAGCCAAAAAGGCCTATTATGTGTTAATATTATTCTAAATTTGTTGTATATGTTACAGTCAAACTTGGTGTTGGAGGGTTCAGCATGGGAGCGGCTACTGCCCTTTACTCGGCAACATGTTTTACTGTTGGAAAATATGGGAATAACAATCCATATCCGGCCAATCTAGGAGCAGTAGTTGGTTTAAGTGGCTGGCTTCCATGTGCAAAGTCTGGCCTTTTAATGCTGCTCTGCCTCATCTGAGTTTGATACACCCTGCTCTTTCTTTGCATAATATTTGGTGACATTGTTATAATTTTTTTCTTATCTAGGACCTTGAGTAACAATATGCAAGCTGTGGCGGAAGCCAATAACCGTGCCCAATCCTTGCCCATTATGCTGTGTCACGGAAAAGGTAGTTACATTGATCTCTTGTAGGAAGCCATTGGAGTTGATCCTATGAAATCTGAGTGGAAACTTGTGCTGGCATCTTCTATCTTTGCTAAATTTAGTTTCATGACGAACTTTATAAAATATAAATATGGCGTGTCTTTATTGTTTTCATCTCAGTTGTAAATTAGTCTCTCAGCATGCAAACTAAAGCTGGAGTCCAAAACTTGGCTTAATATAAAGCTCTAGCACACAGAAAGCAAACTGATTACGGTCCTCATTTATACAACTTGATAGGATCATGTGCTCTTTTAATGCTGAAGAACAAGTCCAATTTCTTTTGTGGTATCGCAACTGTAGCCTGTAGGTGATTTCAGCTGGGAACTATGGACACTTAGTATATGGCATTATTTCAATTGTCAGGTGATGAAGTGGTTCCCTACAAATTTGGTGAGAAATCATCGACTGCTTTAGGTTCAGCTGGATTCCAGGACGTAACTTTTAAATCCTATAATGGGTACTAATCAAGAAATCCCTTCTACAAGACTGTGCTCTGGTTCTTTGATTCTCATTCCACATTTTGATTATATTTATGAGGCATTATAATTCGTGGGTTTATTTCTAACAATCAGGCTTGGCCACTACACGATTCCTGAAGAGACGGACGAGTTATGTTCATGGCTAACTTCAAAGTTGGGTCTGGAGGGAAAACCTGCATAGCTGGTTTTCTATGTCAGGTCAGCTATGAGAAGCAGAATGAAAATGTCAAAGGAATATCCCTCATTGATTCTCTACGTATTCTCAGAATTTCTACGCAGTTGATTCAACATTGGTATATGTAAACATTTGATGCCCCTATGACAGAATCGCACTTTTATAATTATGATGAAGGGAAGCTGTTGTTGGATAGACTTTTATGCATTGTATGCTTAGTAAAATGACTATTTGGTTCAAATCACTACAGAACATTCGATTTTTATTTTAGTATTTTCAAATCTTCGGTTTTCAAATGTCATCTTCTCGTATTAATGTCTCAATAGTTTTCTTGCAGTTACAGACAATTATCGTTAACAACATCTACGCAAAACAGTTAATCCAAAACATAAACACCACATAACATATTGACACGATCGTTTGTAGGCTCGCAAATTACAATCCACTTTCACAGCAATAAAGGAGAAAACAAATGACTTGATATAAACTACCAGCGATTAAAAACTCGAGAAAAGGCCTCCAAGTCCAAGGAATGGCTCAGCTGCTCTAAAGTAATCACAATTTAGACAATTTCTACGTGTTAATGTCAAGTCATTTACGGGGCCGGGGAGCTAGGCCCCACAAAAATAATCCTAGTCCACAAACAAAACGTCACACGAAAGGCTACAGCAAAAGGTCTTGTATCAGTGCTTCACGGCCATGAATGGGAGAATTCAGAATTTGAAAGACCAATGCAAATCCAATGAATTGTGATATTCATGCAAAAGAAGCCTGCATCATAGGTGTTTCCTTCTTTATCACCCAAAACGCATTGCTTTTATTTCGCTTGTATCTCTTTAACAAAAGGAACATCTTCATGTCCAGGCAACAGTGAAAGAAGGTACTCCTCTTCTTGGTTGCCATTTATTTCTTGATCATCATCTGTATCTTGATCGCTGTCATCTGTCAACGCCAAGTTGTTACAGCAACAATGCATTAGGATACATGTCAGGTTGATAACATAAAGGAATTACAAAATATACACACCCATATTGACGTGGCATTCAGGCATTTGTTGTTTGACATTAGATACTTGAAGGCTTTCAGGAAGCAGGCAACTACAAAGAGCACCTGAAAGTAGAACCAAAAGGCCACGTTTAAAACACAGCTCACTATCGTCAAACAGATATGCCTGTGTGTTATCCAGAAAGGGTTTAAAATGGCTAAAAAACTAAAAAGGTCAGATTGCTATTAGAAGCGGAAAAACTATGCAATAATTAAATTCATTATCCCCGAAATGATGGCTCTCTTTGGACACTGAACAGCATATGATGTTATTCTATCACAAAGACAAATACAAGTGACTAGAATTATTTTCAAATTACATGATAATACAAATAACTTTATTTTAACATTACACACTAGAGACTAAGATTTAGTAAATGTTCAAGGAAATCTAGACAATTTTTGTCTTTATTGACCCAGAACGTCAAAATATCCAGTGTTAGGTAGATAAAACATTGATGTGTGGTAATGTGTCTCAGACTTAACTAAGTAAATCTAGAAGCTGAAAGGAACTACTGTCTAGCTCACAATTTTAGTTCATGAGATAAAAATTGAGGAAATGAATACATGAAGAAATTCCTGTATAGGTTTTACCTAGATTGGCAAGACGATTCACCCAACCAGGGATCCGCTTTCCTGTCAATCTATGGGAGAGATCATCTGTAAAATGATTACAATTCTTAGAGATAAGGTGATAGGTATCCCCAAAATACTCTGAAGCCATATTTTCAATAAACGTCTGAAACTCTGAAGGATGCTTATTTGTTAGGCCCAAAGCGATGGAACGTCTATATATAAATCCAGGGCACTTTCTTGGCTCCACTTCAAAAACTCCGCTTGACGGAAATTCATGAGCTCCAAACCCAAACTCTCTGCCATATACTGTTTAAACACCCCGCCCCAAAAACACATATGATAAATTAAGGCCCCTTTCAAACAAGAATATAAAAATTGAATGACATTTACAAACAACAGGTCAAGAAAATCAGCAGAAACCACAAGAAATTTAATTGAATGACAACATTTTCAAAATAATTCTGACAGAACATTGTTCACTCCTTTCAAACAAGAACAAATGGTATGCGTAGCCAAAAGAAGAGATAAATAAGGTAGTAAAGAGATAGTAGTAAGTATAAATCAATTGATCACCCAAAAAAAAACGGTATAGAGCAATCCTCCCACCCCGCCCCCCAAAAAAAAACAAAAAACACAAAAAAAATGACAAATACAGACTCCAATATGATGATCTTTTGTTTTGTTGTTTCGCATCATATGCGTGTCTGGATCTAAATATTTCTTGTCCTAGAGCCCTATTTGCTACTCACCCATACACCCATATAGCAAAAGGATCTAGTGACAATACATCCATATAGCAAAAGGATCTAGTGACAATCAGTACTAAGAAATGTGGTTCTAACACAAGGATTGGAATACCCATTAATTCTAAGGGGAGAGAGGTCACAATACAAAGACGCAGTAGTCAGTTGAGGTAACTTTTAAATGATCAGCATTGTTACAGCAACATATAATTTGTATCCATAGCATTGCTACATAGAACATGACGACATAAGTAAAATGCTTCAGGGTTCAATCTACTCTGCACTTGAATTAATTGCAATGATACATGTCAAGTTAGAGAATTTCAGGATCATAACTGTTACAATGCACCATACCTGTGCTTATAATTGCCGCGTACATAACACTAACCATTAATTGTGCTTACACAGCACATGTATACTCATTCACTTCCACCCACCCAGAACCCAGAACAAAGTACATTGTATTTTGGTTAATCAAAACAGTGACATATCCATGAATCAAAGTAACAAATGGACCGAGCTAAAGTTACATACACATGCGAACAAAATTTATGAAGTTTGCCCGCAAGAAAAAAGGAACAAAAGAAGAAGTCGATGAATTTTCCAAGCGAAGATTGAATTTTCTGTAATCCAGAAGTAAAACCAAACGAGAGAGAGAATGCATCAATGCAAACGTCCATGTAAGCGAATTCATCTTACTAATATGGTTCTTCCCAAGATGAAGCACGAAGATGCGAACTAGTTCAATAAACAGAAAAGAATGTTCAGTAACAACGGTGAAAGCAAAAGGCGGCTGTTACCTTCAATGCCGGAGTGGAAGATTCCGAATCCAATCCAATGAGTGTAGTTGTTAAGAGGAGTGAGATCGTAGATGTTCAATACCACAGTTGTGCAGTAGTCACTTTTGTTCCCATTACAACCAGATGTTGTTGAACTGGAGGTCGCCATTCAAACAATTCCGGAGCAACCTTCCAAATCAAAATACCGATCCTTTTCCGACACAGTCCATCTACGAAAAAGACAAAAATGAATGAGTCTGAGTCTCAGGGATCCATCTCCTTCGACAGCTAGCAAGCAAACAAATGGTGAGGGAAGCTTTGCGCTGTTTGTTGGTGAAGAAATAGGTCAGAGCACTCTCAACGTTTCAAAACAAGTCCCTTTATCACCCGCGGTACTTTGGAAAAATTTTATAAAAAGATATGGGTAATGGAGAAATTTTAATTTAGAGGAGTAAAATCTAGAAATTTAAAATAAGTCATTTTTATATTTTTTTCTAAAATCATAAAAATACTATTAAATTTTAACAATATTAGTATTTTAATTCACAACAAAATACTCGAGTTGTTAAAATCTAGTGGTATTTTTGTAATTTTAGAAAAAAAGTAAAAAATGATTGATTTGGGATTTCTGGATTTCGTTGCTCTGAATTGATATTTCTTTATTTTCTTTGTCTTTTTTTTGGGGTTTTCCCATACTTTTTTTGAGATAATTTTAAAAAAGGTTTATTATATTACTTTAAGATATTAAAATTTATTGATTTTTTAAAAAATTATATTATTTAACTTATGAACTACTAAGGGCTTAAGAATAATCTTTTAAATTAGTTAATTGTTATAATATGACTTGATTTTCTAAAATTATTTTTTGGTCCTAATAACCACAAATAGATAAGGGAGTATTGATATAGATAATTTAAAAAATTGGTTAAATATGTGAGACAATATGGATAGGGGACTTATATTTAAGATCAAATAAAATTTTTAATTAGGTCTTAAAATGAGGACTGAAGGAAGTAATATGTAATATAATAAAACACAACTTATAATATGATTAAAATATAATTAAATTTTTTAGAATTCTCTAAAAAAAATTAACTAAATCTTATAATTAGATCCCAATAAGCATAAAGCCCTAACTTACCTAATTACAGAGCATGTGTTGTACTTAATGTGAGACTGGGACCAAGAATGTTATTTTTTTTTTTAATTTTTCATTTTTCAAATAAACTTATTGATAAGATTTTTTTTGGACAAATTATTGATAAGAATTTCAATTGACAACTTCCTAACACGTCTAAAAAAATGCATGCATATTAATTTCTATTAACTCATTGAATTTCATAATTTAAATATTGTAAATGTTTAAATGTTGTTTTAATTCATCAAAATTTTGTTCTTCTTAATATGGATTTTGTTTTCATTATAATCATTATGAGTTGAGATAATATCTATTGAAAAGAAAGTGGTAAGGAAAAAAGAAAATTGGTCAAGATATTATAAAGAAGGCCATTAGATGTGCCCAAGACGGATAGATCAAACCACATGGAGTGTATTCGAAAGGTAAGGCAAATCGAAATGAAGATATTGAGAAATACCATTTATTTAACGATTTAACTAAAAATTTAGTTATATTAATAAAACATGGCCTAGAAAATCAAATAGAATACTGCAATTTTGTATTTACAAAGATTATTATTCCCTTTGCGAGTAGAGAGGCAAGAAGAATGACAGATTGGTTGGAATTATAAAAATGAATATTCTTTAAATAGAAGTTCCTCCATCCGTTAATCTCTGTCAACAAGGTAATTATGCTTAAAATCTTGGCTTGCTCTCTTTGAATGAAATCTATCATCCAACAATAAAAGCCCTGTTTGGATGGAAATAACGTAGAATGATAACTAACTCATTATAAGCAACTTTAAGAAAAAAATTATTTATCATAAACAATTTTTATTTGGATTGACACTAACAGAAGTGACTTATAATAACATATAGCTCAAGATTATTCATAGAAATAAGTTACTTATTCAGCAAAAACCCAATGAGAATTTTAACAACCCAAATGGCTAAAAAGCCTAAGATAATAAAAACTGGACTGGTTCAACCGGTTGGACCGGGAATTGGACCCTGATCGGGCCCAAAAGGAAACAAAAGAGAGAGAGAGGTCAAATCGGTTTTCAAAAAAAATAAGGAATACTATTGATTTGTTTATAAAATTTTAAAAATATATCAATATATTGTCACCTATTTAATTATTATAAATTATACTTATACATTTCTTTAATTTTCATGTACATATATAATATTATTTTATTATTGTCAATTAAATTATAATATTTTACTATGACTAATTTATTACCCAATCCTATTTTTTTACCTCGAAAAAGCCCCTTCACTTTGGATGAAAAGCTCCTTGTATAGTAAAGTCAACTTCATCATCCAGCAGTCAATAGACGGGCGAACTAATTGACAGTTCAGAATCAGACTTCAGATGATAGCTCACGTGACCAACTTAGCAGCCAAAATCGACAAAAGACAGATACATCTAAATTCTAAGCACATCAAGGGATGAAACTTCCGTTTGGGTCCCTTGAGCTGAATGAGTCAAGTCTAATGAATGCATTATTATATGGTCAGATATATAAACACATCACTCCTAATTACGCTCCTATTACTTCTTACCGGTCCTTTACTATCGGTATTTATTCAACCAATATACCATGAGGAATTAAATATCACATCAAGCTCTGCCAATGTAACAAGTTAAACGTTACGTGACATCGCCTAGATTCTGTTGCAATATCCATAGTTCAAAATCCTCGAGAAATTGCAAGCACAGATGGTGAAGGAATAATAAAACTATTAAATTAGATGTACAGTATAAGGAATCCTTGTTGAACAACACTTTTTTTCCCAATTCTTTTGACAATAGGCACCTCCAAATTAACTGTCCCACGGGAAATGGAGCACAAAACAGGATAGAATCTGAAAATTCCCCCCTTTCATTCCTTGTGTTCCACCTGTAACAAACAGAATCGACTTAGAGATCCTCTATTGATTTATCGCCATTTGAAAGATCACAAGATTATCCGAAAAGGCAGAAAAGACAAGGGAAGAGGGGGAAAAAAAAGCCCACTTGGAAACTTTCTAAGTAAACAACTAGATGCATTTGGAAGTTGTTCATTCTTCATTCTCAGGAGTTATCCGTCTCCGAACTCGGCGCGTCCAAGTCCCAGACCCGCCATCAGAAGATTCATTCCCATCATCTCTAGAGGATGATGGAGATTGTCCTTCATCATAGGTTTCTCCCCAATGTCTAGTAGATCTCCTTCTTATGCGCATTTGCAGCCTGGTTCCTGAGGTGCCCCTCACAGATGAAGGTTGAAGAATGAGAAAAAACACAGCCAGCAACCCACCATCATCTATTGGAAGGACACCATCATCAACCCGGTTGTTTTCCCCAAAGGAAGATTGGAGTGTGCTAAGTAGGTCTCCAAGATCCCTCTGCCTCTCTAACCGCCTCCAGTTGCGCTGCCGCTCTGGATCCACCTCTGATGGGCGCACAAGGGGGTGTTCAAGCCTTGCATGCTTCCTGAGGTCTGAATATGTACCACTAAAATTGCATGTCTCACAGGAACAGCTTCTTGATTTTTCATTCATGAAACGGCGAGCAGCCTCCACAACTTTCACTTCTTTTATTTGCCCCCGACAAAGTGGGCACACTAACTTTGATTTTGAATGATCTTCACATGATGAAGGGTGAATTGTAACAGAACTCTCACTCCCTTCATCTTGTACATCAACAGGATTTGCTTCAGTTGTCGGGACGCGAGCCACCTCAGGGTTTGAAATCTGAACTTCTACTTGTGGAGTTGTTGGTGAAGTTTCTGCAAATGACTTGCGGAACTGATCGAGACAATTTGAATGGCGATAGCTAGTGTTGCACATGTACGGGTGGCACCCCTTCTCATGGGATGAGCATATGAGGAGAATGGCATTGTGAGGATGCTCCATGCAGACAGGACACCTAGCTTCTTCCCATTCTTTGACATTTGCTTCAGACTCCAAAGGATTTTTTGCTGTAGATCTTCTGACACGACTAGAACTGCTTGAATAAGTTGCTGTTCTGCTGCTATCATGTGACAAGGAACTATCTTTTCTCTCTTTTGCCATTTTGAATATTCAGGATTTTAAAAAATACACCAAGATCGATCTCCACTCTCACAATGGAAAAAAGAATGAATTTGAAACTACATACAGATAGCACCATATTAGAAATTGAACACAAGTAGAATTCAAATCCATTAAAAATTGGATAAAAGTCATAAAACTGCAGCAGACCATATGAAACATAATTCTAAATGTGTTTGGATTAGCTTTTGAGAATAGCTTTTATGATTTACGAGGTAAATATGTAAGAGGAATTTTGTCTCGGCTTGTGGAAACAACTATTAAAACCACAGTTTTGAGGCAAAACAAACACCCTATAGGATTGTTTAGAGCAAACTAATGGGCGATCGAGATGTCCAAGTGCTAAAAAAGGGTGGAAAACTTGAAACACTTAACATGTTTCAAGGCATATGATCACATGACATGAACGAAACAATTTCAAAGTTCCAAAACTGCATGACAGGCCTTAGCTTATCAATATCATCCTCAGTTATCAGATTGTATACTAAAATCCTAGCATCAGATGCATCAATTCAAGTATTGTTTCTGAATACAGAAAAGCTAATAACAAGAAGTTATTCAAAGCCTTTTTCTAATCGGAGATAGGCTCATGAGACTTAAATAACCTTTAACCTCTTAAACTCAGTCACACGTTATATCATTTTTTCCTTCTCCTTTCTACAACTCTCATTAATACCCCATCAGCCTGCATAATTGTAAGTTACATTGAGTGTTTTAATACAACAGCACCACAATTCATATTCTTTCATATTTGCACTTCACCAAGTCCTGCATTTTTTTATTTGGGATATAATAAATCATCGAAAATATGCAAATTTCATTCCAGGCTTTTATCCAACTGAGTTTCAATTAGTTTGCAAACATTATAAACAGGAGTGCAGAACTCCAGCATGCTCCCCAAGAAGAAGAATGAGGGTGTGAGAAACAAGTCTGGTGGATTTAGAATAAAGTAAGTCCTCATGTTTAGAATACACAACAATCGAATCACATCATGCAACAACAACTTAATATTGCAGACATAACTGGACTCGAAATCAACAAGAATAACAAATTTCACTAACATATTTTATAAAAAAATTCAATCAAAAGACGCTACTTGACTGACTAATCAAACATTATAGAGTTTCAAATGATTGACTGACAGCATTATCGAATCTAATATTACTACACTAGGTTCTCAGAGCAACCCCATCCTCCCCAAAAGAGGGGCCCCGAATAAAACGGAAACTCCAATAAAGTTATCACTGGTTGACCTAAATAGATAAGCGTATCAGTTAGCTTGTATCAGAGAAGCATTCTAAATTGGTAGTTCTGAAATAAAATCCAATAGCAAGATACTCTATGTTCAACTAGAAGTTCAAGCTGAGTCCACCACAACGCGGCTCGTGGCACAGTTTAAGACGCAGAAGGCGTCGACAACCACAAGGACCATCCAGCATCGTACTCACAACAGAACTCACATAAAAAGACACTACCAATATATTTTGCACAACGAGGCCAAAATTACAAATTCATTCCCAGCAGAACACGCCAAACCCCATCAGACCGGCGCAAAATGCAAATAAATATCTTCAGAACCCACTTCCTCACCCAAGAGCGAGTTCGAAGCCCGAATTAAACTGCATCGCATACCCAATAAGGCCGGATCGATACGTACACAGAAGAAACGCAAATGGTACTTTTCAAAAACCCGCTTGGGGATCAAAATCGGCGATAAAAAATTAGGGGTTCGATTAGTTACCGGAAACCGATGGAAAAGTCAAATCTTCGGAGTCCTAGAAGATGAGGTTTGTTTGGAGAGAAGGATTCGAGTGAAGGGAGATAGGTTTAGCTCGGAGAAGGGGAAAGAAAGAAATTGAAGCTGCTGCTTCTACGGGAGGAGGAGAGAGAAAGGTAGGCAGCCAGGAAAGCGAATTTGTGGAAAGGTAGAAATAGCGGAATCATGTTGTGGGGGTGTGCTGACGTGGATGACAGAGGTTCGCTTGTAACTTCCCTCTCTAATTTCGCGAAATTTAAACTGTTTTTAATTAATTTCAATTTTTTACTTATAATTTTGAATTATCGCATTTTAAGTCGGCGCCGATTTTGCTCTGCTTAAAAGTTAAAACATGATTTGACTCCCACCATCCCTCCGCACGTGACTGCTGTTTGGGCTTATATGATCAGACTTAAAAAAAAAATCGTTATATAAAATCCTGTTATTTTTTAAAAAATTAAATAAACTAAATAAATTATTTAATGCTGACATATTACATATCTCGCATGTGAAGTGTGATTCAATTATATATTATTTTAAAAGTTAAAAAATTAATTTAAAGTAAAATTTAAATAAAAATATTTATAATTAATTAATTAATCTCCTAGCCTCTTTAAAATATATAATCTTTTATATAAGTATTATCTAAACATCCTAGCACTAAATATTTATTGGATATCATCATGTAAAACTCACAGAAGAGACCACATATAAACATTCGAGCATTAAATATTTGTTGGATATCATCATGTAAAACTCACAGAAGAGACCTCGTATAAACGTAGAATTTCGGAATTTCCAATGAATTATATGTAACTTAAGCGCTTATTTTTTTTTAATTATTTTCCTTACAAATATATCTTCATAGTATTTTTTTCAGTTCTAATTATAAAATTTAATTAATTTTTTAGATAATTTTAAAAAAACTATTACATTACTTTAAAGTATTAAAAGTTATTATTTTTCTTTAAATTATTTTATTTGACTTATAATATGATTAAATTATTCATTTTGTTTTTTTAACTTCTAAAAAAAATCAACTGGTTCTTATAATTACAATCAAAGATAGTAGTGTTCTAACAAAAACGGAAGAATTTTATTTAGAGTAATATTATGATGCAACTTCCATTAAAAACTCAGCTTAATTTCTTTTTATTTACATAGAAAAGAAGAAAATCAGTTTTTTGTTTTTTATTTTTTTTGGATGAAACTCATTTCCTAACGCTTTTGCTTCTCGTTTCTTCTTAGAGCTTGTTTGTCATGGGCGTTTTTGAGCATTTTCCAATGACAACTTCTCAAAAAAAAGGAGCTTCTCCTATTTTCTTGTTTTGTATGGGCGTCTGAAGAAAATGAGCTTTTTTTTATAAGTCAAAAAAAGTGACTTCTTAGAGCCTGTTTAGGGTTTAGGGTTTAATACTAGGTCGTTGCCTGGAAGTAACGCACTGTATGGCTCGAGTACAGTGAGAAGTGAGTTAGAGCCGCTGTATTATTGTCCAGATGTAGTGTTAAATGAGCAAGGGCTTTTGGATTGGTTGTTACCTGAAAGTAACGCGTTGTATAGCTCGAGTACAACGAGAAGTGGGCAAGAGCCGTTACAGCGTCGCCTGGATGTAGTGTTAAATGAGCAAAGGCTACCGCGCTCATCTGAATGGAGGCGGTTAAAGAAGTTAGTTCATGAGAGCAAGATCAAATTAGGTACCTGGAATATTGAGACTTTGAATGGAAAATATTGGGAGGTAGCAGACGTAATGAGAAAGCGGCAGATTAACATCTTGTGTCTTCAGGAAACTAGATAGCTATGAGGGAAAGCCTATACTATAAATGGTTACAAGCTCTGGTACTCAGGAATAGTAAATGGAAGAAATGGGGTTGGTATTATTGTAGATAATGCATGGAGGAAGAATGTCGTAGAGATCACAAGGATTAAAGATAGAATCATTTCCTTAAGAATGATTGTGGGAACGGATACTATCCACATTATCAGTGCTTATGCACCTCAGGTAGGGGCAGAAGCATATCTTAAGGAAGAGTTCTGGGAAGATTTAGAGGGCTAATTCAGAGCATCCCACAAACAGAAAAGATATTATCGGGGGGATCTTAATGTGCATGTTGGAAGGGAAGCGGGACCGAATGTAAGAGTTAATAGTGGTTTTGGATTTGGGGAGCTCAATAATGAAGGTCAATCTATTATTGATTTCTCTCTAGCATATGACCCCAAGCTTGTCAACACCTGCTTTAAGAAGAGATATGAGCATTTAATCACATATAAGAGTGGAGCCTGCAGGACCCAAATTGACTTCTTTTTAGTAAGAAATCCTGATAGAAAACTTTGTACCAACTGCAAAGTGATCCCCGGAGATGGCGTGACAGCACAACATAGGGTCTTGGTCCTTGATGTGCATATTAAGTGTATTAAACAAAAGCGTCGACAAACTTTAAACCCACGAGTCAAGTGGTGGCAATTAAAAGGGGAGAAGCAGGGGATTTTTAAGATAACTCTTTTGGAGGAGGGGGAGTGGGGGATACAAGGAAATGCTAATAGAATGTGAGAGACTATGTCTAAGAAGATTCAGAAGGTTGCTAAATCAATTTTGCGAGTATCAAAAGATAGCGGTCCGCCAGATAGAGAGACATGGTGGTGGGATGAGAATGTTCAAAAGAAAGTTAAGAAAAGGAAAGATTGTTTTAAAGCTATTCATTTGTGTAATAATGCTGAAAACTGGGAAAGATAACAGGTGGCTAAAAAGAAGACTAAGAAGGCGGTGAGTAAAGCTCGTAACAAAGCATATAAAGAGTTTTATAAGAAGTTGGGGACAAAGGATGGAGAGCGTAAGATCTACAAGGTTGCGAAGAATAAGGAGAGAAAATCGAGAGACTTGGACTAAATGAGATGTATAAAGGATAAAGAAGGTAGAGTTTTGGTTACGGATAGAGATATTAAGAATAGGTGGGAAGCCTATAGTTATAAATTATTCAATGAAGGAGGTGAAGCGATTTGGGACCTAGAAGAGTTGACAACTCAAGAAGAGGATCTTAATTGGTCATTTTATAGAAAGATCTGGGTTACAAAGGTAAAGGAAGCTCTTAAGAAAATGGACAATGGTAAAGTAGTAGGACCGGATGGTATTCCCATTGAAGCCTGGAAATGCTTGGGGGAAGATGGAGTGTTATGGTTGACCAATTTATTCAATGAGATTCTGCGCTCCAAGAAGATGCCTGATGAATGGAGGAAAAGTACCTTGATCCCTATATATAAAAGCAAAGGGGATATTCAAAATTGTGCAAACTACAGGGGAATTAAACTTATGAGTCATACGATGAAATTGTGGGAAAAGGTGATTGAGCACCG